>JAQHUG010000145.1:4504817-4523392 GCA_028555095.1 Dicrostonyx torquatus | reverse complement strand
AATAATCTTTAAAATTAAAAAAATAAACAAAGAAACTAATGGATGGTGCCTGAAGAATAAAACCAAAGGTTGTCCTCCATGTCTCCTAATTTCCCCAATGCATACAGGCATGGAGAGAAAGAGAGAGAGAGTCAGACAGAGAGAATGAATTATAGTTTTCCCTGTTACTCAGATCTAGAGCTTTGATTTTTTGTTTTTAAGTAGCTAAATTAAGAAATGACAACAAACCTCTTTTTTCTGATTTTAAAACTTAGTATTGCTAACCATTTTGTTCCAAAAATAGTGTTATAAGAAGTAATAAATTTGAATTCTACATCTTTAATTTACACATGTCATAATTTTCTTTTACTTAGTGGTCACCCATCTCTTGAAAAATTAAAGTACTCTTTTATGCTTGTATCATATGGAAAGGAGTCTTCATGCTTTTCCTAATTTACAGACATATGTAATACTTAATCTTATTTCAGGAGAAAAGAGCGCTTCAATGGAGCCTGTTGGAAGCCATTTTACAAGCAGTAAAACTCAATATTCTGTTTAAACATGAATTGTAAAAGTGGGTATAACATACAATTTGGGTGATTTACAATTTCTTCCTTTTATCAAAAAACAGAATTTTGAAAATGTAAAGGAAGATATTCAAAGTAGTTTAACAAAATAAAAATTAAATAATTGACTTCTGACCTAGAAATCCATATATATTCAAACTTGGTGTATTTTATGAGCCCTTGGATTTTCGTCCCCACCGACTCCTACAGGTCATGTGAATAAATAATTCAATGTTGGCTATAACATTAATTCCTCAAATTGCTTCCACAGATAAATTCTTCATATGTGTAATCTTCTAGGTACAATGCCCATGTAGGCAGAGGTTAAGTTACATCTATTTTAAGGGGAATTCTGTTCTACAAATAATGTGTTACATTGAGGTTATGCAATTTTTAATTAAATATAATTTTCAAATTTTATGATTTCCCTGCAGTACTCTAAAACTCCTGTTTGTAATCATCAAGACAGACTACTTACCATATAGTTTTATACAGTAACTTGGTATTACAGGAGTTTGCCTTCTAGTATACATTTGCCATTTATGCTGAAATGACACTATGAATTTTCTTGGGTTTAAAGAGAGGATAAAGAATCTAATTCAACATTTTAAAATATCTTTATCTTTTTTTTTTCTAAAATCCCTGATCCTAATTAATGGAATACTCTAGAGGGCACTTAAGTGCAAGTAGACCTCAGTTGTAAATGCATTACAACTCTGTTTTCTTCCCAGAAAATAAACTCTCGATCCATTTCCATCCTTATAAATTATAAACATCCACTATCTCATACAACTGCACCAAAGCAGAGTTCTTGGCTTGTCAGGTATTAATGATGGCTCTTCTGTCTGCCCTTCAGCTGAGACATCAAACTGAGGTCTCATTCTTTAGCCTCTAGTAGCTGCTGAAGGGGAATTTTAAAAAAATTTCATCATGTTTTTCTTCCAAGCAATAGGACAACCTCAGAGTTTTGTCCTTCATTTTCAAAAATTGTGCATGGGAGGCTGTGGTAAGTTGATACTTCATAGCTGAAGATGCCAATTTGGCTTTTGTAGGCAGGGTAATTTTAAAATTTGACTTCAATATGTTTTGAAACAATGAATGCTAGTATAATATAATTTGATTCTGCTTCCTGATACTATCAGGAAAACAATCATATCTATGATACAATGAACCATAACTTCTAATATACTTATTTAAAAAAAACATAAAAGATTTACTTTTCAAGAAGTTGATTTCTAGGTAAAAATGACACGGAGCATAGAAGCGCCCAATAATAAGAGATTACTTGTATGTTTAACATGCCATGTTAACTCTGAAACTTAGAAATCAGATAGAAGTCTTTGAGAAATGCAGGCATGATCTCATTTGTTTCAAATTCTTTTATTTATATAATACTTGAATCACTCATGCTATTCTTTTTAAAGTTTTAAATTAATACTTTCAAACATAAAAGTCAATGAAATACACATATTAAAAAGTTAGACTTATGATGTAGTATTTTCATTTTTTTTCTTTGACTCTAGCCTCATTTATATGTGGAATACAAAAATTCACTTTTAGGAACAAAGAATAAATAATTTCCATGAGCTGCAGGAATGGAGAAGTATCACAAATCAAGAAGTTTCAGTCAAATACACAAAATCTGAACTAGACAGAAACATAAACTATAAGAGAATGACCATTCAGTACAACGATTACAGCCATGTTTCATAGTCTTGAAAATATTTATTAAAGGATTTAGGTGTGTTTATTACTAAAAATAATTATGTGCTATAATTGGTATGATAACTGGCTTGATCTAGCAACTGCAAAATCTATGTATAGAAAAACATACTTTGTAGTGTTATATCACAATATACTATACAAAATTTGTTAGTGTAAAAAGTAGAGTGATTTTTAAAAATTGGAGTGAAAGAGCATTTACTAGAATAACTCAAAACACAATTCTTTTTATTCAATGAAGAAAATGAAACTCTTCAAGAATATAGATATGTTTTACTTTTCTAACTTTACTACTGTAAGAAGAAATGGTCTTCTCATATGGTTTTATGACATAAAACAGAAAAATTAAAGTAATTAACAATTCTGTTTATTTCTGCATGAGAATAGTCAGAGGCAAATTCCTCTAGGGCAGATTTCCTTTTATTCTCCCAAGTAACAAACATCACACCTGCCGTTTGATACACACTGGATACTAAAAAGCTGTGAAGTGTACTCAAGCATGAATGAAAGAGATCTGGAGCTTTTATTTTTAAAGAGTACACTTTCAAATAAAGCTATAAGAACCAAGAGTCACAAAATCAAAGAATGATAGATTTTGTTTTTTAATATTCGTTATCTCGGGAAGACACCACAATGTCTTTAAGGAAATCTCAGGAGAAAGCTCTAGAGCTAAGCCAGCAGTTGTCGACCACGTCCTCTGGGAATCTACAATAAGAGTGAGATCACTTTCTCATCTGCATCAAATAGTGTGTCATATTTTGTATTTCTTTCTAGTAAAGATAAGACATACTAAACTTAACTTTCAGCTTTATAGAACAGCACATTTCAGTGAGAACTTAAGAAAAGAAGAGGATTTCTTCTTTGCCATCACTCTCTCTGCTTTGACTATTCCAAGAGGACAACCAGTCGAAATCCATGACCTCTGGCTACTGGGTTCAAATCTATTCTACTCCAGCGCAATAAATAAGCTTTGTGTGATTTACACAAACAGGATTACTCTTGTCATATAAATACAAGAGACTCTAGAGTAGAGAGATATATAGGGTGCTTTCACTAAGATTTTCTTGAATGGTACTAGTCTTGATTTCAAATTCATGAAGTGAACTACATTATTCTAGCCTCTGATACTTAAACCAGATATCAAACTACAATTAGATGATATCTATTTTCTAAGGACCAAACCAGTGATACGAAGCTGAAAGAAAGAATTTCCAAACATTTTAGAATGATTTTCTCCAGGGAATGGAGTGAGAGAAAGCACAAGGGCCCTCTATTTGACTCTCGAGTTCAGTATCCATGATTGCAAACATAACTACAACAGACAAGTAGCTATTTCTAGTACATCACAGTTCTTTTTAAAATTCTCAGTGTAGCAATCAAGGTGAGAGGCTGAATACAAACCTGTCAGATGAGGCTATGAGAAGGTAGGGAGCTTTCTGTGAAAAAGCATTTTAAGGACACTTAATATTGAAAAATAATTGTATTGTAAATATTTCATGCTGAGTTTGGTTTTTCCAATATATGATCTCCCATGTGGAAATAAATTAGGAATTTTTGAAAGCTGCATGAACATTTTCAAGCTACTGGCAGAAAAATATATTAATGGCACCTAAAGAGTTTGAACAATGAATAATTTCTTTCTAAAAAAGACCTAATTCAGGACAAGCATATTAAAAAAAGAAACTTATTGGTTCAATAACTGAGTGAAAAGAAACAGGTATCAATTGTGCTTGTTAATGGAAAAGTGGAAGGTGTCCCTGTATATACAAATCCATTAGTAAATTGATGAAAATCCTCCATTCCAGAGTTTGAGAAATATTATAGAAATGTTGCCTACTCTGATCATAAGTAAGTACAATGCTATAAATAAAACATATGAATAGCAAGAAAAAAATCCTGTTACATAAAATTATGGAAATTGTGGTGATATGAAGGAAATTAACAAGGAAATGAGGATTAAAAGTACATTTATTTCCAGAAGGCCACTGTTATAAGGAATGGTACAAAATTTTAGTCACTGCTATATTCTCTCTGAATGTATTATGGTAAAGAGATATCTGGAATGGACCAATTAAATAAATACATGTGTACCCACTCACAGAATCTAAGGGACAAATCAAGGTAAATAAATCACTTGGGTACATAGAAATAGAAATGTACTAGCTAGAAGAGTACAGATTTGGATCCAGGTCATCTGAAATCAGAGTCTCATCTCATGAAATAGTTCAAAATTATGACACTTAATGTGTGAAACAAAATACTCATCACTTCACTTAAATTCCTAAATGCACAAAATGATGAGTTTGATTATTTGAAAAACACGGTTTTCAAAGAACTTGTCTAAAACCTACACAATAAATGAGCAACTTAAATAAGAATCCAATTATTTTCATTAAATGTACTTAGAATTAAATACTCTGTTCTTTGCTCAGACTTTGAAAAGATGCACAGAAGTTTCATGTATCAGGACCTCGGAACCACAACCTGCAGTGTTAAGAGATGCAGAGATCTTTAAAGGGAGTAACATACTAGGAGGTCACTGGGAATATCTTAATCAAATGAAAAGCCAGTGTTATTACAGTTGGCATCCAAGAGTTTCATCTCCACATACCTCACATCATAATGCCATCTGTAATAACAAAACTAGCCAAAATCAATGCACTATTCTTGACATTAATAAACTTTTTTATTATATCTACATCTCATTACATAAGAAGAAAAACTAATAACGAGCTTGTTCTATAATAATAAAGACTTTCATTTCTACTCTAATTCTAAAGTTGAAATTCAAAACTTAAGATGGAAAATTTCAGTTGTTCACAAAAATTAGAAGTAATTAATGAATAATCATTACAAATATTCATAAATAATTAAGATTCAGAGAATAAATGAATTCTGAATGCTTAGTCAAGAATCTATAGCTATAACTCTCTCTTCAAATTTCCGATAACATCTTAAAAAATTATTCATAAATCATTGTAGTAGAGGGGACAGAAAGATTGTAAGATCCAGAAGATCAGGGAATTTGATATCAGAATGTGTCTCTAGTAATGGTCAAAATTACACTCATGAAGTTTAACCAGACCAACATGACTACTCAAGTATGAACTGAACATGAATGACACCAATAGTCATGCCAAAGTGGACAAGGAAAACCTATGAGTATCATACCATACACAAAGAACTATAACCAGCTAAGAAGTGCTGAAAGTGGAAGAAATAGTATTATCATTGGAAGAAGACACCAATTGATTATCTGACACCAAAGTGTCAGCACTGAAAACATGGTGCAAGTAATACTACATGTGGTGTAGGAGTTTCTTCTGTATTTGTGTTGCTTTCATTTGTTGAATAATGAAACTGCCTTGGCCTTTGGATAGGGCCAATCAATCACTTAGATAGGCGGGGAAGAGAGAAGAGAATGCTGGAAGAAAGAAAGCAGGCTGAAAGAGTGCCACCATGGTGTCGCCAGAGTCAGACATGCTGAATCTTTCACTGTAAGCCATGACCTTGTGGTGTTACACAGATTGGTAGAAATGGGTTAAATCAAGATGTGAGAGTTAGCCAATAAAATGCTATAACTAATGGGCCAGGCAGTGTTTAATTAATACGATTTCTGTGTGATTATTTTGGGTTTAAGCTAGCTGGGTGCCAGGAGCACAGACTGCTCCTCCTACTAAATATATGGACCAAGCAAGTTAAATTTAATAATGTATATGTACATACATATACATAGAAGCCAGAAATCACAACTAGAAAAAAAAGGAGGGATTGGGTGAGAGAGTAATGACGGATATATAAAGTAGTTTAGAAGGGAAGGACAAATATTATAACTATATTGTAATATAGTGAAGTGACCAGAAGGTGAGGGAGAGTGTAGAAGGATGGAAGGAGGAGAACATGAGTGAATGAGATGGTTGAGATGGAAAAAGGATAGATAGGGAGAGGAATGAAAGCGATATCTTGATTGAGGAAGCCATTATGGGGCTAACAAAAAACCTGGAACTAGGGAAATTCTCAGGAATCCACAAGAATGACAACCACTAGTACCATAAGCAATCATAGAGAGGGTGCCTGAACTGGCCTTGCCCTGTAGTCAGATAGATGATTACCTTAATTGTCATAATAGAACCTTCGTTCAGCAACGGATGAAAGCAGGTGCAGAAATCCACAATTAAGCACTGGACTGGGCTTCTGGAGACCAGTCTAAGAGAGGGAGGAAGGACAATATGATCAAAGGGGTCAAGACCATGATGAGGATAACGACAGAAACTGCTGACCTGAGATAGTGAGAGTTCACTGACTTTGGACTGATATAGCAGGGGAATTTGCATAGGACAAAACTAGACATAGTGAATGTGGGAGACAGATGTGTGGCTTGTGCAGTCTGTGAGGCCACTGGCACTGGAACCAGGATTTATCCCTAGTGCTTGAACTGGCTCTTTGGAAGCCATTATTTTAAGAAGGGTACCTTGCTCAGTCTAGATATAGGAGGGAGGGCCTAGGTCCTGCCTAAGAGTGATGTGTCAGATTTTTTTTGATTCCTCATGGGAATTCTTACTCTCTCTGAGGAGTGAATGGGGTACTAGGGTTAGGGGAGGTGGGAGGAGCAGGAGGAGGAAAAAGAGTAGGGACTGGGATAGGAATATTAAAATGAGAAAAAATGTTTAAAATGATAAATTTAATAAAAATGTGTTTTATAAACACGAGTTGCTTCTCTGAAGAGGGCAATATAGGAACCAACTCCTAAGACGATTTTAATTTCAAAAAAATAGTCATAAATCCTTTTAGATAGTACTACTGTATACCCTACTGAGTAGCCACATTCAGCCTTAATAGGAGAAAGGTGTCTAGTGTTACTGCGACTTAATATGCCATGGCTGGATGATAGAGAAAGGAAGAGGAGTGAATATGGGGGAAGGGGTGTTGCGTGGAGGATCTAGGAAGAGAGGACAGAGGGAAGGAGGGAGGGGAAATGTAATCAAGCTGGAAAAAAATAATTTAGCTAATAAAAAAGAGAACTTCATCCCACATAGGTAGCTAATGCTGCTCCCAGAGGCTGTGGGTTTTATATGAAAATTTCAGTTCCAGTTCAGTATAGCCAAGTATGAATTGCTATTCAGGGAGCCTCCGGAAGTTCCCCCCAAACAATAGAGATTATTGTCTCTGTTCTTCATCTCCCCCCCCGCAGAAATGAATGGCCACATCCTATCACTACAGTTGCAACAACTTTAGATAAAAGACAATGCAAAACCAAACTGTAACTGAAGAAGAAGCTTCACTTCTGTGTTCTTTCATTTACAGTGCTGAAAATGTTCTATACAGGCCAACAGTGATAAACATCACCAGTCATCTTACCCAAAGTTTTCCCTCCATGCTATAAAACCAATCTTCCAGGCAATATATTCCCACAGCTATAACGATGTTGAATACTTGTGAGTGGGTAGCCAATCATTTTATGATTGATTTTGAGTCCCTTTCTATTGTCAGGAATCCATGGATGGTACTGTAAATCTGACCAAAAAGATACAGCTAGGGAAGTTACATGCTCTATGAGGAATGTTCTATTGGTTGTTTGCTAAATGAATGGTTGCCAAACTGCGTTCTAAATATGTTTATTTCTATACATAGTGCTGCTCTAAGCCTGGATCATTGAAGATTCTTTTGATAGAGATAGTTAATGCAGATACTCAAAATTAATCAAAGCTTATTGGGCAGTATTGATGCATAACTTTAACTCGACCACTAGGGAAGCAAAGGCAGGTGGATCTCTGTGAGTTTGAGGCCAGCCTGGTCTACAAGAGCTAGTTACAGGACAGGCTCCAAAGCAACGTAGAGATACCCAGTCTCAAAAAAAAATTGATCATATCTTTGAGAGTAAGTAGCTACTGAGTGTTCAGCCCTAACAAAGGCATCAAGGCATCACTCTGAAGTAGAGGTGAAACTCTGAGAGGGAAGAATGAATATAAAAAGGCAGAGGATGGAAAGGAAGTCTATGAATAGCTGCCTTCTTGATACAATATAGCTATTGCAATCATTAACATACAGCAACTGTGGATAGCTGAATGAGACATGCACACATACACACACACACACACACACACACACACACACACACATACACCAGTGCATAGTACATAAGACCAGAACTAATCAGACTCAAGAAGTTATATATAGGAGGAAGAGAAGGAAAAGGGGAAGAAGAAAGAGGAGAATAGAAGAAATTAGGGAAAAAAAGTATGAGGATGTTTCAGAGAATATGGATATGTTCTAAATACATCTTCTCAGGTTTGGCATTACCAAAGAATAAGCCAGAATAAAAATAAAACAAAATATATGAATGATGGAAGGGTACTAGTTTTGATTAAGGAATTAGCACAACTGGTAGGGAATAAAAGACAGGCAATAATGTAAGGGAGAATGGGGCATATATCACAATACAGATATAAAATTATTAATTTTTTAAATTAAGAAGAGATTTACATTTAATTTAAATTAAGAAGATATCTACATTTTAAACACAAATAAAAGTTTAGATATATGGATGATAGCCAGATAAATGATACATAAATAGGTAGGTTGATAGATAGATAATAAATTATATTATAGATGAGATAATAGATAATAGATGAAACACAGAGAGATGATAAGTAGCCAATAGATATATAGATAGAATAGAATTATCCAAGACTAATCAGAGATTTTAACTTAGATCTATAAAGTTTAGATTTGGATATCATTTTTATTCTCAAATAAATATGTAGTGGTTTGGCTATGACTTTACTAAAAATTGAAGAAAATGACTGTGACAGAAATTTAAAGTAGTGGGAAAATGAAAGAAATATATTATCATGAAGCCAAACACAGAAGAATTGGAACTTTGATTCCAGGCTTCATTTTCTGAAAGAAAAGATTGAATGTGCTTTTAAGTTTCTTCCCTCTAGGTTCTCAGAAATAGAACACTGTAGTGAAATCAGAGGGTCGGTCACTCGAAAGAAGATGCTTTAGCTTCTAATTAACACTGAAGAATACCGTAGGACCACTTGCTAATTAATTCTCTGTAGAGCTGTATGTCCTTCCTTTGTCGTTTTTAAATGAACATGTTAATGGTAATGTAAGGTAATATGTTTTTAACACAAATCAGAAATAAATGAAATGTGTAAGTCAAAATTAGAAATTTCTAAAAGTAGACACAATTGAACTACAGAAAAGTACTTAAAAAATTCACCCAGAAACTTGAACAGAAATACTAATTTTAGTATTAGTATAAAAGTGTAAAAGTGTTACAAGATGAATTAAAAAAGGGAAATGAGCAGCACATTAAACGTATGCATGCCTTTCTGGTAAAGTCTTTATTTTAACACCACAGAGAAAAATCTAACATAACGGTCAATGTGACTCCCACTCCAGTTTGGTAGTTTGGAGGGAAATTTCACCAAATCCTCTGACGAGTTCATCCCCCCACAAAGTATCTTAGACGCACCCTCCAAATTGAAAGTGAATAAACTGACATGCCCACTCGCTAGAATGTTTTCCTCTGAGAATGAGTGTGGGATAAGCTGGGACTGGGAAGGTAGCCAAAGGTTGAATAAGACCATAAAGTGCTCCTTCCAGATTCCTCAGTAGTTTTTAATTGTGGTTCACTTTTTGGCAAGTTTGCTGATCCTTCCATCATTTCTTCCTCTCTGCTCCGCTGAGGACAGAGAGTTCCCCTGTTTAAGTATCTCTCCACTACAAACAACACTCTCAAATGGATTTTAAACTTCCATGGTCAAACCTTTAGCAAATGCTCCCACTATCAGTCTGCCTTTAGATACAATTTGTCTGCTTATTTATTTATTCCTTTCTTGCATTATTCTATTTGGTCTCATATTTTTAAATTACCTAACTATTTTAATATCATTAAAGCTGCTGGAGATCTTACAAAATTAAAGTATTAATATGTTGCAAAGAGTTTTTCTAGCAAAAAAAAATTCCCTTTGGTCATATAAAGTTGAAATGTGACTGAATATATCAATTATATTTTTAACTTGCAAAATAATTCATCTCCTGAGTAAACATTAGCAGTGTATATGTTTTAAGGGGAAATACACAAAGCAACTCAGAAATGATAACGTACACCTAATGATGCATATCACACATGGGAAGGTGCTTGTTTTGCTTTGTATTGGCAAGTGTTTTTTAAACTGCCACTTTCATTAAGGAAGTCCATATTAACTCCAGAAATGAGAAGTACACTGTGTTTTAAATAAAATAATTGGCACAGAGCACTGTGGTCCTGCTATAAGCCTGTGTTCAGGTCTTGAGACACATAAGGAGCATTGGCATGCTGAAATGAATCTTCAAGCTACTAAAAGAGTTTGACATCAGTGGTTAGCCACAGAGAGCTCCAGTAGTCTTTATTTATATACTAAAAACAAACATGTTTTTCCACATTAACTGAGATATAGATTTTGCCACATTAGTGTATCCCAATACCCAAAATAGATCAGAGGTGGAGGTTAAGCAGAGGATGCAAATTTTAAGTGGATAAACTAATAACAGGCTTGCTTCTCATGAGATGAAATCACTGTACTACTGTGTGATAATGCTCTTGTACACTGTAAAGATTTGTCACCCATATTGGTTTAATAAAATGCTGATTGGCCAGTAGCTATCAGGGAAATGCAAATCAAAACAACTCTGCGATACCCTCTTACCTGTCAGAATGGCTAAGATCAAAACACTAATGATAGCTTATGCTGGAGAGGATGTAGAGTAAAGGGAACACTAATCCATTGCTGGTGGGAATGGAAACTTGTACAAACACTTTGGATATCAGTATGGCGGTTTCTCAGAAAATTGGGAATCAACCTACCTCAGGATCCAGCAATACCACTCTTAGAAATATACCCAAAAGATGCTCAATCATACTACAAAAGCATTTTTTCAACTATGTTTTTAGCAGCATTATTTGTAATAGCCAGAACTTAGAAACAACCTTCAACTCATGAATGGATAAAGAAGGTAAGGTGTGGCACATTTACACATTAAAGTATTACTCAGCTGTAGAAAAAGCAATGACATCTTGAAATTTGCATGCAAGTGGATGGAAGTAGAAAACATTATCCTGAGTGAGGTAACTTAGGATATGTACTCACTCATCAGTGGATACTAGCTATAAACAAAAATATTGAGCCTATAGTTCATGATCCTATAAAAGCTAAGTAATAAGGTGAAACCAAAGAAAAACATATATGCACCCACCTGGAGGTTGGAGACAGACAGGGTAACCTGACAGGATTGAGAGCATGGGAGCAGGAGGAGGGAGAGTAAAGAAAGGGAAGGCAGAGGTGGAAGAGGAGGGGGGAGAAGGGGAGGGTTGAAGAGAACTTGAGGAGAACTTGAGGGTCGAGATGGATGGGTAACAGATATGAGAGCAAGGGGAGACATACCTTGATTGTAGGTGCCATTTTGGGATTGGCAAGATGCCTAGCTCTAGAAAGAAATTCTCAGGAATCCACAAGGGTGGCCCCAGTTAAGATCCTAAGCAATAATGGAGAGGGTGACTGAACTGGCATTGCTCTGTATTCAGATTGATGACTATCTTAAATAGGTACCATTCACAAAGCACTGCTTATTCTAAAACAGCCAAGAGAATCATTAATATTATAAGAGAAAAGAGAACATGCAGGCTGCACTGTCCCAAAGTCCACTGGTCTTTTCTGAATGAGACTGTTCCCGTGGGTTTCTGCCTCATCTGGAAACCCACTGAAAAATTTATTCATTCATATACTGTTCTGAACGTGCGCCACTTAACTCCCAACAACAAAATATAAGTAAAAACAAGTTTTTGTTGATAACATTTATTTTAAAATGTCAAAGTTTATGGAGAAAAATGTTACCCAGAAGTGGTAAAGATATTGTTTGGATGACCTAACTATGCAATTCCACTGCCCTATGGTTTTGGTTCACTGTCCCAAATCTGTCCTCTACTATGAGTTTATGAAAACAAATACAGTAATATTTGAAACACTGTTCTTGGGAGTATTATGAATACTAAATGACAAGGCATGAGTAAATTATCAAGTATATTTCCCAATTTACACAAATAAGAGAAAATAGTAACAATAATAAGCTAAACATATATTTCTTTCTTTAAGTACTTTCCCCACATATTCAACTCTAAGTTATGTGTGACATAAAGTAAACAATTCTGTTACCCAAAGGAACAATTAATAAACACTTAATATGTAAGACAAGTTCCCTGAAATGTAACCCAGATCCTGATAAAGAGCCATGAATAACAATCAGTATTTATATAATCAATCAGTGTCTAAGTTGAGTCTGATGTCTCATTTATGAGCCCCATCTTGTCCTATCATTGGGTATCTCTTCAAGAAATGAAATTTCTAGCAGTTAAGAGCATAGACGTCTATAACCACAGTTTGCAGGCCCTAACCCTTGTCCTCTTATTGCTGTGCAACCTGAAGAAAAACATTTCAACTCTCTGTTAAAGCATTGACTGCACAGGATTTCTGAAGGCAGAGAACTGATTTAAAAAAGTAAACATTTAGAGTATAATATAGCATAAAATAGGAAACTAATTCTTATTTTTTATAAGACTAGTATAAAAGACTAGAGACTATACTGTGGTTTATGCTCCCAAGCTCCCAAGAGGCTAAAGAGGAAGAAGTGAGACTTCTAATCCTAATTTAGAATTACATAATGATACTTGACACAAACAAATAAAATGAGTTATATAACACAGACTTACCTCAAAACTTTACATTCATATCATGATTTATATTACAACCTTAATCCTTTCCACTTACACATCTTTTCATAATTATATTCCACATCACTTTCTCTTGCCATTATTTCCTCAAAAATGAAGGGTAGTGTTAGGGATGATTTGTCTATATATTTCTCATACTTGAATTATAGACTTGGAATGTATATAAATGTTGTATCTACAATTTGCTGTGATTTAGATATAGCTAGCATAGTATTTAAAGCATAAGTTCCATCAGCATCAAATTAAATATATCAGGTTGGAGAAAATATAACACTGTTTTCTTCCATCTGTGTCTTTGAATTAAGTAATGTGAAGGAAAGAATGGTTATATATAACTAGATGTATCTAAAATTCCTTTTTAGTTTCCTGTCCCAGTATAACTTCACCTTTTCTGACTTTATCCTTTTTTCTTCCGAATTTCTTTTTTAAAACAATATTTTCTCTTTTACATACCAATCCCAGTTCCTACTCCCTCCCCTTCTCCTGTTTTCCATACAACTCCCCTACCCCAGCCCCCCATCCTTTACCCTCAGAGAGTATAAGCCTTCCCATGGGAAGTCAATAAAGTCTGGCACATCACTTTGAGGCAGGACCTAAGCCCACTCCAATGTCTAGGCTGAGCAAGGTATCCCTCCAAAGAGAATGGGCTCCAGAAAGTCATTTCAAGCACTAGGGATAAATCTTGGTTCCACTGCCAGAGGCTCCACAGACTGCCCCAGCCACACACTGTCACCCACATTCAGTGGGCCTAATTTGGACCTATGCAGGTTTCTCTGCAGTCAGGCCAAAGTTAATGAGCTCCCACAAAATCAGGTCAGCTCTTTCTGTGGGTATCACCACCATGGTCTTGACCTATATGCTCATATTTTTGCTCTTCCCTCTGAGGTCTTGGAGATCAGCCAGTACTTAGCTGTGGATTTCTGCATCTGCCTTCATAAGTTGCTGGAGGGAGGTTTGTAAATGCAAGTATCTGTTCTGCCTGATCCTGGAGCCAATTGTTCCCAAAGAAGCACATATATGCTTATACTAATTATAAACTGTTTGACCTATTATCTCAGGCTTATTATTGACTGACTATTACAACATAAATTAACCCATCATTCTTATCTATATTTAGCCACCTGACTTGGTACCTCTTTCCAGTGAGGCATTGTCATCTTGCTTGCTTCCTCTGGATCTGACTGGTAACTGCCTCTCTGCCTTTCCTCTTTCTAGAATTCTCTTAGTCTGGTTGCCCCACCTATACTTCCTGCCTGGCTATTGGCCAATCAACATTTAATTAAACTAATACGAGTGAAAAACCTTTACATTGTACAAGAGCATTATTCCACAGCAAAGGTTCTATGATGACAATTAAGGTAGTCATCAATCTGAATAAAGGGGAAGTCCAATTCAGGCACTGTCTACTATTGGTTAGGGTCTGAGCTTGGGGTCATCCTTGTGGATTCCTGGAAATTTCCCTTAACCAGGTTTTCTTTCTCACTTAACAAATTCTATCTGCCTTGACTTGGAGTTTTGTACACAGTGAGAATGAAGTCTATCTCAGAGAAATGTGGAGATGTATGCAAAGATAAGACAAAGGGTTGTTGTTGGGAAAAGCTATTAGCATAATGTGGAAAGTGATCAACTCATGCAAGTGCATATTTAGGTTTTTGCATCAAGATGTCACTAGCCCAATTTACATTCCTGCCATAACTGTGATACAGACCATATGTCATTTTCTCATCCAACTACCTTGCACATCATACACTGTGGTGACCTATTTAACATACTGTGTTCAAATACATTTTGGCATATTATTATATGCCAAAATTCTAGAGATACAAATATCTCCGTAATAGTGTATGCATTCCTGCTCACTCTGCCTACACTGTTTCCTCATCTTCTGTCTGGTACCTAAGGCTTGAGGTATCTCATATCAGGAAGTGACATGGGTCCTGGTTTTTGCCACAACAAGCAAACAGTTGATTCTCTGGGTCAGGTAACCTGACCCGATCTGGTGCAAAGCTTCAATCTCTGGAAGAACAAACACAGCTTCAGGCAGAACAAAAAGAAGAAGTGGAGGAAACAGCTGAAGAAGCTGAAATGACAGGTCGAGTGTGAGGGGATCAGCTGCCTCATGCAGAAGTACAAAAACATAAATGTAAATAAAATTACAAGATTTTCAAATTTTCCTTTGTCTATCCCCCAAAAAAACTCATTGAAAGATTTACAAGAAGCTTGGTATGCTTGGTAACAGAGATACAGAAGCAGACCATAGGGTTGGCTTTGCAAGGTAAAGATGTGCTTGGAGATGCCAAAACTGAATCTGGCAAGATTTGGCTTTTCTCATTCTAGTGTTAAAGCATGCAGTGGACTTCAGCAGATGGTTTGGGGGTTCTGATAATTTCACCTCCTCAAGGACTATCAGACATTTGAGGTTCAATGCATAGTAGGAAAAAGTCATGACTTTTCAGTTGATCTCATCATTGGTGGAAAGAATTTGAAATATGAAGCTGAAAGGATCAACAACATAAATATACTTGTTTGCACACCAGGTGATTTCTTCAACACATGGAAGAAACAATGTGCTTCCATACCACCCATCTTCAGATGTTAGCTCTCGATGAAGCAGGTAGGATCTTAGACCGGACTGATGATGATGTTGGTGGATTTGATCCAAGCACACTTCCAGATCCACACAAGCACATAGTTCTGAAGAATCTGAGAGTGAAGATTTAAAACACAAGATGAGTGACACCAAGAAGAAGCAAGAAATGAGGGAAAGGAATAAGACTGAAGAAGATGATGTACAACCAAGACGTTGTCATAGAAGGAAGGTCAAGAGGGAAACATTAGAGCCTTTGGATACAGGCCTGTCCTTAGCAGAGGATGAAGAGCTGGTGGTACCCCTACTCAAAAGGCAAAACTAAATATTCTCTGTGTCTTTGATAGACATTATGATGTGGGCAGGAAGTTGAAAAGAGCTTTGGGGCATTTAGGTACTATATGTCCCATTTTCACAGGACATGTTCTTTAACAGAAATGATCACATCTCTGTGTTTCTTTCACAAGCTGAGTTTTGAAACATCAAGTAATATACTCAAGGATGTATTGTACAGTTTACTATTTTGCAGTGTGTAGTCTTCTCTGTTCGAATTTGTAATAGGCTTCTATTACCCACCAGTGGAAATGTTTGTTTTGTTTTCACAGTGCTGAGGGTTAAACCAAGGCCTTGCATATGGTAGGCAAGTGCTCTACTAATGAGCTTGTACCTAGTCTCTGCTTGTTTTACAAGCAGGTTCTGAATCCCTTGCTCATACCCATCTTTCATACAATACAGAAATTTTAATGCTATTGCCCAATGGCTAATAATTTTATGTATATTTGATTATCTCCAAATAAACAGTATAATGGACCAGCCCTGACAAAATGCGTATTTTTAATTGAGTTCATAAAATAATTATATTTTATATAATGTAAAAATAATATCTGTAGAATAAAGGTGCTAATCCATACTCCTATGAAAGTTTCCTTAAATGGTTTACAAAAAGGACAAAAGTCCAAAATTTCTGTCATAGAATTACACAGTCATATTCACATGACTATAACTGTAGTCCTAGTGAACCATTTCTTATATGCTGTGTCATCTTACGTACATAAAATATATGCACAACCATTAAAAATATCAAATATTTAAGAGTACATATTGATTTTGTATACATATTTCTGTCCTCTCCTGAGAATTCTACTGATTTAAAACTAAAAGTAGCATTAGATCAATACAACAATAATTTGATTCACAAGAAACACAAGATTGGAAAAAAAATTTAGTTGATTTTAAGATGTTTTCATAAGCAGGGTGACAGATGGGAGGATGAAAAATGCATTTGCTATACATAAGGAAGCTGCAATAGAAAGTTTCTCACAGCAAAAGATATATTCAAGACATCACTTGACTTATTCCCATATCCTCAGTAGTTAAAATTTCTAGAGTCAGGGAGTCAATACTTTGAAAAAAAAACACATATGAAAAGCAGTGTTAAGTTGAGGGACAGGTTAATATAGACATTTGTATTATTGACACTAGACTCAACAAAAGGCTGTGGTCCAGATCTCGATAAGACAACCCACACAGATCTGAAGTGGTACAGTGTAGCTCACCCATCTCTTGTCTATTCCATGAACTAGGATAAACATATCAATACTTCTAACAAAAAACAGGACAAAGAATTCCCCAAGAAGAAACTTATTATTCCATCTGTAAACACATGTCCTCAGTGACAGTTCATTCATCCCTTAATTGTCTTACAGGAATAGACATATCTTGCCTATATAAGAAAATACTCAACTAGAAAACACACACAGACTATAAAAAGGAAAGCAATCTTTACAAAATATAAACCAGGCAGGGAGAGAGAAGAAGCATAAATCTAGAACTTGTTTCTTCAAATGAAGCAGAATATATTCCATTCATAACCCAAGTAAAGGTGCTATATATTTAACAAGTAGCTTGTAAGAAAGAAATAGCCATTCAGAGTTAAAAATGGGGTCCCTGAAATCCTACCGTACTGAGGCTACTACTGCTGGAAGCAAGGATATTGGATGGTTCATAGAATTACGCAAAACCCAATTTAAAATATTTTTAACATGATATATGTTAAAAGTAACTTTATAGGTTTAATCAAGACAAAACAAAATCCACCTAATGAATAAAGAAATGAAACTATCATTTAATAGCATTTCTCACTGTTAAAAGTGATATACTGGGTCAAAGCCCTGTAGCTCTTCCAGGGCACATAAGTTCCATTCTCAGCATTCACATGGTGGCACACAACTGTAAGTCCAGTCCCAGGGTGATCCCACCTTTTTAACTGGCCTATATTTTACTCAAACAGATGTATGAGTAGACAAAACGTCCATTAATTAAAATATAAACTAATTAATTAAAAGATGTCCTCCAATTGAAAGTTTGCTATAGTTATTTCAAGACAGTTGGGAAATTCCATAGTGATTATTTCTACAGAATCAATTACCAGGCTGCATGGATAAAACACCAATCGCCAAAGCTTACCACTTAATAGTCCATATAGAAAACATCTCTCTGCTCAGCTTTCTTTTTGCAAAACTACTAGGTCATTGCAAATACAAAACTTTTAAAATACATGTATCCTTTTTGAAATAGTGTTACAAAGTAAGTACTCAAGAATTGATTATTCTTATAATTTATATTAGGCGAGAAATATCAAGGGATGGAAGATAGCCCAGTCTGCAATATGCCTGCTATGAAATCTTGATGACATAAATATGATCCCAGAACAAGGAGCTAAAGCTATACCTGAAAAGATAGTTCTGGGGAAACAAAAATAGAAGATTTTTGAGCTTTCTGATCAACTATCTCAGCTGAATAAGCAAGCTCATCCTTTAATGAAAAACAAACACAAAGGGAGAAGGAGAGAGAGAGAGAGCAGGAATTGAATAAATTTTAGAAAAAAAATTGAACTAGAATTCTATATCCAGCTAAGTTGTTCCTTGTAGGGCATCATAGGAAA
>JAQHUG010000145.1:4477578-4500821 GCA_028555095.1 Dicrostonyx torquatus | reverse complement strand
CCTTTATGATAAAGGTCTTGGAGAGATTGGGGATACAAGAAGCATATCTAAATATTAGTTTTAAAATGAGAGGTTTTCAAAGTAGTTTCTATGTTTCCATATTTGTGTGGGTATTGGAAATCTAGAGACACAATGTGATAACTAAATTGGATACTGCCATAAGGAAGTCTACTGTAAATAATGTTACTTTTACTTACAACATATTTTCACAATTTATTTTTTTTGCTACAAAATAATTTCAAAGACTACATCAGACATTCATTTAAAGTAAGACATCTTCAAATCAAATGATTTTTTCAGTATGATACAGTATTATAAAGCTCATAAATAATAGAAATCAGAAATACATTTAATACATTTTATTTATTTATTTTGTTAGTTTTGGTTTTTCAAGACAGGGTTTCTTGGTAGCTTTGGGGCCTGTCCTGGAACAAGCACTTGTAGACGAGTGTGGTCTTGAACTCACAAAGATCCTCTTGCCTCTGCTTCTCAAGTGCTGGAATTAAAAGTGTGTTCCACCACCATCCCACTCAGAAATATATTGTTTAACATTACTTTTGTACATTGTTGAAATATTTTATTGAAGAAGAAAATGAGGAACTGGGGAAATTTGACTCAGTAGGTGTTTACCATGCAAACAAGAGCACTTAAGCTCCATATCCAGCATCCACATGAAAAGCCAGGTGTGACTGCATAATCTTGGGACCCAAGCAATGTGGGGTACAGAGACAGGAGGATCACTCAGGCTGGCTGGATACCAGAATAACAGATAGTGAATCTCAGGTTCAGTATTTCAAGGGAATAAGGCAGAGAATGACAGAGACACCTAATGTCCTCCTCTGGCCTCTAGGCACACATGGGCATGTCCACCCACACATGTGTCTACATACAACATGTGCACACATCCAAATTTTAAAATATTTAGAGCATGTTTCTCTATGTATTCAGAACTGGCTTGAAAGTCACTATGTAGAGCAGGATGACCTCCACAGCAGTCTGCCCACTTAGGCCTCCTGAGTGCTAGGATAAAAAGTGTGCACTACCACACCCAGAAAAAGAATTTTAAGTAAGAAAAGGAAAACCAAGTTGGACAGCAGCAATGGCTGCTTCTAGTAGAGGCTTGAGAAGGGTGAAGGGAGGAGCATACTGCTAGCTCAATGTCTGAAGGCTCCATCTCATGCTCACAGGGTGGGTTCACAAGCAGTTATTTTGTTTTTATTCTTCATGACATATATATCACAGGGATTCAGAGATATAAAATGCTACATAATCTGTAACTTATTTGAAGGTCTCCTGAAAATGAAACATTGAGTATAGTAGACACTCTCAGTGATTTTTATTACTACTACTGCTCTAGCAGGGGAATATATACCACCCTTTTGGTGAAATCACTAAGTCATGAATTTCCATTAGTGTACAAATCCTGGGTTGGGAGGACACATGGAGTGAGGCTACAATACCTCTTGTCCTTGGTGCCTACATACTTGCTTAGGTGGAGGAGACCAATGCAACTGGTACCATGACTGAGGAGATTGTTTTCTAGTGTTCTTCCTAATTCCACACCTTCTCGTCAGGGATGCCCTCCTGATTATATAGTGGAATATCCAGGCCTTCGTGGAGGTTAAGAATTAGTCATGGCAGAAGCTCTAATTCAAAATCAAGCCACTTCTGGAGAGTACAGAAATGGACAAGGAGATGGCCAACATGAAGGAGGAGTTTGAGTGAGTCAAAGAATCACAAAGAAGTCTGAGGCTCACTGCAAGGAGCTGGAGGAGAAGATGTTGTCCCTGCTTCACGAGAACAAACTGCAGCTTCAAGTGCAGGCAACAGGGCCCAAAAGCCATTGTTAGCTTCCCCATCCCATGCTTTGGTCTTACTTCACACAACCCCACACCTCTCTGTACCAAGGAGTGCACCATCTTGTCACATGAGGCCATATGACTTTCTCTTCTGACTCTCCTGTGTCCTGGATTATTGCTTATCTCATCTCCAGAGTATGGGAATCCAGAAGCTTCAGCCCTCTAAAAGACCCAGCATCTTTCTTCTCTTTAAAAATTAGCTTCCTCTCTTCCTTCTTCAGGAACAAGAGAACCTCAGTGATGAAGAGGAGTTTTGTGATCAGATGAGCACCAGCAGGAACTGACTGGAGGCCAAAGTGAAGGAGATGACCAAAAGACTGGAGGATGAGGAAGAGATGAATGCTGAGCTCACCACTAAGAAATGCAAGCTGGAAGATGAGTGCTCACAGCTCAAGAAGGACATTGATGACCTGGAGCTGAAACTGGCCAAGGTGGAGAAGGTAAAGCCTGCAGCAGAGAATAAAGTAAGGCCAGCTTCCTCTGGCTCAACCAAGGTCTCCTGAAAGTTTCAAGACCAGAATATGGGCCTAGTTGTTAGCATCTTTTTAGGTACTCTAGGGTGACATTCTTTGATCCTAAAAGCAATGTGATGGGTTTTTTAAATTTTATTGTATTCATTGGTGACAGGGATGCAGGTTAAAAACCTAACAGAGAAGATGGCTGAGATGGGTGAGATCATTGCCAAGCTGACAAAAGAGAAGACAGGTCTACAAGAGGCCCACCAGCAGGCCCTTCAAGCTGAGGAAGAAAAGGTCAGCACTCTAACCAAGTCGAAAATCAAACTGGAGCAACAGGTAGATGATGTAAGTAGCAAGAACCATGTTCTTCTCTCAGGTCAAGACTTTGTAGTCAGTGCCCACAGGTGAGGACATCTTCCCTCTGCATCTAATGGCTATGACCCCAGGAGGTTTTTTGTTGTTTGTGGTTCCTCATCAGTCACATTTCTGAGTCCTTTGTGTTTTCAGGATTTCTATGCAGGCTTGAGTACCAACCCCACTGGACTTTAAGTTTAAGACACACTGTGGATTCTGGCCTTTCCACCATTTATTCATTTTATTCTCTCTGGAGCAGGAGAACAAGGTACACACGCATATGGAACAAGAAAAGTGGAAACTGGAGGGTGACCTGAAGCTGACACAGGAGAGCATCATGGATCCGGAGAATGACAATCTTCAGCTGGAAGAAAACCTCTAGAAGAATGACCTGGGGTGAGCAGGGTGTCTGGCCTGGTAACCTTGGTACAGAGTGCTGCACTTTCACCAGCTTGGACACAGTGGAAAGGAGAGCCACCAGGTCTCTCTCCTTTCACTATCATGGCCAGGGACAGGTTCTGGTATAATACAATAAAAGAAACAGGCCCAGCAGAAGAAAGATCATCCGTCCCATGTCCATTCCTCTCCAGGAAAGAGTTCGACATCAACCAGCAGAACAGTAAGACTGAGGATGAGCTACAAAAAACCTGAAGGAAAACCAGGTGACCTTTTACCCAGTGTGGCCAAAGGGAGTCAGATCCTGGAGCCTGCAGGGGCTGTTTAAGGTTCTAGACAACATCTGGAACTCCAGGCAGCTCAAGAACCAAGCATTCCTCAATACAGAAAAAAACTGGCCTTCCACTATTGAGGAACAATGTCATCTTCTTGGCAAAGCTGTTTCAGGAAGAACGATGCCTAGAAATATGGCTTCTTTTTCCCGAGATGTACTCTGCCTGTTGGCCTTTCTGTTCTGGAACAACTGAGAGGGCTCTTCTGAGCCTCTCTGCTCCTGCTCTTCATAGGGCTGAGGCAAGCCCTCACAAAGGCCCCTCCCATAGGTTACTCTGCTCACAATCTTTGGCTACTAATCCCAAACTCTATTACAGCCCATAACCCATAGGCGTCCTGTAGTAAGTCACCTATCCTCCCTTATGCTCAATATTCTTCTCACTGCACAGTGGCAGTAAAGCTGTCCTCCCATCTTCTTTTGCACACAATTTTGGTTTTAGCCAGAATACTGAGCCATCCCCGGGGTCTTCGGCCTCATGAAGACAGTAATGCTGCTATCCTCACCAAGTCTAGGCACCAGGCTACAGCATCCCACACTTTAGTGTAGGCCCTGAGCTTCAAGTCCAACCTTCTCCATCTTGAAAGCTGAAGTGTAGATTCCCTCTCTCCCACTCCAGGGTTCAATCTGTGATCCATTAAAGTTGTCCATTACTCCAAAAAAATAAGATCCCACAGATCTTCCCTAGAGAGACAAAAGACCAAAAGGTAGATGGGGCACTCTCCAATTATTATTATTATTATTATTATTATTATTATTATTATTATTTTGTTTTTTCAAGACAGGGTTTCTCTGTAGCTTTTGGGAGCCTGTCCTGGAACTAGCTCTTGTAGACCAGGCTGGCCTCGAACTTGGCTGCCTCTGCCTCCCCAGTGATGGGATTAAAGGTGTGTGCCACCACCACCCGGCAGCACTCTCCAAGTCAAGACCAAGACAAATGCTACAATGAGGTGGGTGGGGTACAGAGGAGAGGGCACCTTGAGCACACATACCTGACTTCAGAAGGAGCAGTCAGGCTACAGCTCAGGCCTGAGCATAACTAAGGAATGCATGAAGAAAAAGGAAGACATTCAATTAGACTTCATGATTAACTCAGATAATTACGAGATTATTTGATTGGTCTCAAGGCAACTTGCTGTAAATGTTTGTGAAAACATGAACACTTTCTTCCTGCTGTATGGTTAGTGGAGCAGAGTCAGGTGAAACTGTGGATTATTTGAGGTTCATAATCTCATGAGGTCTCAGGATCCCCCTGCAAACCCAAATCCTCAGCACTTAGGCTGTAGATGCTCAAGCTGAGACTCGGACACTTTTAGGAAAGCCTCAAAACTTAGGGATCCACCGAATTCCTAATGATAAACCATTCATTCTTAGGGTGTTTAGTAGGCCCCTTGTTTCTGCCTACAGCTGTCATAGTCTCCTCCATCAGGTCCACACAATTAAAAATGTCTCCAGTCATTGTCAGCTGTGCCCAATGACTGAAAACCAGTGCTAGAGAAGTAGTATCTAGGGAGGCTTTTAGAGTCCTGGAATGAAGATCTCAGTGGAGGAATCCAGAAAGCTGGTCTGATCCTTTGTGTCCCTGACTAGGAACACATTAAAGAGTTGGAGGGAGAACTGGAGGGTGAGAGCACAGCTAGGGCTAAGGTGGAGAAGCTGTGCTCAGACATGTCCTGTGCACTGGAGGAGAGCAGTGAGTGGCTGGAGGAGGCCCGTGGGGCCACACCTGTGCAGATAGAGACGAACTGAAACGTACTGAGCAAGTCCAGAGCTCTCTTAAAGTGAAGCATTGTGTTATTACCAAAGAACTAAATAAGCCTGCGAATAGATTCTTTCAGTAGTTCATCCTATCTTGTATCTTCTTACACTGACCCATTTTTAAGTATCTCCCAGGCATCAGCCTGAGATTTACACAGCAAACCACCTGTGATTTTTACCTACAGCCCACACAAATAGGCTTTCAAGTATTTAATCACAAATATCTAATAGCAAAGGAACCATGTGATGCATTTGGATAAATGAAATGCGCACACACACACACACACACACACACAAAACAAAAAAAAAATAACTGTTCTTTGTCCCTTTACTATATAAAACATACGATAAGGTTTTCTATTGTTCCTAAAACTATAGCTGCAAAATCAGATTTGTTTTTTAAATCTGACAATGTTTAAGACTGGTTATCTAACATAGTGCGCAGTGCTTATGAGAAAATAAAAGGAACTCTTTCTTGAAATAACACAATCTTGAGAACTACTATAGTATTTAACGATTTGTGACTGTGTTGCTGAATTCCTTTATATATATTTCTTTTGCATTTTAGCTTTTATTAAAATATAAATTCTCCTTGTGGGGACTATTAGGCTTTTCTGCTACAATTTATTTCACATCATTGCCCAGTGAAAGAATATCTGCAAATGTTTATAGAATCCATTATTCTAGTTTATTTGTTTTTTTCTGAAACAATTGCCTTTATATCTTCGTACCAACCTTAAAAGTGGTGATCCATTTTGCTAGCAAACTTACTTGATTCTGATTCGAGAAATGTGGAATACATAAGGAGGTAAATGTCAGAGTTAATAGTGTTATTTTTTAAGGACAAAATATGCAAATATCCTATCTTATAACAGGAAAACCTGTTAGGCATCTGGGAAGGGGAATATAATATAATAGTATTATTATTTCCTAAAATAAAATAATTTTGAAAAGAAATAAGAGTAAGTAGCTTCTCTGAGATCAGATTTCTTATGACAACTAACTGTCCTTTCTCCTAGGCTATCAATTGACAGTATTGACTCAGCTAGGCATGGGGCTTCATGTGTCACATCCCCATCCTCACTAGGAATCTGGCTGTCTACATGTGGTGCAGATCTTATACAAACAATGCTATACCCAAGCATGTATATTCAGTACCATGTGGATTAAATGTTTCTTTTCTTTTTTTTCTTCTTTTCTTTTCCTTTCTTTTCTTTTGCTTAAGACAATATTCAGTTGTGAGGAAAAAGTGGAGGGGGTTGAGTAGAGGAGGAATCTGAAAAAAGAGAAATGAAGGTCTATTTTATCAATACATTATATTTTGTATGAAATTCTCAAGAAATTCCTTTTTAAAGAAATAGATCTCTAAGATTAAGGATAAGTAAACCCATAAAATTTCAATAAGATAAGAGAATCTTTTGAAACAACTCAACCAGTTAGAAATCCACGCACAAACTGGTCCTGACTTCTGACTTGGATTGCTAATGTTTACCATCGGTTTTGAGACTCTTCTCCCTGGTTTGGGAAACTTTGTAGTTAGGAACAAGAAATTTACCAAAGCTCATGTATTTTCTCTGACCAGAGGCAGGAATCTAATCTCATTAGTTCTCACATTATGAATTAAATCAAACCAGGTGGTGGTGGGTAGCAGAGGCAGACAGATATATCTGTGAGTTCAAAGCCACCCTGGTCTACAGAACAAGTTCTAGGACAGCCAGGGCTGCAAAAAGAAACCGTGCCTTGAAAAACAACTCAAAAAATTGAATATTTGTTGGAATATATTACTGACTGGATAGAGGTAATGTTTTCCATATGTTATTATATATGCATTAAATAATGCATTTATACATTAAAATATAAAATATTTTAATATAAATAAATAAAATATAAAATATGCTATGAATATATAGAAAAATAATATATTGATACATTGCTATAATGTATTCCATACATACATAATGTCTGCCATAGCCTGGCATCTTTCTCTAAGCCAGCAATATGGAAACTCCCTCCCTCCCCAATGAGGCTTCCTGCTCTCCATCTAATCTTATCTGGATGATGTCCCTGGGCTTGGAGGACTGACCTTATCTGAAAGCTGTCTCTAAACCAGATGCCTGACTTACCTTTAGCTTGAACTTTGGCAAAGATTCCTGCTTGAAGGTTCCCTTGCTACACATATGATAAGTTATACTTAGTCTGAGAGCCTTATGATATGAATATGCCACTTAAGGCAAACTATAATTTGTTGTCAGGCTCCCCTGTCCTATATATTCTTGAATAAAGTTGAGTTGATTCACAAAAATCTGTCTCTCAGAGGGCTGTCTCTCTCTCTCTGTGCTCATGGGCCATGTACAAAGTTCCTATCACCCTGCCTTTCTCTTTCTCCACTCAGACCAATAGCTGATAGGCTAAGAGAGAAAGAGGACCTCTACAAGTATCCAATTTGATAGTTTTTTAAATATCATCTGTCTGTCTATCTGTCTATCATCATTTACTTATTCATCTATAACTATCTTCTATCTATCTACAATCTATGTTTATTATACTTTTTATACCTTTAGTTTTGCTAGCTGTAGACTTAATAGATCCACTAATTTAGTAAGTTAAAGTTTCTAAACTATAACGATCTAGAACCTTCCTCTACATAAGTGTAAAGTCATATTGACATCATGCTTACCATTCAGTATTCCCAAAAAAACCCTATCAGAGTATAAAAGAAGAGCGTCTCACATTCAACACAATTGGTAAGGCTCACTATTGTCTAAAGAAATAACACACTCCCTTGATTATTTCCTTGAACTAGCATACACTTAACACAAGATTGACCATCTTTACCACGCTGAAGTGTGCAGTCAAGTGCTCTTCAAGGTGTTCATAATGTCACCTAAACATCACCAGAGTATCTCACAGCTCTTTCCACAGTAGAAAACTGACACTAGCAACTTCCCATCCTCCATCACTTCTTTCTGTTTTTTTTCTGATGAAATATGTCCTAAATGGAACCTCCTACTGTTTTTTTTGTTATTTAACAAGCTTATTATGCTAAGATGTGATTTGTCAACTCCCTGCTATATACAGCATATATGAGAATTTCCAACCCTCTGAAAGATGTTTGTATGTATATAATACACTTAATTTTCCATCTCTTCCCAAATACTCAGATTGGTTTGAATAATTGCTATTTAAACATTATTTTAAATATTAATAGTAGTTTTGCTAAGAACATGGATGTGCATATGTGTTTTTCAAATTTTCCTTGAATTTTTTTTGAGAAAAATATCTAGAGATAGAATATCTAAATCATAGTACAACTCAATTTAGTTTGGGGGATAACACCTATACTGTGTTCCAAAGTAGCTGTACAATTTCACTTTCAGTCATCAGAGGGGAAGGGTATCAAACCCTTGTCATCATTGTCAACACCTGAGACATTCTGGTTGTCTTTGAGTGTATGCATCTGAAGGAATGTGAGGTGACATATTGGTTTTAGTATGATTATAATTTCCATAATACTTAGTGGCTCTAAGTATGCTTTCATAAATTTATAGGCCAGTTATTTACCCTGGGAGAAAAGTGAATTTCAGTCTGTTGGGTCGTTATTAAACACATTTTGTTTGTTGTTGCTGTCGCAGGTTTAGGTATTTATATAATATTCTATGAATGTAATTTTCAGACTATGCTATGAATTAAGATGCTTTCCTCCATTTATTAGATTTATATTTATAGGACTTACATGTTGTAAAATTTTATAAAGCTCTTTAAGTTGTGTACACACACACTTCTTGCCTTTGTTTTGTGACATATGCACAAAATCATTGCCAAGGTTTCAGTCATGATTTTATCATTTTTTTATCCTGAGACTCCATTCGTTATGTCCTTATTTAGAACACTGGTATATTTTGAAGGTCTTATTTATTTTCATTTTAGTTATTATGCTTTTATACATTTAGCTTTAGAATTTCGTTAGAGAGTGACCTGCTCTTTTATTTTCTTCACACATTCTTTACTTAACTTCCTCCAGTCCTTCACTGTTTTAGCATTTCAGAATTGTATTTTAAGATCTTTGCCTGATCACCTACTTTGTAGAGATAGTTTCTAATTAGTTTATTTTTTCTCTTTTGAATAAGGCATACTTAGCTTCCTCTTATTTATTTATTCTTGTCCTTATTAATTTAGTTTCTTTCAAACATTGATTCTCATGCTGTTGTTCATTTTGCACTAAAATTAATATATTCCTCTCAGTCTACTCATTGCTGGGATAACAGGTTTGAACCACCATATCTGATCTTACCTGCTCTTTTATGTTTTCTGTGATTTATTTTGTTAAAAATAGAGAGTGATGTCAAATAGAGTAACTCTGAAAATCAGATCTCCTCCTGAGGTTTTTGTGTGTTTCTTATTGTTTATCATTTTATGATGCCTCTGTACAAAGACTCAAGGTTATACTGGAACAAAGCTAAAACTTTTCTCAGATTTCTTCTGAACTTTTACATGGGTGTACATAGAGTTTTCTCACAATCCTTGTCTGTGTAACATTTTTTTAATATACTGATCTTTTCATATATGGCTCCAAAACAGAGGAAAAAATGAGCAGGGGTAGGAATGGGATATACTTTCCAAGACCCCTGGAAGTCATTTAGGTCTCTTGTTTGGGGGTAGGACTCAGCAAAAACACAGCAGAAAGAACAAAGGCAGTTTGTCTCTTTGCTCTTCTGTGAGCAGTGATCAGCAGTAAACAAACAGATTATTGACACACGTGAGGATGTTTGCAGCCCTTCCTGGCAGTCATGGGCAAACTTTGTCAGAAATACACGGACAGATGTTACCACAATGCTAGGTTAAAAGTGTCCTAGATTTTCATCATTACTTTCTAAGGCTTCTTCTGAAAGTCACACACCTTCATTAGATCTCATAGTTATGTAATAATGATGCCAGACAGAGTCTTAGAAGGCAATTGCCATCTAGGTGAGAATGGCACCTCCTTTCCACCATCTTAACAGAATTTGCTACCCCAAGTAGTATTTACTCTAGACATTTAAAAACATTTAAATATCTTTCTATTAAAAGGATGAGTAGAAATTGTCATTTCCGAATAGAAGAAATCAAAGGTCATTCAGTGTGGTTAAAAAGTTCAATAGTAGGCATGGATTATTTTTCATGATCTTAATTTTATGTGGAATATTTGACTTCTATTTTGCCCTTCATGTAAGTGGGAGAAGGTGTGTTATTTTACATTTAAAAATAACAATGACATAATCATATGACTTTGTAACTTCGACTCCTAACTATCAACATACAATTTATAAACAGGAATGTAGACTTGTTAAGTGATTGTCAGTGAAGCACATGCTTTAAAAGGTAAGACACAATCTTCTATCCTCCATATCTTTCCTCTCTTTCATACCTATGCCTCAGATACTGGCAAATTTTAGAAGGGATCTAGAAAGCAAAAATTAGAGGTCACCTATGGTATTGGAGGGGTATATACTTAGTCCTAGATCCAGAAATACTTTGGAGTCCTGTGTCTTTCTGTCTGTTCTACATTCCTTGCCCCTGAAATTATTTCAAACAAAAGTAAAACAAAACCCATAAAAACTCTCGTTTAAATCTCTATTGTATATGTCAAATCATATTTCTTTGATGCAATGTCTTAATATCTAGCCAGCTTGATAGTAGACAGAAATGACTAGATAGTTTACCTGTGGAAACTGAATCTGACCATTGAATTATACTGAACTAAAAATATTTTAACTTAACATTTTTTTCAGTAAGTCTAATTTTAAAGTGCATCCTGTCTATTTTAGGCAATCTAAAAATTTAGTTCCATTTGTGAATACATTTAATGAAAAATCATTTATAAGCTTCTTCATTTAATGGCATAGAGAAATATCAATCACTTTTTAAAAATTTGGAGACAGAGGTTTTAAATCAAGACAGTGATGTCATTCCAGAAATGATAGACAAGTCTCAGAAGGATTAGGATTTTGGTTTCTAATGTGCAAACAGGGTTTATATTCAGATTAGTATTTGAGTCCAATTTTCCTTTATGGATTTATGAAATGCTTTTTTATTAATCACTCATCCTGGATAGTGGCTGGGTATAGAACAAGAGATAATTTTAAATAATAAACTCAGACAAATGCAAACTTTATGAGACATTGTGACTATAAATTGCTTTTTCAAAAGGTGTATCATTTAGGATTTAGTGCATAGGTTCACTTGGAGTGTAAGTATCAGTAATTATGGGATGCCTTTTGAAACTGTTTGGGGGAAATTATTTATAATTAAATATTTTAATTATGTATGTGTGTATACATATACAGCTAGATAATTAAATATTTGAACACCAGAAAATGTACATAAATAAATCCTAATTATCATATACATGCTAATGGAGATATTACTAATATTCAGTTTGTATCTTAATGTTCAGTGGAGTAAGGATGGAAAGAGTAGGATACATAAACTCAGATGAAAAAAGAATAGTGTTTGTATTTAGAAGCTGGACATGCCTGGATTGGAACTAACTTCCCTGAAATTCTCAGTCCTGCATGAGGTATCAATTTCAATTAAATTGAAGATATCTAGATATCTGTGATTGTCCACAACCTTTCATTCAGTTGAAAACCTGTGTTCCTGTCATGAGAATGACCAGTCAAGAAACACACTGGAAGTCACTGAATGATCAGTATATTACATGAATTCTGACTTACAATGATCTTTGTAGTCCATCTTTGTAAGCCGTCACTGACAGGCACTTAGTTTATCTCCAAATAAATGCTTTAAATATGCAAACTGCATTTATCATAGCACAGAGTTTTTATAAAGTTTATACTTTTGTAAGTTACATATGCATATGGCACAAAAGCCTACAGTCATTTACACCAGAGTTTAGAATTTCCTGTGAGTTGCTCACGAGTAGATGTTTGAGTCTACTCCAGAATGATCTTTCTTCCTTACTGAAAACAAAGGTAATTTATTTACTAAAAATAAAGATAATTTTTCTCATATAATTTATCCTGATTACAGTTTCTCCTCCATTTCTCACCACCTTCTCCCCCATCTCCATTCACATCCGGATACATTCCTTTTCTGTCTGTCAAAAAAGGGAGCAGTCTTCTAAGAGAAAACCACAATACATAACAAAATAACATGTAGTAATATAAAACAAAAACCATCACATCAAAGTTGGACAAGGCAAACCATGAGCTAAAAAGAACCCAAGAGAAGACTGAGGGACTCTTGATCACATGCTAAAGACTCCCTTAAATCCCTAATCTGGACGTCGTAGCATATAGACAAAGAACCGGTGATTCCTGCTTCTGTCTCTGTCAAATCATATGAGCTGTGATGTCTTAGTATGTAACTGGTTTTATTGAAGCATATTGTGCTGTGTTTGGTTGGTTGAAATCCCTGGAGGCCTGCTCTTTTCTAAAGGGACATGGACAGGGTTAGATCTGTGGAAGAGGGGAGACGCGTGAGATGTGGGAAAGACTTGGGAGTGGAGATGAAGGGGAAACTTAGGCTGGGATGTAGAATATGAAAGAAGAATTAAAAATATGGCATGATTGGTACATACTTTTCTTTTTTGGTAGCCTGCAGAGTGCCTTCTCTTACAAAAGACACTAGACCACAACCCCATAAGATTCTTATTAGAATGTTTTAGCAGAGACCAGACAATTAGCTCCTAACTACAGATTAGTGTTGAGCCACATTTAAAACTACTGATGCAAATCAGAGAGAATTTTTTCCCTCATAATGAGAAGACATCCCTTAAGGTGTTAGTACTCTATTTTATATTGATACTGATTATTCAATGGTAACAAAGATTATGTTGAAATACAGTATCATTTTAACAAATTGAACCCATAATTCTACTTATCATATAAACCACTTCCCAACCTGCACTTCTAACCTTGAATAACCTTTTGTTATGGTATTTAGATAACTGTGGTAGGAATGAAGTGTATTGCATTATTTAGTAACTATATTGCATTTTGCATGCAAATATAATTATAGGTATAGTCTATAGTCATAACTATATATATGCATGTGTATATATTCATGTGAGTATGCATGCATATATTTATATATGTTTATCAAATTAACACCTCAGCTATGAAAACCCTTAGACAATGAGATACATTAAAGTCACGGAGAATACTTCACATTGATACAAATTTCAACTGGTCAGCATTAAGAAAAAAGAGAAAGGTGGAGTCTCTGGACCCAGGTTAATGAATAGAAGATAGTGGTTCTTGATCTCAATAGGACTGGCAGTTCAAAGTAGAAAGTATTCCTGGAAGCAAATGGACATAATCAGTAAAGAAAGCACAGCAAATGCCATGACAGGTGACCAGATGTAAAGGAAATAAGTGATGCATAAAACCACAGTTGGAGTGGATGAGATGGGAAAGTCTGGCCAAGCTCTGGGTACTATCAAGCCCTGTCTCTTCTAAAGAGCACCTGGAGACATAGTGCTGCTAGCTCTACAACCCTAAAGGGACCAGGTAGTGACATTACTCAGGTAAATATCCCATAAGATTGGAACGCTCGGCTAGGCAGTCAGCATAAGGATAAATGATAATTTCTATAAGTATTGTGGAGAATGACTCTAAAAATTAACAACTAGGCAACAACAAAACTCATGAGGGTATAGATTAAAAACAAACAAAAAACAACAAAAATACTTCAATGTTATGTATACTGATGAGTATAGATGATAACAACACAAAAAACTTTGAATTCTTTGTATCTCTGCTTAAATTTATTGGTATATTAGTGACACATGTTCTATAAAATTAGTGCATTATTATTTTCTGTATATCACTGTTTAATAAAAATCACTTCTTTAAAATCTAATGCTTTGTACAAGAGGGAAGCATAAATTTAAGATAGTATCAATATCCAATGCAGTTTATAAAAAGGAAAAGGTAATTGTTATCTTAGCTTTTGCTTTCATGTGTCTTATGCTATAGAGATAAGAAACTGGTTGATAACAGTGAGTCACACAGAACATATTGCTGAAGTGATTCTTTAGAGCAACAAAAAGTTCAATAAGACTAAGCGTAGGCATGTTCCCTTCTCTATCCCATAGGGCAGATTTTCTCTGTTATATTTTCCAACCATTCAGCATAAAAGACTAAATTTCCTCCAACTAATTTGTTTGCATTGAAGTACTGAGACAATCTCTAAGCACTGGACACTAGTGTTTTAGGTTGGTTATATGTAAAACACATTTAGGACTACAACAAGCTCTTTCCTAAGAAACAGTTTTGTTCCTATGTGGCTATTATACACATTAATTGCAAGTCATATCACCATGGATTCCTCTGTTCTCTATTGTCTTTATCATTTAAAAAAGGTGAACAACTCAAATGCAAATGTAAGAAGCCACCGAAAGTAATCCAGAAAAATATCTTTAAACTGCTGTTTTTAAAGTTAAAGTTGTAATACCAACTTTGACTAAATATTACTTACTCTGCTAGCTGAGTCATATAATAATAGTGTATACATTATTAGTATTGTTTTCACCTAGCTAGTAAGCAGAGTAAATATGAGTGATCACAGTACAGACAGGTTAGATGGAGTCACTGATGATTATGATGTGTAACCTTGGACAACTTAATCAGTCTTTTTGTGACTCAGTTTTCTCATCTGTAAAAGGAAGATTTTGGAGCACATGCAATGTCTCAGGTATAAAAGCATGGCCAATTTGGTTTGAGTTCCAGGAGCCATAGCAGGTAGGAAGGAATCATTGGTTCCACAAAGTTGTTCTCTGATTTTACATCTATACCATGACAGCACACATACAATACAATACACACATGCACACAAAAATATTGAATTTTTAAAAAATTAAAATTGTGTTTAAAAGATATCTCTGAGGCAATGATGTGCATAATTATCTCAATATTTAGAAAGTGATTATGACTGTGATTTAAATTGTCATATAAATATTTAAATAAATTGTTAATTGAGTAAAGTATATACCTAATGCATTATTACATTTATAATTTTCCATCTATTTATGAAATATTTGGATATTACAATATTTTGTAAGCCAATCAACAATGAAAACTCTGTATTGATAACATTTTAGTGTACCATAACAATATTAGGATTAGTTTGTCTATGCAAAATAAGGAGATACAGTGTGCCTATTTTCAGGTATTTAGATATTGATGATCAGATTTGGCTCTAACTATTGTGCTAACTAAACTTCAGATGGAAACTCATAAGAAAATACTAGACTCTTAGTCACATACTCAATAAAACATGGAGTTTTCTAACTTTAAATTAAGAAACACGTTTAGATTTATATAAGTTACAAAGCCACCACATAGAAGCCATGCTCTTTTCATCCCTATCTGCATACTAGATGCACCCTTTTGCACTTTATTCCGCTAATTAGGCATTCTAAGTAGCACATGTATTAGCAATTAATAATTAAAGCATTGTTTATTAAGATGCCAATGACCCAACTTCATTTTTTTTCTATCTGAAATTTTACTATAAAATCTCACCTGACCAGTATGGAGCACAAAGTTAGAGAACTGCTTAATTGTGCCAAAGCTCCTTTCTCACTGCAGATTAGAATGAAAATATAGCTTTGTAATCATATTATCAGTATTGGACTAAGTTTGGAAAATGATCTAGTAAAAAGAGCTGTTTTTACAGTCTACAAAAGGCACATAGAAACTGACAAAAGGAAAAGATAAAAAATGAATGCAATAACAAAAACAAACAAAAAAGCAGGTACCTATACCATGGCACATGATTGTAATGCCAGTACATAGAGCTGGAAGCAAGAACCTCAGAGTTCAGGTTCAGCTCTTCACAGAGTTTCTTCTAAGCTTGATATACATAAGATTCATTTCAAACAATTAAGAATAGCAAAAAACAACTTAAGGGAAATAGTACTCTTCTATTAATTGGTTATGAAAAGAATAAGGTGAGTCCTTAGAAGAAGGACAGAGAACAGCATGGAAAATGACAACTATATTGCAAGTTTGTCATTAGATTATATAGAAGACAAAATACTCCACTACTGAGTGCCACAAAAGAAGCAATAATTTAACCTTACATTCCTGATTATTTAAGCAGTGCTGGGCATGGGATCCTTCTCCTGGCATGGGTCTCAAGTTAGACAAGTTATTGGTTGGATGCTCCCAGAAGTTCTGCACCACCATTGCCATAGCATATCTTGCAGGCAGGATAAATTATAGGTTGAACGTTTTATGGCTGGATTGGTCTCCCATTTCCACCACTGGACGACGTGTCTAGCTACAGAAGATGTCAGGTTCAGGTCTGTACTCTTCGCTAGGATAATCCTTGATTCCAGGGAGTTTCCACATCAATATATTTCCACATTGACTCTCCATACCCCCAAATTCCAGCTGTCTCTCCCAATACTCTCTTCTTCTATTCTCCCCAATCAAATATGATTCCTCCTGTTTCCATCTCTAATTGCCCTAAGTCCAGCTGCAAAATCTATCCTACTTCGCTTTCCCAAGATGATCCATGTGTTCCCCTTTGAGCCGTACTTCTTACTCACTGTTTCTGTGTCTGTGGATTGCTGAATGGTTATCCTTTATTTAACGACTAAAATCCACTATGAGTGAGTGCATAACATGTTTGTCTTTCTGGGTCTGTGTTGCCTCACTCAGGATGATGTTTTTTTAGTTCAATCTATTTGAACAAATATTGTGATGTTATGTTTTTTAGCAGTGTGAAAATGTACTACATTTTCCTTATCCATTCAGCTCTTGATGGAAATTTAGGCTGTTTCCAGTTTCTGGCTATAATAAATAAAACTGCTATGAGCATAGTTGACCAAGTGCCCCTGTGGTATGGTGGTTCATCCTATGGTTGTATAGCTGGGTCTTGAGGTAGATTATTTACCAATTTTCTGAAGAATCATCACATTGACTTCCATAGTGACTGGATAAGTTTGCGCTCCTACCAGCAATGGAACAGTCTTGACGAAGGTTGTTTCCTAATTTTTTGAGAAATCTCCAAACTGATATGCAAAGGGGCTGTACAAGCTTGTGCTTTCACCAGCAGTGCAGGAGTATTCCCTTTAGCCCACATCCTCTCTAGCATAAGTTGTCATTAGTGTTTTTGATCTTGGTCATTCTTACAGGTGTAAGATGGAATCTCAGATTTGTTTTGACTTGCATTTCTTTGATGGCCAAGTATGTTAAGAATTTTCTTTTTTGTCTTATAGCCATTTTTGAATTCTCTGATGAGAGTCTCTGTTAAGGTCTGTATTATATTTTTTATTGAATTATTTGTTTGTTTGCTTGTTTTATGACCAATTCCTTGAGTTCTTTGTATATTTTAAAGATCAATCCTCTGTCTGATGTGGGATTGGTAAAGATCTTTTCCCATTCTGTAGGCTGTCTTTTTTGTCTTGTTGACCATGTCCTTTGCTTTACAGAAGCTTTTCAGTTTCAGGAGGTCCCATTTATTAATTCTCTCAGTGTCTGTGCTGCTGGGGTTAAATTCAGGACATAGTCTTCTGTGCCAATATGTTCAAGTGTACTTCCCACTTTCTCTTCTATGAGGTTCAGTGTGACTGACTTTATGTTGAGGTCTTTGATCAATTTGGACTTGAGTTTTGTGCATGGTGATAGATATGGATCTATTTTCATTCTTCTACATTTTGATAGATCTATTTTCATTCTTTTACATAGTGATAGTTACACCACATCATTTGTTAAATATGTTTTTCCATTTTATAATTTTTGCTTCTTTGTCAAAAATCAGGTGTTTGTCGGTGTGTGGATTAATATCTGGGTCTTCGATTCAATGATGTTGAACCTTTCTATAAGTGCTTCATGGCTATTTGAGACTCCTCTGTTTAGAATTCTCTGTTTAGACCCAAGTTTTAATTGGATTATTTGGTCTGTTGCCTAGTTTCTTGAGGTTATATATATATGATATTATCCCTGTTTCAGATGTGGAATTAGTGATCTCTCTCTTCCCATTCTGTAGTCTACCATTTGATATGGTTATCTAAGATACCTATGATAGAGTCAAACATGACTGGCAAATATAACAACAATAATAATAACAACAATAATAATAAATATAAAAACATCAGAGGGCCTTCCTCCAACATCTGATAAGAACAGATTGAGAGATACACAACCAAACATTATGTAGAGTTAGGGAAACTCTGAGAAATATGTGGAGGAAGAATTGTAGTTTCCAGAGGAATTGAGGAACCTCTGAAAACATGAACCACAGGATCAATTAAACTGATTTCTCAGAGACTGAAGAGACAATCACAAAACCTAAATGGATCTCCACTAGATCCCCTGTCTATATGTTATGGTTGTGTAGTTTAGTGGTTTTGTGGGACTCCTAACAGTAGCTATGGGGGTTGTCTCTTACTCTTTCCCACTGGATTACCTCATCCACCTATAGTATGATAGGGTATGTACCTTGTCTTTATGCCAAGTTTGTTTGATATCCTGGAGTGTCCGATTGTTACTGAAGGAGAAAAAAAGGATGTATGGATCTGGGGTAAAGGGTCTTAGGGAAAGGTTACTGGGATGAGTGGAGGGTGGGAAAACTCTGATTGGGATATAATGCATAAGTAAAGAATAAATTTTTAAAAAGTAGAAGCAATAATTCATTGCTGAGCAGTTTATAATAAAATAATAATAAATATTCATTTTATTTACACATCATACATTTTACTCCATCTGGAATTATCTAAAATCCAAGCAGTTGGGTACACCTATGAGGGATTTTTTCTTAAATTATTTGAACTGGGAAGACACACATTTAACTGGGATCTTTTGAGGAAGGAAAAACCACGTTTAATCTAGGCCATTTCTGTTAGCAGCCTATAAAGAACACGGAGCAAGAAAGATTTTTGCTCTTTGCCTGCCTGTCCTTACTTACACTGGCAAGTCAATTTCCTTACTGGCACTAGGAGCCTACTTCTTTTCAATCTCCAGTGTACTGAAGAGCAGCTGGTGTGTCCTGCTGTGTAGTTTGACGTTTCTGCATTCTTGGAACTTCAAAAGCCAGCTGAAGTGCCCAGCTTTGTAGACTGACATTGATGGATTCTTGGAGCTTCTAACACCAGTTAAAGTTCTCAGTTTTGTAGATTGACATTGACAGATTCTTGGAGCTTCTATTAGTATAGATGTCCACTGTTGGACTAGCAGATGATAGATAGATAGATAGATAGATAGATAGATAGATAGATAGATAGATAGATATAAAGAGAGAGATAGATAGGTAGGTAGATTACATATAAAGATAGGTATCTAAATACAGATGAACTTTAACTAATGCAGACACCAACTTTAAATTCACATTGGTAAGACAGACTTGCTATAATTTTTTAATCATATAGCACTTAGAAAAATTAAGTGAACCCCAAAATTTGGAAAAATCAGGAGTTTGTGACTATGATCAAGTAAACTGTTGGTTTTCAAAAAATCATCCTCTACAAACTGACAAGGAGTCCTGTTAGGACCTCTTGGAACAGTTAGCAGATGTCTATGCTAAATATAGGAGTGTGAGAGTCACAGAAAGTTACATCTGTTACAAATAATCTCTCATCATTTTCTGATTTAATCAATTTTGATATAAGGCTAATTTTCAGGACAAAATTTCTTTCTATTAATATTATAAAGATCTTATAAAATCCTATTTAAAAACTAATTATCAAATTCTTTAACACAGGAGTAACAAAGTAGGAATGTACAACAAATTGCCTGAAATTACTTTGAAATGTAATTTCACCCCATAACACTAAAATGAGGAAAGCTTTACTCAGGAATAAATACAATAAAACACAAGTTCACCCTGTGGAGGATGAACTCTGGCATATCAGTCCTTAAAAAAGCATAGCAGAATTAATAGAATATTTTTCTTTTCTTCAGATTATAAAGTACATATCAACCCTGCAGTTTCTAAACATGGAAGATATGGTTAGAAAAATAATAAAAGACAATAGTGTTTATGACAGAGCATGGATTTAGCATACTGACGAGAAGGAAGTTTTTAAAGCAATTCAAGTGTGAAACGGGGAGGGTCTTTTTCTGGATTTTGTCAAACATATTTAGATTCAAATCTTCGTAATAGGTAATTATACTTTCTTCACAGCCGGGTGGGTTGGCAGTAAGTTGGAATAGTTAACGTAATTCTGAAGGTGATTAAAGTAGCTGCAGGCATCATAGTTTGAAGCGCACAGTGCCGCAATCCACTCATAACTATGTTTCTCTACAACTTGAAATTAAAATATTCAGAGAATTTCAGAAATAAAGCATGAATGAATTCTGCTTTAATAAGTGTTAAAAGATGGGTAAAACAGAATAAAGCTTTCCCATGAGCCCTAGGATCTGCTGTGTGCTCTAGCCATCACTATCCTGAGGCCTGGCCTCTATGACTTTTCTCTGCTTTTTATCTTATTTCATTTATTTACTTGTTGTGTGTGTGTGTGTGTGTGTGTGTGTGTGTGTGTGTGTGTGTGTGTAGAAATATAAACTCTGTATTCTTCAGCTTAAGTTTTAGAGGACCACTCAATGACTACAAGAAGAATTTGAAACAGTTCAATCTCAAAACCAGATCTCTCAGTTACTACAGCAAAATAGACAAAAAATAGATGGCTATTGAAAAATTTTTCAAAATATTTTAGTATTTGAGAATAAGGCATAATGTGTTTTCATCATATTCATTTTCTGTCACACAACTCTTTTCAGTCCACCCCACCTACCCATCTTTGTAACCATTCCTTTCATTGAAATCCACCAAGAACAGTTTGTGCTGCCTTAGTATTGTTAGAAATGTGATCCTCCACTAGCATGTGGTAGACTTACCAGATTCTACACTGTTAAAAAAAATGACTGTCTTTTTCTCTCAGTGTAATGGAGACTACTTTTACATTTCCCAGATACCCAGACCCGAATAATCACACAGAGACTATATTAATCACAATACTGCTTAAGCAATAGCTTAGTCATATTCCTAGCTAGTTCTTACATATTAAATTAACACATTTCTATATTCTGTGTATCACCATGAGACTGTGGCTTACTAGGTAAGGTTCTGGCATCTCCTTCATCAGCTACATGGCATCTCTCTGATTCAGCCTATTCTCTCTATCCATCTCCTCCAGCCTGGCTATATTCTGTACTGCTATAGGTGAAGAAGCTTTGGAACTAACCAATGCTAATAAAACACATTCACAGCATACAGAGGGAAATCTTACATCATCTCAGCAGCTCTCAATTGCCAATAGTTCTTTGACCAGCACTGGGACTCCACACCCATTACCCACTCCGTTCTTGGATTCTTTCCAGCTTGGGCTTGCACAGGGTCTGTGCATGCTGCCACAAGTGCTTGGTTTCATGTATTCAAGGAATTGGTGTGTCTAGAAAATGCTTTGTCGTTAACTACTGCCCCTGGCTCTTACATTCTCTCTGTCACTTCATCCACATGTTTGATCCAATCAGATTATGCTCAGATAATAATTTAAAAACTGTACCAAATGTTTGTATGGATATTGGGAAAAAGGAGATATTTTTATGCTGCTAGAGGAGTCTTGCAAACTGTCAGAGATACTATGAAATTAGTGAGAACACTTCTTAGAAACATGGAAATAGATCTGCCACATGATCCCACTCTACCACTCTTGGGCATGTATCCAAATGAAAATTATTTTTGTATTTTAATATTGTACTGAATTTCACAAATGTTCTAAATTTTTAAGTGACTGATCAAAGTATTCAATTCAGGAATGTTATTTCTTTGTTTGTTGCTTTTACAATTGCTGCTCAATTATTTGTCCATCATTTGACTATAATAAAAAGATACATCTGTTAAAGATGCACTATTATATTTACTGAAAGTGTCAAATACATCATATCATGTCCTTTTTTGTGAGAGCTCAGGGGAACAATTTCTTTAAAGCTCTAATATCAAGAAAATAGGCTGCAGGTTTTCTGCTGAATTCTAATAAGGTTATATACAATCATATCTACTCTATTTTGACCTAATAGAATATTTGAAATTAAGCTTTAGCTTTTCCAATAGCTTAATATTTAATTATGGAAAATTTTCAAATACACAAATTAAATAAGGCGTTGCATGCCATGCATCCATAATACAACCTAAAATGTTATCTATCCTTTATTTTTTATTTCATCAAAATGGCCTTCTATTCTCATATTTTTTCATTATACTTACAGTTACCTTATGGGTGATTTACTTTCTTGACAATGCTTGAATAGTAAGGATATAATCATTTATAACTAACTTAGCACTTTGCCACTATCTAAAGCATCACCATCTCACTTCTTTACCTAAGTTTTGTGTTTCATAATAACAACAGGGTGCAATCTTGTCACACCTAACTCATTCTCTAGTATATTCTAACTTACCTACCTTTCATTCATATTTGTTCTAATTTTAATCTATTAATATTCTTTTATTTGGCCGAATTCAAATCTTTTAAACATAATACATTAATCAATTAATGAAAGGGGAGACTTGTTTTCAATAAATCATTTTCCAAACTACATGTTAATTGATGCTTCTTTAGAAGAAGAAAATTATTTTTTAAATAGCAAAAAGTCTATTACTACTGTTGGTATGTGGGAGAAATGAATAATTGCTTCTAAAAAAATGAATTATATGGGCTTGAGTTATGAAGCATATTAACACATGCAAAAAGAAATTCAAGCTTAATTTAATAAGAGCTAGATAACTTAATGACATTGAGAAAAAACACAAACTTCTATTATTTTGATTTTAACTATGTGTGCTACAATTATTTGCTTTCATTTCTAATGCTTTATTGCTGATATCTAACCTGTATTTAGCATAATGACTGCATTGTCATTGGCATATATGGTGGTTATGATTAGTTATTTATTTTTAATAAGGTCATTTACTAACTTTAATTCATTTACTTTTATAGTATTATTTATAAAATTTTAAAACAGGATATCTTGGAAGCATAGGTATCATATCTAGAGTAGAATTTCTAAAATTTCTTATTATGTTAATGTGTGTCCATATAATGGTTTCTTTTATTGATTATTATGAATGGCAACAAAA
>JAQHUG010000145.1:4461746-4476371 GCA_028555095.1 Dicrostonyx torquatus | reverse complement strand
TGGCCCTGCCCTGTGGTCAGACATATGAATATCTTAAATATCACCATAGAACCTTTATCTAGCAGGTGATGGAGACAGGAACAAAGACTGGTAAAGGATACTGGACTGAGCTCCCAGGGTCCAGTTGAAGAGTGGGAGGAGTGAGAATATGAGCAAACAGGTGAAGACCATGATGGGTACACTCACTGAAAAAGCTGAGCTAATGGGAGATCACCAATTCCAGATGGACAGGAAAGGAACCAGCATAAGACCAAACTAGTGCCTCTGAATGTTGTTGACAGTTGCATGGAGGGGCCACTGGATATGGCACGAGGATTTGTTTCCTGCTACTTGTGCTAATATTTGGAGCCTGTTCTCTTTGGATGGATACCTTGTTCAGGCCAGAGATAGTGAAGAGGGTCTTCGACCTTCCCCAGTGTGGTATGCCTTGCCCTCTCTGGGGAGTGGATGGGAGGTGGGGCAAGTGGGGTTGGTGGAGGGAATGGGAGAAGGGAAGGGAGTGAGAATTTGGATTGGGTATATCTGATGAAAAAAAGATAGTCTTGGTCTTTTTTTTTTTTAAAAAAAAGTAATGATAATAAAGACAATACCACACAGAAAAAAATGGCAGTGACAATAAAGGGAAAAATTTGAGAAAGAGTATTTCATCAAAATACATTATATGCATGTATGACATCCTCAAACAATAAAAATATTACATGGGAAAAAAAGTAATAAAAAGAGAGTAAAATCAAGACAGGGTACTTTAGTCCAGTTTTCTGTGTGCATTTCCTGAACATTAGAGACAGATTAAAAGGCTAGAAAGTGAAGAACAAACATTTTGCAAATAAGACAACAGGGTGAATAGAGCAGATGGGGAATTGATGTCCCATTCTGTCATACCATCAGTCACTGGCAGCACATGGTACTGTAAAGGGGAAGACTTTATCTTTTGAGAAAAGAAATCCCCATCAACCTACATCCTTTATTATCCTCTAAATATTTTGCTCCTTATTTTTGATGTAGGACCTCACTGTGACATGAGAACCATTTATACTATATAAATTTCTTGAAGAATTTATATAGTATGTGGCCACCCTAGAGTTCTTCATCTGGGTTTATCCAAGGAACTCTTTAGGAAGAAATGCCCCCTTTTAAATTCCTTTTCTCATGTTGTGGAGTTCATGATCACATAAATAACTACTCTTATGACTTTATTTGAATTATTTTTACTGCATTTATTTAGTTGTTTGTTTGCTCAAGTGTTTGTTGGCCTGCTTGCACATATGTGCTATGAAGTATTTAGAAAGTTCACACAAGATCATGCAGGAATCCATTCTCTCCTTCGACCACATGCCTTTCAAAATCAAATTCAGATCCTTAACTATGGCAGTAATCACCTATACCAAACAAGAGGCCTTGATAGGCCTTTTCTCATTCCATAGTCACTCTAAGTTGACATGGATGAGTGAATTTAAAGAGACTTCTCATGACATCCCAAGTTTTCCACTTGAAGCTCATGTTTATTAGGATGCCATTATGATCTGGCAACTTTGAGGTGTAAAGCATTGTTCCAACTGTAATTCACCCCTCCTTAACTTAACCTTGCACTTAAGAAAGTCCAATAAAATATGAAGTTCCTTTACCTTTTGTTCAAATATGAATTATATTAATGCAGTGCTTCTTTTCTTTGAATTTGCAAAGTCAATCCTCTCCTTATTGAAATTCTGCAGAGCTTTGCTTATAGATGATGAGTCTTCATGGGTAATCCTACCTACATTTCTCCTTCTGTGCTAATATTCACATCTACTACCCTGCCCGTTAATGTAAAGGAATTTGAACAAGTTCACTAGAATTTTCCTCTTATGGTAACAATTGTTAGCTGGAAGTAAAGTGGGAATTTTAAGAGTCTCTTCCTTAATAAAGTAGCACTTGAAATTATTATTTCAAAAGTTAATAAAAAGGCACAACATGGGAAGATTCTGCCTTGGGAAAATGCAGTGAAGGTGATATACATAAAATAAAATGTAGCTGTAATATCCTTTATTTTACAGTTTTTAATGAGGTCACATCATTGTTAAAGTCCAAAAAAAAATAATACTGACAAGTTTGGGGGCTTATGACTACAGGTTTCTCAAGTGGCCACAAGGGGGAGAGCTCTAGTCATTTCATTCTTGTGTCGAAGGCATTACTCACTGGGTTATGCTGTTTTGTACCCACCAGGGCATTCTCTTTAGAACATTCCAATGACTTTTATTATTAGCCTTAGTCCCATGTTCATGAGAAGGCAATGTATCTCTACAATTCAGTTTCCTACTTTAGGAGTTTCCACGGACACTATATAAAAGAGGTGATAGGAATAGATATTGGTTTTTTGATTGTGGGTTTTTTTTTTTTTTTTTGAGACAGAGTTTCTCTGTAGCTTTGGATCCTGTCCTGTAACTAGCTCTTGTAGACCAGGCCTACGTCAAACTCACAGAGATCCAGCTGCCTCTGCCTCCAGAGTCCTGGAATTAAAGGTGTGCACCACCACCACCCAGTCTAGACATTGATATTTAAAAGAAAACATTGTCTAGAATCATACTAATACCTATTACCTAAGTCCCAGTTGACACCTGTTTTCATAGCCACAGATCCATCTTTAGAGAAGCAGTCTTAAAGGAAGTAGCACTCGAGGAGACCAAATAGCTCTTCAGTTAAATGTACGGCAACTAACAACAGAGTTCAATTCCATCTCCTTGAATTTACCAAAAGTGCTAAGAAGTAATACAGGGACAAGATTGAACTGAGAAGGCAGGATGTATGTACATGAGTTTCGCCAGTAGGCTATCAGTTGATCATGAGGTGAGCATCTTGCAAATAGTCACAGACAGAAAAATAAATGACAGAAAGAGGATTTCACTTTAGAAAACTTTAAACCACCCATTCAGTAAAGTACCTCAAGTAAACAAAATAATTATATTTCACTTCTATTAAAACTTTTTCAGTCAATTTATATAGGCATAATTTAAAAAGAACACTCACTACCCAAACCTGATTTTTAATTTACAGTGGAGCCCAATAAATATATTGTTAGGGCCAGAATTAAACATTCTTGGAACACATGCCAAAACTTATTTTCCAAAGGAGAAGTAAAGACATGTTATCCTAGCCATGTTTCTATTTAAATATTACCATTATATGTGAATCTGTTGTCTTAGATTCATTCTTGGTTCAGAGCATCTAGTTTGTGTCAAATCTGTGTCCACATTCTTCCACAGGTCCTTCATAATGTTTTCAAAACTCATACAAAGAAAAAGCAAATGACATCAGATAGTAGTGTTTGTGATCAATTTACTGGAAGAATAAATATCAGCACTCAAAAATTATTTTAAAATAAAATTGATGACAAATGCCTTTCTCATGTATTGGAACTCAGGTTTCAGCTAGTGACCAGTGTTGATATCAGCAGAAAAGGACAGTTTATAGATAGAGATTATACCTATGGCTACTTTAACACACTTGTAAAAAAATTTTCTCCATTCCCTAGAGCAGAGGAACTTAGCTTGTCCTCTGGAATAACACTAATTTGGCAGACTACACCCTCATGCCATGGATGATGCATGCTCTTTAAATTAATGGAGGCAAATATCCAATTTTTATTTTGCTATTTCATTTCCTAATGAAACTAATTATACATCACAATTCAATTGAGTTATTATTTTCCATTCTTCCTTAATTCATGAATATTTTATATTCCATAAATTAAAAATAATTCTTGAATAACAGATTTTAAAGTCAACTGAAATGACTAAAAGTAGGAAAAAATAAACTTGTGAAAATCTTATCCAGACATTATTACCCTGCACTTTATCAACACAACTGTTTATGTATAATATGCTAAATCTCTATGTAAAATGTAAATGCAAGACTGGATACAATTATATGGCTATCAACCTGTAAAACACTCAGTGCACATTATTCTTCGTGGAATATATTTTGCCTGGATGAGTTGAGACAGATTGTATAATAAAATGAACATGGCAAAAGTGGGTTTTAAGTCAGGAAACAGAACAGTGAAGCAATTTCCTGAGTTATTTAAATGCTTTCAAAGAGAAATGTCATTACATCCTTCAGTTACACTGGCATATAATTACATGAGCATTACAAATAACAATGTCTCACTAAGAAAAACAGAAGTTATTATAGAAGAATTCTTTCACATTATAAACCTTCATTTTTAAGCTCAGATAAATACACAGAAAGGGAATTTAAATTTACCAGAATTTATTCTAGTCATGAAATCATTAATTATCATTATAATTTGAAAAAAATTACTTCTAACTTTATTAGAAAAACCTTTCTCAATCTTAATAATATTGTTTATTAAACATTAAATTTAAATACGATTTTTGAGTTAAATATAAATAATAATTAATAATTATGGTAAGTTTTTTAAAAGATATTTAAATATTGAGTTACATTTTGAAAATTATTTACTCTCTTTTTTAGTCAGTTAAATATTTTCTATAATTTCAAGTTTATTCTAGCTATAAAGTGTATAATGTGTGAAAAATAGCAAGCAAATATTGCTCCTAATTTAAAGTCTCCAATAGTCTAAAAAAAAAAACCCTTAACTTTGTGTTGTCAGTGTGCTGAAATCTCTAATTAACATGAACATAATTTTAAAAGGAAATAAAAGAACGTGAATAGGTTCAGAAAATATGAAATAATTGTACTCTTTACAAAAGGACGGCCATAAAAGCGATAAGAGCAGGTAAGTGTGTCTCCATCCGGCACACACCGGAAGGGGGAGCAGCTACCCTCTATTCCCCTAAACTCTCTGGATATTCTGCCGCAGGGCTTTTACCGGCTACTGGATTTTCTCCCAACCCATTCCAGCTTGCTACCAAGCTCCCCTTTCCAGCTGTGGGGTCCTAGAACCTCACAAAGCAGCAGGCTCCAGGCCTGAGGCTCTGAGGACAGGGTAGTAAGTGCAGGGCAGCAGGGGTTATTTGTCCCACAAAGCTGCATCCATCCATCAAGCCTGTGCTTTTGCCTCCAAGATCCTGGACCATCGTGGGGGCCCTGGTCTAGTTCCAGCAGAAACATCTGGAGAGTAAGTGTGTCTCCATCCAGCCCACACTGGAAAGGGGAGTAGGAAAACTCTATTCCCCTAAACTCACTGGCTATTCGGCTGCAGGACTTTTCCTGGCTACTGGATTTTCTCCCATCCCACCCCAGCTTGACACCAAGTTCCCCTTTCCAGCTGCAGGGTCCTAGGATCTCACAAAGCAGCAGGCTCCAGGCCTGAGGCTATGGGGACAGGGGAGTGAGCACAGGGCAGCAGGGGTTATTTGTCCAACAGACCTGCATCAACCAAGCCCGTGCTTTTGACTCCAAGATCCTGGACCAACAGGGAGCCCTGATATACTACCAGACAACCATCTTGAGGAGCTAGAATCTACCAAACTTGTGCTTTTGTCTACGGGGCCCTTGCCAGCAAGGGGCACTGATCCAGTACCAGTAGAGCCATCCATTCGGGGTCCTTAGAATCAACACCACAACCTGCTTCAGGGAGGAGGTGATCTGAGAACTATCTCTAGTGCTGAGAGGACCTAAGAGAGAAGAGAACAAGAAAAATTCCCCAAGTACACAATCAGTCACAACATAATGACCAAGCCACCTAGACTCTTCTGACCACATTGAAAGGAAGAGATGGGCAGGCACCAATGAAAGAATTCTTCCAACAACCTGAAAAGCAATATGATAACACCAGGATCCATGGAATATGCAACAGGAACACCTGAACAACCTAATCCAGAAGAAGTAGAAGGAATTAACTTTAATCATAATATTATGAAAGTGATAGAGACCATTAAAGAAGAGGTAAAAAACTCTTCTAAAAAAAGTTAGAAGAAATGAATAAATACCTCAAAGATACACTAGAAAACCAAGAAAAAGCAATCAAACAGGTAAAGAAAACAGTTCAAGACCTGAAAACTGAAAGGGAGGCAATGAAGAAAACACAGACCGAGAGATGGCTGGATATGGAAAAGCTGGATGAATAATCAGAAACTGCAGAGACAAGTATAACAGAGTACAAGAGATAGAAGAAAGAATCTCAGACACTGAAGATACAGTAGAGAAAATAAACTCATTGATCAAAGAAAACAACAAATTTGTAATACAAAATATCCAGGAAATCTGGGACACCATGAAAAGACCAAACCTAAGAATAATAGGGGTAGAAGAAGGAGAAGAATTCCAGCACAAAGGCCCAGAAAATATAGTCAAAAAATTATAGAAGAAAACTTTCCCAACCTAAAGAAGGATATTCCTATGAAGGTTCAAGAAGCATACAGAGCAACGAATAGGCTGGATAAAAAAAAAAAATTTCCCCTCGCCATATAATAATCACAACAAAAAATATACAGATTAAGAAAGAATATTAAGGGCTGCAAAGGAAATTGGGCAAGTAACATATAAAGGTAAACCTATCAGAATTACACCTGATCTCTATGGAAACAATGAAAGCCAGAAGGTCATGGATAGATGTGCTGCAGACAATAAGAGACCATGGATGCAAGCCCAGACTACTATACCCAGCAAAGCTTTCTTTCACCATTGGTAGAGAAAACAAGATATTCCATGATAAAAGCAAATTTAAGCAATACATAGCCACAAACCCAGTCTTATAGAAAGTAGTAGAAGGTAAACCACAACTAAAGGAAGCAAACAACACCCATAATAACACAGACATCTAATAATCCTCTACCAGCACAACTCAAAGTAGGGAAACACACAAAACCTACCACCAAAAAGAAAATAACCAGAGTTAACAACCATTGGTCATTAATATTGCATATTATCAATGGACTCAACTCACCTATAAAAAGGGACAGGTTAAGAGAATGGATACAAAAACAGGATCCAACATTTTGCTGCTTACAAGAAACACACCTCAATCACAAAGACAGATATTATCTCAGAGAAAAGGGTTGGGTAAAGGTTTTTCAATCAAATGGTCCTAAAAAACAAGCAGGACTGGCTATACTAGTATCGAACAAAATCGACTTCAAACTAAAATCAATCAAAAGAGATGGAGATGGACACTTCATACTCATAACAGGGAAAATTCATCAAGAAGAAATATCACTCCTGAATATCTATGCCTCTAATATAAAAGCACCCACATATGTAAAAGAAACAATACTAGATCTCAAAGCAACCATCAAACACCACACACAAATTCTAGGAGATTTCAGCACTCCTCTCTCACAAATGGACAGGTCAACCAGACAGAAATTTTAACAAAGAAATACGGGATTTAACAGACGTAATCAAATGGATTTAATTGACATCTATAGCATATTCTACCCAAACAGGAAAGAATATACCTTCTTCTCAGCATCACAAAGCCTTGTCGAAAATTGGTAACAAAGCAAACATCTACAGATACAAAAAAATTGGAGTAACCTCTTGTGTCTTATAAAATCACCATGGAGTAAAGTTAGAATTTAACAACAATTCCACCCCCCAAAAGCCTATAAACTCATGGAAACTGAACAGTCAGCTACTGAACCACTCCTAGGTCAAAGAAGAAATAAAGAAAAAAATTAAAGTCCTTCTTGAATTCAACGAAAATAAATAAACAACATATTTGAACCTATGGGACACTATGAAAGCAGTGCTAAGAGGAAGGTTCATAGCACTTAGTGCCCACATAAAGAAAATGGAGAAAGCACACATTAATGACTTAACAGCACACCTGAAAGCTCTAGAACAAAGAAAAAGTTGACTCACCCAGGAGGAGAAGAAGACTGGAAATAATCAAACTGAGGGCTGAAATCAACAAAATAGAGACACAGAAAACAATCCAAAAATCAATGAAACAAAGGACTAGTTTCTTGAGAAAATCAACAAGATTGACAAACCCTTATCCAAACTAATCAAAAGGCAGAGAGAGAACACTCAAATTAACAAGATCAGAAATGAAAAGTGGAACATAACAACAGACAATGAGGAAATTCAGAGAATCGTTAGGTCATACTACAAAAGCCTGTATGCCACAAAGCTGGAAAATACAAAAGAAATGGACAGTTTTTTAGATAAATACCATATACCGAAGTTAAATCAAGACCAAGTGAACAATCTGAATACACCCATAAGTCGAGAGGAAATAGAAACGGTCATCAAAAACTGCCCAACCAAAAAAAGCCCAGGACCAGAAGGATTTAATGCAGAATTCTACCAGAACTTTCAAGAAGAGCTAATACGTATACTCCTTAATGTGTTTCACATAATAGAAAGAGAGGGGTCATTGCCAAACCCTTTTTATGAAGCTACAGTTACCCTGATACCTAAACCACACAAAGACACAATCAAGAAAGGGAATTACAGACCAATTTCACTTATGAACATTGATGCAAAAGTTCTCAGTAAAATACTGCCAAACCGAATCCAAGAACACATCAAAAAAATCATCCATTTTGATCAAGTAGGCTTCATCCCAGAGATGAAGCACTGGTTCAACATACATAAATCTATCAATGTAATCCATCATATAAATAAACTGAAAGAAAAAACCATATGATCATTTCATTAGATGCTGAAAAGGCATTTGAAATATTCAACACCCTTTTATGATAAAGGTCTTTGAGAGAATAGGGATACAAGGATCCTATCTTATTATAATAAAAGCAATATACAGCGAGCTGACAGCTAACATCAAATTAAATGGAGAGAATCTCAAAGTGATTCCACTAAAATCAGGAAAGAGACAAGGCTGTCCACTCTCTCCATATCTTTTTAATATAGTGCTTGAAGTTCTAGCAATAGCTATAAGACAACATAAGGAGATCAAGGATTTAGAAAGGAAGAAGTCAAACTTCTGTTATTTGCAGATGATATGATAGTGTACATAAGTGATCTCAAAAACTCTACCAAGGAACTTTTACAGTTGATAAATACCTTCAGTGAAGTGGCAGGGTACAAGATCACCTCAAAAAATCAGTAGTCCTCCTATACACAAAGGATAAAAAGACAGAGAGGGAAAGCAGAGAAGCAACAGGTTTCAGGATAGCCACAAATAGCATAATGTATCATGGTGTAACACTAGCCAAAGAAGTAAAAGGTCTATTTGACAAGAATTTTAAGTCTTTGAAGAAAGAAATCGAAGAGGATATCAGAAAATGGAAGGCTCTCCCATGTTCCTGGATCAGTAGGATCAATATAGTAAAAATGGCAATTCTACCAAAGGCAGGCTGTAGATTCAATACAATTCCCATCAAAATCCCAACAAAATTCTTCACAGACCTTGAGAGAATAATAACTAACTTTATATGGAAAACCAAAAGCACCGGATAGCCAAAACAATCCTGTACAACAATGGAACTTCCGGAGCCATTACCATCCCTGACTTCAAACTCTATTACAGAGGTATAATAATGAAAACAGCTTGGTATTGGCATAAAAGCAGAGATGTTGACCAATGGAATCGAATCAAAGACACAGATATTAGTCCACAAACCTATGAACACCTAATACTTGACAAAGAAGCTAAAAGTATACAATGGAAGAATGAAAGAATCTTTAACCAATGGTGCTGGCATAACTGGATGTCAACATGTAGGAGAATGAAAATTGATCCTTATCTATCAGCATGCACTAAACTTAAATCCAAAGGGATTAAAGACCTCAATATAAATCTGACCACTCTAAACCTGATAGAAGAGAAAGTGGGAAATAGCTTGCAATACGTGGGCACAGGAGACTACTTCCTATACAAAACCCCAGTGGCACAGACAGTAAGAGGAACAATGAATAAATTGGACCTTCTGAAACTGAGAAGCTTCTGTAAAGCAAGGGACACAGTCATTAAGACAAAAAGGCATCCTACTGAATGGGAGAAGATCTTCACTAACCCCACATCAGACAAAGGCCTGATCTCCAAAATATACAAAGAACTCAAGAAACTGGACATAAAAATTCTAAACTACCCAATTAAAAAATGGGGTAATGATCTGAACAGAGAATTCTCAACAGAAGAAATTCGAAGGGCCAAAAGATACTTAAGGTCATGTTCCCCTTCCTTAGTGATCAGGGAAATGCAAATCAAAACGACTTTGAGATACCATCTTACACCTGTCAGAATGGCTAAAATCAAAAACACCAATGATAACCTATGCTGGAGAGGATGTGGAGTAAGGGGAACACTCCTCCATTGCTGGTGGGAATGCAAACTTGTGCAACCACTTTGGAAATCAGTGTGGCAGTTTCTCAGGAAACTGGGGATCAACATACCTCAGGATCCAGCAATACCACTCTTGGGAATATACCCAAGAGATGCCCAACCATACTACAAAAGCATTTTGCTACTATGTTCATAGCAGTATTATTTGTAATAGCCAGAACCTGGAAACAACTTAGATGCCCCTCAATGGAAGAATGGATCCAGAAAGTGTGGAATATATACACATTAGAATAATACTCAGCAGAAAAAAAACAATGACATCTTGAATTTTGCATGCAAATAGATGGAAATAGAAAACTCCATCCTTAGTGAGATATCCCAAACCCAAAAAGATGAGTACGGTATGTACTGACTCATTAGTGAACCCTAGCCATAAGCAAAGGACATTAAGCTTATAGCTCACAAGGCTAGAGAAGCCAAATAGCAAGGTGGACCCAAAGAAAAACATATATAGATTCTCCTGGAAATTGGAAACAAACAAGATCGCCGGGCAAGAGTTGGAAGAACGGAGTGGGGATGGGGGTGGATGTAGGGTTGGGAGTGGGCAAAAGGGAGAGAGGAAAGGAGAATGGAGAAGGGAAGAACTGGAGAGAGCTTGGGGGAGTGGGCGGGTTGAGAAGGAGGAAGGGTGGCTATTGGAGAAGGAAATAAGATATCTACATTAAGGATGTAATTTTAAGATTGGCAAGAGACTTGTCTCTAGAGGGGATCCCAGGGGTCCACAGGGATGTTCTCACCTAGGTACTTGGGCAACAGAGGAGAGAGTTTCTGAACTAGCCTTGTCCCATAGTCACTTTGATGAATATTTTGACCATCACCATAGAAATTTCACCTGATGGATGGAGATAGAATCAGAGACCCAAGTTCACATCGGAACAAGGGACTGAGCTCCCAATGTCCAGTATAAGAGCAGAAGGTGGGAGAAGATGAGCAAGGAAGTCTGGCCCATCAACTGTAACAGTGTGCCTGATATATTGGGAGCTCATCAAATGCAGCTGGACCAGGACTGAATGAGCATATGACCAAACTGGAATCTCTGAATGTGGTTGCCAATGGGACCTGACTGAGAAACCAATGATAATGGCACGGGGACCTATCTCTTCTGCATGTATTAGGCTTTTGGGAACTTATTCTATATGGATGCACACCTTCTTAAGCCTGGATGGAGCAGGGAGGGACTTGGGCTTCCCACTGGGCAGGGTACCCTGCCCCCTCTTAAGGAAGCAGGGGGAGGGAGGAGGGGTATTTTGGGAGCAGGATGGCCTGGGACAAGGGGTGTAAATGTAAGTGTTTTTAACAATTAAAAAAAAGCAATAATAGCAAAATACCTGAAATCTTAGAAACTCCCTAAAAGCCACAGCATCCCAAATATTAACACCTTAGGAACTGATACTTAAACTCTAAAAGCTTGTAAGCCCTAGATAAAAAGAAATCAATAGCCAATTGTCAATTTTGTCTTGATTCTCTCCACTGCTGGAGCAAGTGAATACGATAGGCAGAGCTAAAACATACTTTCACTTCCATTGGTATCCATAGGAAACAATATCCATTTAATATTACAGAAGTAAAAAGAAGTCCTTTCAGCTTGCCCCTAGCCATAGGTCACTTTTGTGAAAAAGAAATTAAAGTAAAAATTGTCTGCTACAAAAGCTGGCTGCTCCAGAAGCCCATCATCTGGGGATCTCCCATCACACTTGATGGATGTCAGAGATTATGGGTAAAAAAAACAATGCACATAGTGATATGGAACACATCTTAGGTTAGAGACCCACCAAGCAACCCCACATCTTACAAAAACACGATAGAGTAAGATAATCACCTCCCTAAAGCCGCCCTGACTCTGAAAAGCTATTAGATGACAGGAGATTACAACCACAGACTGCACTGTGCTCCTGTCTCCTCCCACCTTATATTATTCTGTCTGTCCAGTCATATCGCTCCTATCTCCATGTCCTTAGTGCTGGGATTAAAGGTGTGTTATCTGGGATCGCCTTTGTGTGAGCTCTGTTTCTCTTTTAGCCTGGATCAATTTTAAAGCCAAGGGTGGCTTTGAACTAACAGAGATCCATCTGCCTCTGTCTCCTGAGTCCTGGGATTAAGGGTGTATGCCACCACTGCCTGGCCTCGAATGGCTTAACTCTGCACTCTGTTCATAAGGCAAGCTTTATTAGTTAAAACAGAAATAAAATAATACTGCATAGTAATTAATTAATTAAGAGGTACTTAATATGTATTACTCAGTTTCTGTGTCAAACATGTGACAAATCATTTTAATGCCCAGCTATAAACACTTTTGTCTTCATTTTTGTAACTTTGTCCCGAAAACCATTATGGTAAAGTATAAAAAAGACCCAGCTTCTGTTTTTACAACACATAGTTAACAGCACAGTTTACAGGACTAAAAAAATCAATAACAAAGTTAGAAAGATAGCAAACTGGAAATTCCCATTTCAAAGAATTTCATTAAATTCTAATGCCTATTGGGCAGGAGAGACTGTAAAATAAGTAAAGAATGTGTCATATAAGGACCTAATTTAAATTCCCAGAATGCACATAAATGTCTGGAACAGGGATTTGTACTTTCAATCCCTGTACTGAGCAGAAGAGTTAGGGATGTCCCTGGGGCTAGCTGGACAGGTGTTTAGGCAATGAACTATGCCTCAAAAAATAAGGTTAATTATTGAAAAGACATCCAACATCTACCTCTTGCTCTTATATTTTTCTATAGACTTCATTTTTTATATTGAGAGGAAGATATGAATAATGATTATTTCTAATTTAAGTGATTGACCAGCCAATGTTGATCTGTTTAGGGAGCTCAAGACATTGTACTTTCACACTGACCTGGGCAGTGTGCTAAGTTCCTTCACCTGGAATCAATTTTTTGTTGTTACTGAAAATTCCTAAGGTCACAGAAAATTTCTCTAACTCCATGACAAGGGCCAATCATGAAAACTTATGCTTCAACTCCCATATTTGTAAAAGGATCATAATGAAGTTATAGAGAAGATTAACTCCATCATTCAAAGAATTAAATATGGAGATTGGCACAACTTGTTTCCAGTGCTGGATATAATGATTGCTATCACATGGAGTGTATACATGGTGTAGCTTCCAAGGGACAAGAATAAATAACCTCCCTTCTCTTGATCAATAGAAACAAGGAACCTCAGGGAACTAAAATTCTCCTGAGAATTCCAAGTTGGGAAGATGTTGAATTGCTGGTGCTAACCAAATCACTTGCCTCCCAGGAAAAGATTTCACTCATTTCTGTTGACTGAAATGAACATAAGCATATGCCCTGGCTTTTCTTTCTTCTTGCCTATTAAATGTAACTACTGCAACAGAAATGACAGAGAGAACCTAGAAGCTTTTCTTTCCAAGATTGGCCAGACTTCCTTATCAATTTGTTTTCCCTTTCAGTTTAAGGCAGTAGATTTATGAATAAATGACCTTATAACAAGAAACGCTCACAGTTTATACAAGTTTACTAAGAGTAGTTCCATGCTGGGTTATTTGGCCACAGGACCATTAATAATAGAATGAATCTATAATGCTTCCTTGTGATTATTTAAAGCTGTGGACATATCCTTTGAAGCCTTGGTAGGGGAATAATTATTCCCTAGCAGTATTCTAGTGAGTCTAGATTTTTAGGCCAAGTTCTATAAAGATCTCACTGCCCATTCTTGTGTAGCAATTCTCTTGAAGCTGAAGCCTTCCATCTTAGAGGGAAACTTCTTAAGACATATGATATAAAAGGAAAACTAAGCAACAGAATATCTTAAGACAGAATGTTTATACAGTGATGAAACAAAATGATATTCTAAAGGGAAGTAAAATTTCCATCCTGAATAGAACCCCAGTAAGACAAAAAGTAAACATCTAAAAATAACTCTGAATAACTCTAGGAAGTCACAGAAATGGAAAGGATTTATTAGGCAACTCCCTTTCCAAGAGTACATAAGCAAAAAAGACTGCTGATAATCAATCTCAGATCATGGAAATTACATAGAAGAGTCTCCCCCCAAAAGTCATAAGAAGCAGAGGTCAGGCAAACAGTCTGAAAGGAACAAAGACAAGCCAGACTGCCAAGAAGAAAGAAAGACTGGACAAACTGACTGAAAGAAACCCAGAACAACTGAGCCACAGGGAATCTCATTAAACATGGTGACCTGCTTGCATATTGTGAGTTGTGCTCCAAGTTTTCATGGGCTAGCACCCATGCTTCTGTAGGTTTTGGTAATACACTGCCTTTGAGTCTTAGCTGGTTTCATCCTTGTGGATTCCTGGGAATATTTTCGAGAGCCAGATTTCTTGCTAGCCCCAAAATGGCCTCCTCAACCAAGATCTCTCTTTCCTTGTTCTCATATCTGTCCTTCTTCCATCTCAACTATTCCATTCCCTTAAGCATT
>JAQHUG010000145.1:4423849-4435073 GCA_028555095.1 Dicrostonyx torquatus | reverse complement strand
TTGAAGTCTCCCACTATTAGTATGTGGGGTTTAGTGTATGATTTAAGCTTTAGAAGTGTTTCTTATACATATGAGGGTTCCCTTGAATTTGGAAATTCAAATCTTGGAAATTTGAAAAATTTGGAAAAATCTTGATGGATTTTCCTGTGACTAATATAAAATGTTCTTATTTGTTTCTTCTAATTGATTTCAGTTTGTTTTCAACGTGACAATACTAGCCATTTGGACAAGAAACTGCTCTTTCCTGAACTGCTTGACTGTATGCTGTATGAAATTGATATATAGAATCCAAGGAAAATGTCATCAAACTTTGTCAAAACAATATGGGATGATCCTCATGGTTCCTGATTCACAAATGAAATGGCCAGACATTCTGAAGGACATAAAGAAGAGTGATCAACAAAAGGCCATTATCAGTGGAACAATTTCAAATTTTCTGTTTTGCTGAGAAATTTTCCAGATACTCTAGGCCTATAGGCTGAAGATGAATGCCCTAACATTGCAGAAGAACTTTGGGATACTGTCCAGGCAATGAGATATCTCTGTTATTTCTAGAATTTTGGAAGTTGATTACAATGTATTTACTATTTATTCAGGTAATATTATATCTTTTTAGGGTCTTTGATGGAGTTGAGGACTAGATAATCATATTTAAATTTTTATTAGTTATGATAAAAGATAAATTAGATATAAAACTTTAGACTCACAAAGATAGGATAGATGGTAGAGTATTATTTTAAGTTTGCCAAATACAAATAGATTAAATAATAAACTATAATACTTGCTTGATAACTGTTTTGTTATATGTATTTTAGTAGTTAAAATTAAAACCTTTGGGCCTTGAACTTTCCACAGAGCAGGGTGCTTGCCCTATCTTAAGATTGGAGGGGGTGGGAGTAGGGTATATGGAGGGAGTGGCAGGGGAGTGGGAGGAGGGGTGAAGTGGGAATTTGGATTGGTATTTTTTTAAAGTAATAAAATAAAATAATAAAAAAATAAAATTAAAACCTTTTTTGATTAGTCAGAAAAGGGGAAATGATGTGGGATGTCCCTCAATATGCTGTGAATATGTATTATTACCATTGGTTAATTAAGGGGGTTATTTGGCTAATAGCCAGGCAGAATGGAGCCAGGTGGGAAATCCAAGCAGTGTTACAAGAAGAAAGAAGGTAGAGTTGGGGAGATACCACCAGCTGTTGGGGTAGCAAAATGTGAGGCAAGAATTCATGAGCCTTATGATAAAATACAAACTAATAGGAATGGGCTAATTTGAGTCATAAGAGCTAGTTAATAAGCCTTACCTAACAGGTCAAACAGCTTGTAATCAATGTTAAGCCTCAGAGTGGTCATTTGGAAACTGGCGGGGGAGGGGGAGAAAATCAGCTACATGTTACAGAATCCATACAATAGATTCTAATTCTTTTATGGAAAAAGCCATGCATACCATCCACAGGCACCTTGAAGTTAGAGGATAGCATCTAATAAATAGGAATTCTAGTGGTGTGCTTGTGAAAGGCACCATGCAAACACCTACAGGTCATTTACACGGACTATTCTCAAGAAAAGAAATGATGGTCTGAATATAAATAATGGGTTAGAAATACATGTAATTCCCTAGTTGAGGAGTCATGTTCCTAAGGAATAGTAATAGTATAAATGTAAAGGCAGGCAAAACCCCTACAATATTGAACAAAATTCTTTTCTGCTTTTAAATAATTCAGTAGTTTCTTAAGCTATTTTGCAGGTAGGATAGTGTTAGCAAAATTATTTTAAGAAATAAAAGCAGAAATGTAGCTTCAATGGCACTAAAATAAACAGCTTGCTCATGAATATTACTAATGTACTGGCTCTGAGGCTGGGTGGTTGGAAACTACATGAAATCTAACCCAAAGCTGAAAATCACCATGGTAACCCAAACTATCATTCAGCTCATCTCCCAAGGTAATCGTTTTTCTATCTGTTTTTCTGAATGGATGAAGTAGTTTAAACCACCCCAATGAAGTCTAATTAGGATTCACTTTTATGTTTATCAAGGGGAAAATGTGTCCAAAGCTAAGGAGGCATTGCATAGAAAACAGACCAAACTGTAAACAGTCACCACACAGCCTGATTCAAAGTGTGTGTGTGTGTGTGTGTGTGTGTGTGTGTGTGTGTGTGTGTGTTGTACATGTGGACTGCTGTGCTTCTTCAGTGGATGGTTTCCCTCAATTTTACACTTTTAACAAATGAATTTTATTTGAAAAGACTAAATTTAAATGTTAAGAGGACCTCATATATTTTTATTTAGAGAAACGTTTTAACAAGTATTTCCATGGAATGTCATTAGCTCACCCCTCCCATTTAAAGTAATATTTTAGAAAAGGAAAAACAATCATTTTGTTTGTAGTTTTTTTCTAGAATTGAGATCCTGTGAAGTTCCCCCTTCCATGTTAGTGTGCCCATTGCTGTCATTGTTATGTCTTCTTCAGGCAGCCAAACACCAAGTGGTCAGTCCTGAAATCAGGTACATTCAGGAAATATTAGAGTTAGTGAGCAGGTTGTAGGTACATATTTAGAAATATATATATATATTACATTTCTATATACAATTAAAGAAAAATGGTCACAGATTTAAGGGACAAGAAGGGGTGCATGGAGGGTGTGGAGGGAATAAAAGAAATGTTAGATATGATGTAATTACAATTTCAAAAAATAAAAAAAAATATTATAATACACACACATATAATATTTATGTACATAAACACTGAGTTACTTTTCTATTAGTGTTTTCTGGTACCACTTAATAGATATTCTCATTGAATATGACTCTATTTTTGTAGGTTTAGAAGACATTTTAAAATGTATAATTCAAACACCACTGGAGTCTCTCTATTTACATGTTTTAGATAATTGTTGTATTCTTTTTTAATTAATCAAATTTTAGTTTTTTAAATTATAATTCATTTTTAATTTATTTTACATTCTATCCACAGTTCTACCCCCACCTCTCCATCTGCCCCCTTCCTGCTGCCCTTCAGCCTACTTCCCAACCATATTTTATTATTAACAATGAAAGTGAACATATTTATTTTATTGTATCAACTGTTTTGAGGACAACTAACACTAGGTTTATGAGCTTTAGAATTATTATATAATTTCTAGCTTGATTTTGATTTTAAATGTTTTGTATCAGAACACAGTTCATGGGTTTCCTTTATTTAGTTTATTATTTTATCTTTTATTCAGGTATCATTTTTTCAAGTGATACTTTACCAAGGTGTAAAATATTACATGATTTATAGAATAATAAAGAATATAATGAATTATCTATTTTTCTAATTTATTTCATGCCATTTTGATTTAATCTTTATTTTTGATGTATAATGATGCTTTTATTTCCTCTTTTTTATTATTTTATTGAGCTCTACATTTTTTACACTTCCCTCCTTGCCTCTTCCCTCCCATTCAACCCTCTTCCAAGTTCCCCATGCTCTTGATTTACTTAGGAGATCTTGCCTATTTCTACATTTCTAGTTTCTTTGGTTGAATACATAACTCATTTGTTTAAACAATGTATTTAGATATTGAAACATGATTAAGGCTTTTCTGTTAATATAAGCACTATGTTATCTGTTATACAAAACAATTTGAGCAATTTTTATAACAGGAGAAGACAGAAAAGCACACAAAACAGTTTAGTAACATGGGAGTTTACTTGGTCTGTTCTATGTACACAGCCATATTCTTATAATTCATTTGTCAGCTTAAGAGTATTATTTGCTTATAATATGTGTATCTAACAACCCACTAGTACCAGAGAAGTCCACCTGCAACAAGTTCATGAATACATCCTTCTGAAACAAGGGAGTAAGCTTAGAACAACAAGGAAACATGAACAGGTCTGTTCAAACATTCTCCTAACATTCCATGATAACAAAGAAAAACTGAATATTAAAGTGAATCCTTAGGGAGAAACTCCTACTTATTGTCTGTGCCTGTGTGTAATTGGGTATGCATATGATACGAGATGCATTATGGGAAGCTTAAAGCACAGTAGAAAAACAACTGTCATCTATGTAAGTAATCAATCAAAGCAGGGAACCACACTCACTATGTTCATTAGGAAGGAATCTTTTCATGAACTCCATGAAAAGAAGCCACAACAATACCCAGTGCCTGTGAGCATCTCCTCTTGAATGGCCTGCTGCTCTCATGCAGTCTGGGAAGTTGTTTTGCTTAAAGCTTCCTTCCTACTTTTGCAAATTACATAAAATTTTATTTTATTATTTAAGAAGAAGTAAAAAAAAACCCTAGAAACATCTGGTGAAGACCTAAAGCATGAGTAACAAGGTAATTTTGCAAGTTTTTTTAAAAGAAATTCTATAACTAATTTTCCAGCAAGAAGATCATTTAATAGTGTGTTATTTCCAAAAGAAGCACATATTGGAGTTAACATTTAAGTAGAGAGTCTTAATAAATATGTAATAGATATTATTTCTAATAAGAAATAACATTAAATGATCTTTAAAAAGTAAATAAAGGTCATTCTTTAACTCATTACAGATTCTATTTTCTAATTCTTAAGTATGGTTATTTCCATATAGTTTTAAACAGACAATAGTGTTTACTTAGTCAGTTATTTTACTTTTAATTTTTCTTTGTGATTTCTAATTTTAAGATGTTAATGTATTTATTTCAAACCTTTATAGATCCATCATTTATGCAGTTCTTGTAATTAGAACATTATCTTCACAGTTTACTCTTCAATGTGGCAAATATGTAATACTTGACCAAAACTACAATGTTAGGAGTGAATATTTTTCCTTTCTTGATTCATCTTCTTGAGCCCATTTCTTGTTCCTCATCTGTTTTTGTCTGCTAATTTGAGCTAACCAGGATAGACTCTAAAGCAGTGGTTCTCTGCCTTCCTAATGCTGCAACCCTTTAACACAGTTAGTTCCTCATGTTGTGGTGACCCCCAACCATAAATTGTTTTCATTGCTACCTTATAACTACTATTTTGCTTCTAAATCATAACATAAATATTGTTGGAGATAGTGGTGTGTCAAAGGAGTTGTGACCCACAAATTAAGAAATACTGTTATGGAGTGATTTCTACATCTCAAGACTCTTGGTTTAATTTTAAAAAGTCCTTCTATTTTTAATTTCTTGAAATTTCATGCATGACCATGTCTTCTTGACAAATTCCTTCCCTTTCAATTCTTCTGCTATGTTTTCTACCACTTTCCTTCCAAGACTCCCATGCTCTTTTTAAAAACCCACCAAGTCCACTTAGGATGAACATCTGGGGAGGGTGATTTATGGAGCAAAGGGAATTTCTCAGTGGCCAAGTCTCTAAAAAACAATTGACTCCTTTTCCCTCAGAAGCCATCAATTAATGTCAGCTCCTCACCAGAGGGTAAGATATCATGAGTCCATCCACTGCCCATAATGGGATTTTGGCTGGCTTCATCTTCTACAAGTTTTATACAAACAATCACAGTCATTGTGAATTTACTTATGCTATGCATTTTCTTCTTGGCTTTCCTGTGTTTCATTTCCTGCCCCCCTTCATTCTATGCTGTGTTTTTATTTTCATTCAATTACAAGAATTTTTATAATGTCTTCTCAATTTCTTGCTTGACTCAATAAGCACTCAGCCATGTGTTGTTAGATATTAACCAGATCATATGTTTGCAAATTCTACTGCTGTTGATAACCAGTTTTGTTTTCTTCTGACCAGATAGAATGCAGGATGTTATTTTAGTTTTCCTATATTTGTTTAGAGTTGTCTTGTGTCTATCATATGAATAATTTTATAGAAAGTTGCATCAGTTACTGAAAAGAATGGGTATTATTTGGTATTTGAATGAAATGCTCTCTAGACATATGTTAGGGTCATTGACAAATTTAACTTGTATATTTCTCCATTTAGTTTCTGTCTAGATGACTTGTCTATTTGTGAGAGGTGGGTACTGATATTTACTATTATCACCGTTTTGAGCATAGTCTGTCATTTTATATTGTTTGTGGTTTGTTTTTGAGGTTCATTGCACTTGTTCTTGGTGTGTATATATGTTTAAAATGGTTAATAATAACTTCTTGATTGATAGTTCCGTTAATGAGTATGAAACAGTCCTCCTTATCTCCTCAAACTAGTTTTTATTTGAAGGGTTTTTTTGTCAAATATTAGAATAACTACATCTCCTTGATTCGTAGATAGATTTGCTTTAAAATACATTTTTTAACATTCTAACCTAAGGTTGCCTTTATGACTGATAGTGAAGTATGTTTCTTGGAAGGAACAAAAACATAATCCTAATTTCTTATACAACCTGGTAGTCAGTGTCACTCCTCTAGAGAATTGACCATGAACAAAAAGAACTATAATTTTAAGATCTGTATTACTTCCTCTTATTTTGCTGTTTTCTGATGTTTTCTTAGACCTAGTTTTGATTAACTGACCCTGGTTGCTCTCTTTACTACTTCAGTGATCCCTTGGGTATGTTTATTCTTCTCTTCAGACTAGACTATGTGACTAATCATATTCCTACTATTGGTTTAGTGGTTATAAATTCTTTTAATCAGCTTTTATAGAGGATATTTTATTTCTTCAACTTTTATTTTAGCTTTTTTTCTTTTTCTTTTTCTTTTCTTTTCTTTCTTTTTTTTTGAAACAGGGTATCTCTGTATAGTTGTTTTTCTGAAACTCACTCTGTAGACCAGGCTGGCATCTAACTCAGAGACCCAATGCCTCTGCCTTCCAATGCTGGGATAAAAGAGTTATGCCACCCCCACCTAGCTACTTCTCCAGGTTTAATAGATAGACTCTATAGTATATTATTTTTGGTTAAAAGTTGTTGTCTTTAAGAATTTGAAATACATCATTCCAGGCTCTGCTAACAATAAATGTCTGACAAATTGTCAGTTATTATTCTGATGAATCTGCCTTTATAAGTGACTTTGATCTTTCTCTCTTGCAGTTTTCAATACCTCTTTTTATTCTGCATTTCTAATATTTTTGTCTATAACATTTTGTGGGGAATTTCTTTAAGGTCTTCTCTCTTTGGAAGTCTGTAGACCTTTGTATCTTTTGTGCTTTTCTTTCTTTAGGTTTGGGAAATTTTTCTCCTAAGATTTTACTGCCAATGTTATATGGGGCTTCACCATGGTAATCTTCTTCTTTAACATCCATAGCATAAAGAATAAAAAGTTTAGGTCTTTTCCATGTGTCCCAGCACTCTCACCTTTTTTACTGGTTATTTTGTTTGTTTGTTTTCTTATTGACGTTTATTTAGTAATCCAATTTCTTTGCCTAGCATTCCAGAATTCCTGTTTCCTACACAATCCATTCTATTAGCTAAACATTCCAGTGAGGTTATTATTTGGCCTTTTGTGATTTTCATTTCCAGTATCATATCTGATGAGCTTTCCTCTAGGACTTGTATCTCTGGTGAATTACACTTTGATATTTCAGACTGACTTCTTTTGTTGTTGTTGCTACATTTAACTTTTTAATTATTCTTTTTAACATAGATTTCTATGATTTTTTGGTTATTTTGTATTCAAACCAAAATTTCGCCTCCCCAATATATTCATGTCATCAATGTGCAGTTTGAACATACTTAAAATCAATATTTGAACTATATATATAGAAGTTCTTATGGGTCATTGTCGTTAGGTGTAATTTATGGGAGTAGTATTTTGTGAAATAGACACATTTCTTGACTTCTCATGTCGTTTAGTTTCTGTATTGTGGAGTAGTATGTTAAGTTTTTTTTTCCTTCCTTCTTTTCTTTCTTTCATCTTTTTTCTCTCTTTCTCTTTTATATTTAAGTTCCCTTTCACTTTAAGTAGAGAGATTTATCATGTTTAGAAGATGACTAGGTCATAACAGTGTTGTGCTTCTCATTTCCTTCTATGTGGTTAGTAGAGTAACTTCTGGAGCAGCGTGGACAGGCCTTAGCAAGGGAAGTTCGTCTCTAACTTGGTCCTAAAGCAAAATTCCTGGTAACTGCAGACAGGCTTGTGAAGGAAACACTGGTCTGTGTTATAGGGCGGTTTTCGGGTAAGATAGGCAGGCTTCAGCAGAGGAAGCAATATACAGAAGTTCATATTACTTGTGCTCCTTGTGCAGGAAATACCTGGGCAGGTAGGCAGGTTTGAGACCTGGAGAGCTAGTTTCTTATTTGGTGCAGGATATTCCTGGATATCATAGGTAGATTTAATCCACTATTTACTACAGGAGTCCATGTGTACTGGACTTGCGATTTCTGGGTAGTTTAGCCAGATATAAGCATAGAAAGCTGGAAAGAGGAGGCCCTGTGTGATGTACTCCTGAATCAAAATTACTTGGATTGTAAAATAAGACTGGAGCAAGAGACTATGTCTAGTGGCAAGAATATACACAAACCACTTTAATATACAACATATCCTTAAGGTGATAATTTTTTCTCTTTGTCCTTTTTACTGAGAAGACTTATAATACTTAATTTGTTGTTTTATGAGTTCTAGTAACCCAGCTCCATTTAATGTTATGTTGTTTACTTTATTCTATCTATAAGTGCCTAGTTATTGTATCCTATGAACTCATAGTCTCCTGAGTTTTGCAACTCTCCATTCTGATGATATATTTGGAAATTATACAGGTCAATTCTTATGTTGGACTTTTTCTGGAAACTTATTAAAGATCTGATGTGATACAGTCCAGAATAGAAGTTCCAGGCATCACAGAGCATATTATGAGGGTTTTTTTTTTGCCCTCTGACTCCACAAGTAAAAAGGAGTAGAAATAGCCATTCTATTCAAGTCAAAATCTTAAGGAACTGAAACACATCAACTCTTTTTAGATCTGCAAGAGAAAACAGGTGACAGGAAAACATATATGTGTAAAATTGGAGAGAAGAAAATAGAGAGTAAAAGAGAAAATCACTTTCCATATAGACACACACGAGTGAAAACCTCAACAGAACCAGGACCACAATGTGAAAGCTTTCCCAGTATTTGTGAACTGTTGGAAACACAGTGTAAGCAATACTTAAAGAACGGTTTCTAGAGGGTCCTGCTCTCTTTGAACAAGGTAATTCCCTAACAATATCATTTTCTTAACATTCTGAGTTTATTCCTTTAATTAAATTCAAGTTAACTGTGCATGTGCAATGATAGAATGACACAGAAAATGGAGAAACAGCAAAAACTAATCACTTATACTCTTTCAGTAGAGTGACATTTTAAAGGGTATAGGAAAAAACATTGGTAGGTAGCACTGATTTAAAAGCAGGTTGGAAAGTTTCTTTGAGCACATGTAGATACAGAGGAATTTCAGCAAAGTCAGATTACCCCAGGGGCTTTTATTTCTCATTTGATCTCTGTGTGTGTTTGTGTGTGTGTTTATGTGTATATATATTTATATTTGATAAATATAACAAATGAGAAACACACACACATATATATATACTAATATATATGTATGTATATGTATATATTATATATATATATATTCAAGAGAAGATCATTCCTATGAGATCTCTTATAAAACTTAAAACACTTATACAACTCAAGCTTATTGCTCCAATGAATGTATCATGATATTAATAGATAGTAAACCTATGCATTCTGGACACATGATAATAAGCTTAACTGTACAATGTGCATAAAAAATGTGACACATTTATTATAAAACTCAACAGAATGGCCAAAACCAAAAACACTGATGACAAATTATGGCTGGAGTGGTTGTGAAGTAAAGGGAACATTTCTGCATTGCTGGTGGGAATGCAAGGTGGTAGAGCCCTTTTGATATCAGTGTGGCGATTTCTCAGAAAATTAAGAAAAAGCCTTCCTCAAGACCCAGTAATACCAGTTTTGGGTAAATATACAAAAGATGCTCAATAATGCCACAACTATGTTCATAGCAGCATTGTTTGTCATAGCCAGAACCTGAAAACCACCTAAATGCTTTTTGACTGATGAATGAATAAGGAAAATGTGCTATATTTACACAATGGAGTACTACACAGCAGAAAAAAAATGACATCTTGAATTTCTCAGGAAAATGGATGGAGCTAGAAAATATCATTTTGAGAGAGGTAACCCAGACACAGAAAGGCAATTATTACATGTACTCACTCATAAGTGGTTTATAAACATAAAGCAAAGAAAACCAGCCCATAAATTAGAATCCCAGAGTACCTAAACAACAATGAGGATCCTAAGAGAGACATACATAGATCTAATCTACATGGGAAGTAGAGAAAGACAAGATCTCCTGAGTAAATTGAGAGTATGGGGACCTGGGAGAGTGTTGAAGGGGAGGGGAGTTGAAGTGGAGCAGAGAAAAATGTAGAGCTCAATAAAAATAATAAAAAATAAATAAATAAAACTCAATAGAAATATCTACCAAAAGAATGACAAAATAAGTAAAATTATCTTTCTCCTTCAACATGGATCATAATATCAAAGAGAAATTTTATTTTTAGTATGGAGAACGCCACAGATATTAACAGCTCTCCTTAATCAAAAAGGAAACATACTTTTACTGATGTCTCGGCATCATAAACTTGTGGTGATATTTTGTTAGTGGTTTAACAAATAAAGTTTGCTAAAATATCAGAGTGGGGAGACAGCCACACTAGTTAGCCATAGAGGTCAGGCAGTGGTGGCACACACGTTTAATCCCAGCTCTTGGGAAACAGGGGCAGTTGAATCTCTGTGAGTTAAAGGGCAGCCTGGGCAACACAAGACTGAACAGTCTAAAACAGAAACAGAGTCAAGCAGTGGTGACTGACACCTTTAATCCCAGCTCTAGGGAGGTGGAGACAGGAAGGGATATGGTTGGGCAGAGAGAGAACTATAAGGAAGGAAAGACAGAAGCTCAGGGCATTCAGTCTGAAGATTTGTAGGGATGGGGACAGGAATGCATCTTTGGACTGAGGATTCAGTAAAGATAAGAAGTAAAGGCTTTCTGCTCTGCTTCTTTGATTTTTCAGCATTAACCCCTATATCTGACTCTGGGAGTTTATTATTAAGATCAATTAGAATTAAGACTACATAAACTAATAACTCCTAACCAAGGCAAAAATGCTAATAATTATCATTACATAGTTAAAACTAAAATAGAAGTGATCATTTAAGTCATGTCATAAGTGAAATAAATTGCAAAGCAACTTTGAAAAACTAAAAATAGTATCTTCAGTAAAAGAAATTGGCAACCACTTTGGAAATCAGTGTGGCGGTTTCTCAGGAA
>JAQHUG010000145.1:4386362-4422644 GCA_028555095.1 Dicrostonyx torquatus | reverse complement strand
AAAAAAAAAAAGAAATTGGCACGTGCATGTTCATAGAATCTTCCTTTTTGACAAAATATTAAAGAAATATTCCAAGTAAGAATTTCCATTTTGAAAACCGTTCTTCATTAAAAATTTTCCAAAATAATACCATATATAAAGGAAAATCCTCCTTAATAATCTAGATTTTCAAGGTATGATCCATGGGTAAGGCTTCTGTTTAAGTGATATGTGAATTTAATTTATAATTTCCTCCTGTAATGACTTCCCCCTTGCATCTTTAATTTCATCAATCAACCATTGAAACTGTACCATCAATTCCTTTTTTATACTTCTATTGCTTATTTATTATATCTTGTCTAGTAGTGAATAATGTATCAAGCAATGTCTTAGTGGAAGCTATCTGAGGCTTTGGGGACTCCAAGTCTTCACACCCATAAGCCAACTGATGACAATATTTATAATAGAAGAAAATGGTCACAGTTTATCATATATTTATATATATATATATGTATTCCTTAAATAATATATTATATTTATTAAATCAATAAAGAAATCTATAAATAATATTGATTTAATAAAACTATTGTAACATATTGTACACTTTCCTGCTATCCTTAGTTCATTTTGTCAAGCTAAAGTATCATATGGGCTGGAAATATATAAAGAAAATGGATTTCTAACCATTCAGGAATCAGAAAATGAGATATCATATCTGATGGGGGCATTCTTGTGAATCATAATATAGTGGAGAACTTCACCTGGACAGAGGATGATAAACAATAAGAGAAAGAGTGGGGTATGGAGGTAGAAATAATTATTCTTCTAACTCTTATGACCTTAGAACTTTTAACTGGTAGTGTTTCCTCTCAGAGAAAATTACTATAAAAAAAACTCTAGCTATTCCTTTGACTTTTACATTTTCTTCTCCCCCAATTCTCCCTGAACTTTGGAAAGGGTGATTTAGATATGTGATTATTCTCTTCAATGTATGATGACCATCCAAGTAGCATGCCATAGCAATAGCAATTTCTTCACAGCAGCCTGACCAGTTCTAAGTCTTCACAGTAACCATTGTCCACTGCCCAAAGGAAGTCTCCTTCCATTAGCAAACAGGGCTGATGATGCACAGTCAAACATTGGTGCATCTTAACACCAATGTTTTAAATGCAGTTTCACATGCACATAAACCTGCTTAGCAGCACTAGCACTAACCTACCTACTGGGACTTACGACGCTTTTGCCCACAGGTATTTGTCTTGCCTTAGAGCACCAAAATATTTCCCTTCCTACTCAAATGGGATGGTAGTTTTATTTATGCGCAATGATTGTTCTGGTATTATGCCAATAGAGATATTTTACAACTGATAACTCATTATGTAGGTACATGGCTACATAAAAGTGTTAGCAATCATTCTACCCCCAAATCCAATAATAAATATTGCCTCCTGTACTACGAAAGCTAGCCAGTAGGAGAAGCTTCTCTCTCAGTCACATTGTGATTTCTCCACATTATAAAATCAAGCCATACTATATTCATCATTCAATGCTAATGACCTAATCCAGAGGATCTAAACCTGTTGTCCATGACCCCTTTGGGATTTGAAAGACCTCACAAAGGTAACCTGAGATCCCGAGGTAAACCGACTATTGTGCTAATATCAAACTGCTTGCTAAATTCATACCTTTCTTTCTGATTGTTAGTGAAGCTCTCAAACGTCATCAGAAATGTATTTGTTCAATGAACGGTGGCTAATATAGAAACTTACAGTTTGTTAAAGTGCAGGGAATAAATGCCAAAGGCATCCTCAGCCACAAACTGAGCATCTATATCACACCCACTCCCCAGGGTTGAGGAGCCATCTTGGAAAACGGAGGAACAAACCTCAGGAGCTTGACTTCGGGAAGGACTTATGTGAAACTGTCTCTTCTGGATGTTACAAAACCAAAACAATCACACCAGCTTTGAAATCAGAAGGAGAAGGGCAAGAAACTGTACCGCCTAGCACTGATATTGTCTATTTCTGAAACCATGCTTGTTCCCACTGGCTTCTGTACCTCTTACAAGGCGTAATATTCTGCTATGTTGCTCTACATTGTGGTTTCTATGAACTGAAATTAATGGCCAGCTTATTCTTTTATAATAGAGAAAACTAAAAGAAAGGAACTAACATTTAGGAAATTCATTTGAGTTGCAAGGCAGTTTGCCAGGTCTATGCACAAATCCCTCCAGGTAACACCCTAGAAAACCCATGCAGCGTTCATACAGTTTCGTTCCTACAGTTTCCTTCTTTTTGATTAGAGAACTGAGACTTGAGGAAGGGAAATGACCTTGCTAGGCTTAACCTTAACCTGAGGTCTGCCTTTTCATATACTCTATATTCCTAGGCAATCTTTATATATAGGAATTAAAATGATACATATGTGGCAATTCATATATCTACAGTGAATTTTTTTAGCTTCCCTCTTTGTCCTGAGACAAAGAGGTATTTGTTTGTTGCATTCACATCTGGTAAAATTATCCACTATCATAAAAAGACTCCTTGAATGGACACAATTCAAAATATTTGCCAGCTGTTGACAGTATTAAAGTTTAGCCCTGAGAGAATGGGGCACAAGCTAGGCACTTGGCAATGGTTCCAAAAGCAGAGGTTAAAATCTCCCAAAGATAGACTGTCTCTTATGCTATTCTAAGACAGGCCCCAGGGATATTATTAGTCTCTTTAACATCTGTGAGGGAATTAGAGTTGAAACACAGGCCAGTGGCCTCATACTGGGGAAATGAGATATAACATGCAACCAAAGAAATCTAATCAATAGGAAAAATGCTGTCATGCCTTTCTTTTAAATCCACTCTGTGCTTGTAAAAGAAAGCAGGATCTGTCACTGGCACTGACAAGGAGCAGTGTCAGATGTGAAGACAGTCAGACTACAGCAAAGAAACATTAACCAAAACACCCACAGTGTTATAGAGATTTGAGCTACAGAGAATAATGAGTCTCTCTGCTGATTTGTTTTTGAACAAGAGAAGTACTTAAGAAGAGAGTAAATAGCCTTTGTTTTGAATGTTTCAGCCTCATGCCTACATCAAATCACATAATCACTCTTTGTAGAATATTTTCATCTACTTCTAATAAGTTATGAATATTCTAATTTTGGAGCAAAGGTTATTCTTGTTTATTGCTGCCTTAAACAATAAAAGACACAAACTTGACCACAGAAGACCTCAATAATTAACTCACTAAGAATCCTAATGTTTTACCTCTCATGAAAGCCACAGGAATCTCAGAGTTCATTCAGTCTCTGTGTTTCAGAAATGAATAAACCAGGATCCAGAGAGGTAAAAACGACTTTGCCCAAGGTTACAGAGATCATCAAAGTTAAGAGTCAGTAAACTCTATCCATGCAATTCTACCACCATGTGAGTGAATTGCAAGTAATGGCATTGAAAGTCTGCAAACTGCAAGGTAATTCTAGGCTCACATTCCATATTTGTTCATATTTTGCAAATTTTTAAATTTTTCCAAACTTTTAAAGAATTTGCCAAGAGCCATCAATGTAGTGGCACAGACACAAAAACCCTATCACACACAATATGCACAAACACACATACATATATTTCACACAAAAACAACATACACACATGCATACATAATATACACACGTGTACACAAAACACATAAACAGGTGCCATCTCTCAAATATATACTACAATATTTATGGTGCGGTTGTTTTATACTACTCTATAGATCATAAAACAACTTTTAATAAATACCTTATATCCATATTTTGCTTTTCTGAAAATATGGGTTCCCTTTAGAGATTACAAACTATATAGTTTTCTATACATTTTAAATAACATATACATATTTTAATACTTCCATTAAGGGAGAATAGTAAATCATAATTGCATTGCTAGTACACTTTAATATCTATATCAAATAAATGCCCTTAATACTCTGCTATTTCTTACATAGCCCTTGCTCATTTTCTTTGCTGGCAAAAATCACTTAGAGTGTGTCTTTGGGAAAAAGTACCTTGCTTTATTGTGTATAACTATTGAAAAAAATCGATGAAGTACATTTATAAAGCTTCCTTCTCATTTCCTTTTCATAACAATCTCTTTCTCAACCTTTAGAGAGGAACCTTAGTAAGCCAGTCCCTTTTCTTAGCTCAAACTTACCATATCATTGAACATATATACTCGGAGAGAAAGGCTGAAACTTTGTTCAACCCTGCAACACAAAGAAGGCATAAGCATCCTATTATTCCCACTGGGGAGTACCAGTTGCTAAAGAGAAAAATTTTAATGTTATTAATAACAGCAAAAAGAGTACTTCTGAGAGTATTGTAGATTAAAAAGAAATTTATATATTTTATTTTGTATTTATAATAATACCTTGAAGGAAATACTATTTTAACATTTTAAAAACAAAGTATGGTCATCTCTTCATTTATTATTATATGTGCAAACAGTTTATATAAAATAACTTCATAAATTCATTACTCAAATATATTATTTAAAGTTTGGATATATAGATTGCTTATAGATATAATTTACTGAAGTTCTTTTGTGTTGACCAAAAATTCCTGAAATATATTAAAGTCATTCTTATATTCATGTGTGCAAACTAACACTTGGGAAATAAGTCACCTGTCCAAGGTCAGCAGTAAGTAAGTGGTGAGGTTATATTTGAATTCAAGTTGAATAGACAACCATTAGCTAAAAGTACAGTTGAACTATTAAAAAATAAAGAAAATGTCATGATAAAAATAGGCAATTGGGACTAGGAAGATGATTCAATGGTTAAGAGCACTAACTGTTCTTCAAGAGTTTGGGAATTCAGTTCCCAGCAACCACATGGCAGCTCACAACCATCTATGGTGGGAACTGATGCCTACTTCTGGCATAAGGTCTACATGCAGACACAGCACCAATGCATAAGATAAATGTTTAAAAAAGAAGTAAAAAATTACATCTAAGAATTATTACTTTTGTGTTGCTAGTGCTAATAAAGTTGTTGGGGTTGATGGCTGAGACATTAGGGCTTCTTGATAGCCACAATGCTGACAGGAGTATACATGATAACCCTATTCAGAATGTTTAAAATAGGGTTGGACTACAAAAATTGCTCAAATAGGTATATATGTGTCATTAAAATTGAATGATGCAAAACTTCTTTTCATTGATCTATATTATTCATGCATATGATATATGAACTCTGCACATCTACCTCATTCTGAACCACATCCCAGTTCCAATGCAGAGGGGCTGAACTTAACCACCGGTTTCAATGCAGTTACCTGCACTCTTCTTTTATCTTTGCGAATCCAGAGGAAAGAGAAGTTGGGAGATTTATTCTACCAATATTTAAAGATATCTTTGTTGCTATGTCACTGTACATAATTTATGTTCTTTTGTTTCAGGCTACCGGTCTAGCAAATGTCTCAGATTTCTAGCAATTGTTTCTTCCCTTCTCACATTCATAAAGGGATATTTATCAATTATGAGTCTAAAAACACTATGACTTACCATAAGGTATTTTCTAAACACCATCCACCTCGTTGAAGGCACTCTGTTTGTAAAACTTTTACAATCTCTGTGATCCCTCAGGTCAGAGAGTTCATGGCCTCAGATTCAGTCTAAACCTCGAAAATTGCTCCGCTCACCCTAATGTCTGTAAGTTTCCATTACATGTTATTTTTCATAAAAAAGGGCTGTCCAAGTAACTTTTAAACACATTAAACATAGCTTACTCAGAGTAGGAAAATAGCTCACAAAGAGCATCCTAAACACCATATAATTAAGGATACGTTTTTCAGCCACTGTGTTAGGCAGATCATAGTGTTGCATTGAATTCTGGGTTGCTGAATACCTATAGATATGTAACCAAATCAAAAGCATTTCAATTGAGTATACAATTGTAATGCTTTGCTTTCTGGTACAATGATAAACATCATGACTCAAAAAACAACGTGCAAAGGAAAAGATTTATGTCATTATATATATTACAGTCCATCCTCAAAGTTGAAACAGGAATTCAAGCAGGAGCCTGACCCAGAGATACTGCTTAGTGACTTGTTCCGTACTATGTTCAGCTACCTTTATTTTGTAGTCAAGGTCCAACTACCCAGGATAGCACCACCTACAGCGGGTTACTTCCTCCCTTATAAATTAGAAATCAAGAAAATATCAGACAGACATATTTACAGACCCATCTGATGAAGGCATGTTCTTCCCTCTTCAGTTGTACATCAAGGTAACAACAAAACCAACCAGGATGCCTACCTATAAACATTCATGTCAACTTCTAAATCATCTACAACAAGAGGCTCTTTATGTTTACTACTGGAATTAAAGACTATTATCAACTTTCTTGTCTTTATTGTAGTTCCTCATGGTCAATTCTGTTTATTTGAAGTTACTTTATAGATTCATACTCTTTCTTAAAGTAGAAAAAAAATACATGATACCATATTTTTAATTCTCAAAAATTTCCTTTGAACATTGTGGAATACTAAATAATTAAAACTGATCTCACTATCTTTAAGATTTTCATCAATAGATTTTCTGTGTTTCTCTCTGTCAAACAAAGAACTCAATGCCTTTGAAACAATGCCATTTTAGTAAACAAGACACATATTCAAGACTTCCTACCACCAACAAAAAAGAAAAAAGACAAAGACTGGCTGATCACACATGATATTTTGCCCTCAGAACTTTGTATATTCTTATTTCCTCTGAAGTCACCTATCGCTATAGATATAATCAATTCAGCTACCTGGGATAAGTACTTTGAAATGAAACTTTGTAGTGAACCAAAGCCCAAGTGAGACTCTGGCAAAAATATTGCATAGGCACACTGTATGCTGAATGGAGCTACAATCAAAGGTAGCCAAACTTGTTGAAATTCACCACGAGCCAAAACCTGTCAGCCTAATAGGTAATGAAGGATCTGGATCTGCTTGGTGTCTGTGACGTAACACACTTAGATAATATTTTAGACATAGCGATTCTTTACACATCCTCATTATTATAACAGATGGAGTTATATCCTATGTACAACAATAAATTAAATTGGACTGATAATTGTCCAAATTCACTGAATAACAGCCGGGATAGAAAGAACCTTTGAGATAGTTCTCACTAGCCAGTATTGGGGCAGCCTCTCTTGTATGCGCTGACTCCTACTTTAGTTTACTTGTTTCACAGTAGGGCCACTCTCATTTGTTTGCTCTCCAGCCCCTGCTGCACTATTCCAAAACTAATCCATTCTTTCCTCTCTTTATGTTTCTCTTCCTAATTAAAGAAACATGGAGCAGAAGTTGCTGAAACCCTGGTAATGTATGTACATGTTTTTGGGCTCATATAACTGTGTGTAGGGGATCTCAATGGTATTGTGGAAGCATCTTTCCTTTCCACTTGAAAACACACCGTGCACTTTAATGAAAAACTTGAAAAAATTAATGAGCAAACCCTGTAAACCTTCAGGTTTTCATAGTGAGATATCTTATGCTTTCTATTGTTTGACAATTTATTTTTTAACCAAGTTTTTGGCCATGATTATTATAATATCTAGAAATAATGATAGAACAGTATCGTCACCATTGAGGACACACATCAAAATCTAGCAGCCAAATTTGTAACCTAGATTTGTCATCAGAAAGTTTTGTGCAGAATAATGAATTTAATAATTACCCACTATTACATTTTTCTTTATCTTTATTTTAGGTCACTTGTGTGTATGAGTGTTTTGTCTTCATTATCTGTACACTCCCTGCATGCCTGGTGCCCACAGAGGCCATAGAGGGTGTAAGAGACCCTGGAACTGATGTGATAAAGAAGTTTGTGCAACAACAGGGGTGCTGGGAACTGAACCAGGATCATCTGGAAAAACAGCAGGTACTCTTAAACTGCTGAGCCATTTCTCTAGCCTCGGTTCACAGGTACATGTTTTTGAATATTTGGTCCCCAGCTTTTGGCACTGTGTTGGGAGATTTGAAACCTTGGAGACTTGTCTGCCAGAAATGGGTTAACAAGGCAAGGTCAACCTGTTTCCTGTTCCATTAAGATGTGAGGAGAACATAAGCCTCAATACCATACTTCTTTTGCCAAGGAGCAACTTGCTGCTGTACTCTCTCTGCCATGGTGCGGTTTATACCCTGAAAATGTCAACCAACATAAGTCCTTCCTCTCTTAAATGGGTTCGGCTGCATATTTTATCTAAGCAATGAAAAGAGTGACTAATAATCCCATCACTCTAAGCTTTTGAAGCCTTAATAGAGTAGAATAAAGTGAGTCAAATCCTGCTGCTTTGATGCATCATAGTTTTTAAATAAATTTAAGAGAGCAATGATTACAGGAGACCTATTATTCCAGTCTCCTACACAAAATAGGGAATGGAAAGTGGGTATTTTTAACATATATTTTTTGTAACTATTCCCTTGGATAGTTTCTATTTCTGAAGTTGTAGAACTGTATTTTCTAAACCCATCCTCAAGCTAAAAAGATGTGCTTTGGTAATTAATATTAATACATTTCCCCGGTTAGGAAACAGAAATAGCTTAGGAAAAGTTTCAAAATGAAAGACAATAAATTCCAGTTTTCCTTGCATCTATCTGGGAGTTGTTTTTAGCCCCCTTTTTTCTAGATTTATTAAGGATCAACAAAACTTGTATGTATTTAAGGTCTACAAAAAGATGCTTTGGGATATGATTTTGCTGTAAATGACAAGATCAGCCTAATTAAGATATGCAGCTTCTTGTACACTCAGCTCCCCTTTTATAATAAATATCTCATATGCTTGCTTTGATATTGTAAAGATGTTATGTGTAACTATTCACTAATGTCAGAACATGACACAATGCATCTCTTGTCTTTTTGAAACTTTGTAACATTTGACAATCATTGAGAATCTGTCTTTCTGTGCCTGATTTATTTTACTTAGGCTAATGCCAATAAGATTCACTCATGTGCCACAAATAATGAAATCCTTGTTTTTTGCAGGTTGAATGGTATTTCATTGCATGTACACTCGCTTTCTTTAGATGCTTTTAGTTGTTAAGCACTCCACATTTTGGTCAGTGAAAATGAAGCTACAATTAACATAAGGCCAAAGCTACTTCTTCAAAGTATTGATTTTATTTTTTCTGAATACATGTTCAAATCATACCGTAGTTGTATTTTTAATCCTTTTGAGAAACTGATTTATTATTTTCTATAAGTTCTATAATAATTTAAATTTCCTATACAATGGACAAGTTTTCCATTTTTCTGTATTCTTTCTGACAGCTACATTTTTCTTTTAATATAAATTGGTTTGGTTGGAGTTAGGTAATATAATATTATATAGTTTTAATTCTATTTCTGTAGTAATTTATAAAGTTAACTGTTTTGTTGTTGTTTATCTTATCAGATTGCCATTTCTACTTCTTCCTTTGAGATGTGAATATTTATGTAATTTTCTTATTCTTAAAAATATTTCTCCACTGGGATAGAGAGATTGTTTGAGAGTTCAGAACCTATTCTTCTCTTGCAGAGAATCTGGGTTCAAGAAGCAGCAATCACATGGTAGCTCAAACTGCCTGTAACTTTAGTTCTAGGGTATCAGACACACTGTTCTCAATTCTGCAGTCATCAAATACACATGCAGTCCACATATATACATGTTACAAAACATTCATGCACATTCAATAAATAAATATATTTAAGTTATTTTATATATTTCTTTTGTTTTTGAGATTATAGCATAATTGCATCTTTTCTACCTTCTTTTCCTCCCTCCAAGCCTTCCCAACTATTATATATCAGTACTTGCTTTCTTTTCAAATTCATAACCTCTTTTATATCACCTGTTTTTTGTGTGTACTGTGTGCATGTGTGTGAGTGAGTATGTATATAAATACAATATATACAAATTTTACAATATATACAAATTATACAAATATATAAGTACAACCTGTTCAGTCTTTATACTGTATGATTTTAGGGCTGCCCATTTGAAATTGAGTAACTTATTGATATGCAATGCCATAGTTTTTACACTCTGAACATTCTATACTCACTTGACATTCTTTGGGTATTGTTATTCCCACTTCCACCCCTACTCCCTGTTCATGTTAGCAGATCTTTTGATGTTCTTGTTCAACTCATGTTTAAGCAGCCATACTGTTGACAGTGTGGTTGTAACTTCCTACATTCCTAGGAAACACACTCTTACATCAAATTCTCCCTACTTTTAGGGCACTCACAATCTCTTTGTCTCCTCTTCCTCAGTGATTCCTGAGCCTTAAGTGTGAAAATTGCACTGAAGATGGATCCCTTAGGATGGATTTCACAACTGTATATTTTGTTTGGTTGTGGTTTTCATTAAAATCTCTGTCTTTCACAAAGTGAAGTTCCCTTGATGAGGAGTGAGAAGTACACTTATCTATGGGCAAAAGGATAAATACATAGATGATAGTTATGAATTATCTTATCTGCTTTAGTGAGGTATAGGTTGTAGATTCTCATCCAAGAACCATAACTTCACTATCCCTGGATGGTTGGATGGTTGGTTAGTTTTCCAGTACTAGCCAAGATTTCATTCTTGTTAAATCAAGTTAAAGTGATATTGGTTATCTCCAACATATGTGTGCTACTATTGCATCCTTATGGTTATCCTGAAGTGCTGGTTACTGTGGTTTTTCATAAGTAATATAACTGGATAAGACTAGTGATTGCTTCCCTCCTTTGCAAACTTGCACAATACCTCCTGGAACCATGAAAACTAATACACAGAGGAAAGGATTTCAGTTCAGTTCCTGCTTGCAGGCAGGGTTTCTGGATCCTGTGCCTGAAGCATATGGTATCTTCAGTAAGAGAGATTCACATTCCACTTCTACAGCGTAACCAAGGACAAGCTTGTAAAGTTTCAGGAACTTCTTGAGCAATCATGACCAACTACTGAAAAGAAAGTTTCTCGAGCCTCATATTGGATTTTTATTAGACGTTCTTTGGTTCTTGCAGTGAGCCTTGTCAACTCTAACCAGATGGAAAACTTTTATTTAAGCTATGAATATATATTTACACAATTTTTAATATCTATGACAGGCACTTTCAGTTGTTAATAGTATGATTCCTTCTGACTTTTCAGACACCTTTACTGTTATTTTTACCTTTCTGCCTACTTCTCCTATATTTATCTCCCTTCCTTTCCCTAATTAGAACCCTTTCCCTTTTCTCCCACAAGATCACTAGTACCTTGCTATTCCTCTCTTTTTATTGCTTCCCCACCCCACTCTGGGCATTGTACTCTCTTATTTTACTGGTTTCTGCAGGTACTACAGGATGTGGACTGACATTTAATATTTGAAGCTAGGACTCTCAAATGAGAGAGTACATAGGATGTTCAGCATTACAAAGACTATAAAGTAGGGTGTTTAAAATATGCTGGAGCAGGTTAACATACATAGCCTTTGTTGATTTGTATCTTCTGTAGAAATCAGCCTTATGTTTGGATTCTAAAAATGCAGGAAACTAAAGATGCTTACACTGTTTAGTTCAGGATTCTTGACTTCCCATCAGTGCCAGAATCAATAAGTACAAAGACCATTAGCACATCTTAAAGATATTATTAATAACTATGAGGGACTTTTCTTAATTCTCTTTGTAACTCCTTTGATACTGTCTTTATCACTTGAAGTAGAAGGACCAAACATCTTTTCTCAATCTTCAATGAACATTTTGAGAACCTAACTAACTCTCCAAAGTAACTGTCAATCCTCGTCTATTAAATTAAGTGTTCAAAGCCTGTGGTGTTTATTCTGAAGTCTATAATTGTCCCATATAAATTTATTTCCTTCAGTGTGCTTCTTTAAAGGAACCTAATATTTTACTGTACAGAAATATATAGAAAGGCACCAAATAAAATATAAAACAACAAGAAAATAAGAGACTACTAAATAACCTGAAAGAAAATTTTCTATTTGAGGAGCAAATCCTAAAACCCACAGTGAGTGACATCACTTCCATAATTGAGACTTTCACGGATAATGTAAGTAAACTATTTTTGTCAACTGTGAAAAATGACCTAATGTTTATAGAAGACATCAGTACCTTTAAATAACAATAACATATTCTTCTCACACCTGCAAACTAAACTTGAATTCTTCTGACAAGTATTTTAGGTGATAAGCAATCTAATAATAACATCAACAGTCATGACTTCATCTAGCAAATTAGTTCTGTAGAGATTTTATACATGACATTTCTCAATTGTTGTAACCTTGTATTCTCTTTTTTATGTAGAAGGGTAAAATAATTGCTGCATTTTTACAATCAGGTTAAGGTTAGACACATTTTTGTTGTTTGTTTGTTTTCTTGTTATGGGAAATATAACCCAGCACTACAGCACTACCTAACTACCAATATTCCATAATTGAACATCACTTTTCATTTTATGAGATGTGTTTGATTTGATTGGTTACAAAACTATTCTCAGTTATTGATAAAATTAGAGAGCTAACTGAAGAGAACTACTGCTCCAGTAGTTTGTATAACTGCTTCAAACTGAATCTCTGCAGGTGGAGATTTAGAAACTGCTCAAGAGATACCGTCAAGCACTTCAGAACATTTTGCCAATTAGTTCATGGGACATAGAGTCATCTGAAAATTGGTGCAACACCTCCCAATTATATGAATTGTGTGTGAAAATCAAAAGATATCATTGAGAGAAAAAGTCATTAAGTTGTAAGCATTTTATAAATGTTGGTAATTAATATTTTTGTGTTCCCTAGTGGAAGTCATCTTTCCATTATCATTTCTCTTTTTTATACGTTGGCAATTTGATTTACATTTTGTCAATGAATCTTCAATTCCCTATATGGATTAGTCCTCTAATATTTGAAGGTTTTGTGAGAATTTTGTTTGACTAAATGATCATAATTAGAGGCTATTTTAATTCTGAGTCCTAGGGCTTGCTATTCACTTTTTATCATGACACACTCAGGAGCCAAGAATAAAAGAAGTTAACTAACAGAAAATCCATAGGATCTAAACACCTACCTTAAAATAATACAAGTTCCCATAATCTCTATTTATTTTGTGTACCATTAAGTGTGATTTTCTTACTAATTCATACAATAAGAGAACTAAGTAGGATGTGCTTCATGAACAATAATACACAGTTAAGATAATATTACTGCTCAATATCAATTCACTGTTTTTGTTTTTCACTCATTAACAGAATCCTAGACAAATGCAAATTTTTACCACACCATTTACACTCTAGATGTGTAAGCTATGTTAACAGTAAATGTAAGGAATTGCAAATGTTTCCCCACAGTGTACCAGTGTGGTTTACTTCTTTTGTGTCCCCATAATGTTTCTCATAACATGCATTTAAATTACTCTGCAAGCCTTTTGATGTGCCATTTGAAGGGCCAGCTTGTGCTGGGAGAAGAAAATATAAAGGGATTCCAGATATTATATTCTTGTTCTCAAAAAAAAATTTACCAACAAAATATAGTAAAGAAACTCTACTGTTCTAAACTTGTTCATAAGCAACAGAGTTTGGACAATAAAGAAATCAGGCTGTATTTGAAAAGAAATCATGTAACTCCAAAGACTATAGAATCAAATGATCTCTCCTTTCCAGGTCTCCTTTCCTATTTCTCATTAATATATTTTGATGTAATAAAAAATAAGGTTAACTAACAAATAGCTGTTTAATTGAACTTAACAGCTTCTCAATAGGAAGAAACAATAAATCTAAACCATTGTCATAGCCTATAAAGTCATGTATTCTAAGCTTGTAAGCCAATGTCTTCTACTATTATAGCTGGTTCCCTTAGCCAATTTTCAAGTGCATAGTAAAAACTTTTCCTTCAATCCACAGACAATTCGTAGCGCTTAATCATTACCAAAAAAAAAAAAAACCAGTTTTATAAAAGATGGTGACCATTACAGAAAGATACACTTTGTCAAAAGGCCTAGAAAAACTAATCATGGACTTCCACTAACCTCAATTGATATATCTAAGGGACATCACAGAAGAGTTGGTAGCATGATTGTAAGAGACAGAGAACTTGGGCATGTGCTTTTATGTGTCTTTTATGTGTAACAGGAATGACAAACTGTAGACAGAAGTTTCTGCCCTGCCCAGTCACACTGCAATTCAATCCCAAAGAAACACACAGAGGCTTATATTAATTGTAAACTGTTTGACTCATTGTTCAGGCTTCTTACTAAATATCTCTTACAAGTTAAATTGACCTATAATTCTTATTTATGTTTACCCATTTGCCTTGGCACCTTTTCTCAGTAAGGCATGCTTATCTTGTTTCCTGTTTCTGGATGATGACTGCTTCTCTGCCTTTCCTCTTCCCAGGATTCTGCTAGTCTGTTTGCTCCGCATATACTCCTGCAAGGCTACTGGTCAATCACCATTTTACTAAACCAATACAAGTGACAAATATTTACAGTGTATAAGAGCATTATTACACAGCATTGAACCTATGAAATATCAACAATATAGTTGTTTAACTAAGACCTGAAAAAATGACAACACCATTTGACATGCCAGTGCAGATTAGGGAAATCTCACAAGTCCCTATCCCAAGTTGAAAGGTCAACAGCAGTTAATTATAACTAAGATAGTAAGAATCAGTCTGCTTAAAGTGCAAATACTCTGATATGTGATCCAATCCTAAAACGTCAGCCCTAAACACACATACATACAAACAACACTAAATGAACTCAGCATATTTTATGTATATGTATATGCATATGTAACAATAATAACTAAATAAAAATAATTTATTAATTTGACAAGTCAGGTACACAGGAATTGAAAATAGGACACAGAAAAATGAGGTAAATATTGTTGTCAGCCATTCACCATTACAAGATGGCGCGTTTCCTCTTTCTTGTCTGTATAACATTTTGCCATATTTGGTCATGGCTCTGTGAAGATGAGCAGTCTCATAGTGCATGCGTGATCTCAGCCTATCCCGAGGCTTCCAAGCTGTGGTGCCATACATAGAGCCAATGAACACAACCCTTTGTCTTTGAGACTATTTAAGCTGCTGCTTTCCGCTCCTCGGGGCCCCTCACCTTCAGCTCTCCCTTCAACCAAGAGGTGCTCTAATAAAGTTTTCTCTGAGAAGAATCCTCGTGTGGTGTCGTCTCCCTGTTGGTCGAGGTCTGGGTGCGCCGCAAAATATGATGTTCATGTGTGATTTTTTTTTAGGAAATTTAAAACAAAAATAAAATATATTTTTAGAAAGAAAGATATCAAGGTTGCACAAGCTCTTAGTAGAATAGGTTCAGTTGCAAAGACAATTTATTTTATCATCTGCATTTTGCAAATTTTATCAAATATTATATAAAATCCCCTAATATTATTCCAAGGAGCACATATGCACTTGCAAATAATGAGAAGAAATAACAGGGAATATTGGTATTAAATTAATTATCCCTATGTATTGCAAAGAACATAGGATATATATATATATGTGTGTGTGTGTGTGTGTGTGTGTGTGTGTGTGTGTGCATGCCTCAAGCTATTGGTTCAATGCTCAAGAAAATTCCTTCAACTCACCTTGATTTAGAAATAAACAAATTTATAGGAAATTGTGTTCTCCCTGTAACTTGAAGGGCAATGATGACATTAATGGCATTCTATTATATGTCAAACCAATATAAAAAGCTGCAAACATCTGACAAAGGCTGCCATCCCTAAGTGGAAGAAATTATTGAAACCACAGGGTATACAATATTCTCTCTGGGAGCCTTTATCTGGGAACTGTTGGAGGTGAGCTTTTTGGAGCAGGCTGCAGTTACCCCTCAATTCATGCTGGTCAGGTCTTTTACCAAGAGAGTTGTGCTTTCAGTATTTATGTAGTACAGCAGGCAACTGTTTGCCTCAGGGCACAAGAGGCAATCTGAGTGCTTCAGAATTAGTGTGTCATAGCAGCCCTGTTGCCTATGGAAACAAAGGCTCCATTGGAGGAGGGAGCACTGTAAGGGATGCTGCAAATGATAATCCCATCAGTTTGTGCCATTGCCCTATTTGAAGGTGTTTTACTTACATGAATAACAGCCACTGAACATTATATGCAAGATCACAATATGTCTTAGGATTTTACAAACTTACTTTTGAGATTTCTATATTGTACACTCTGAGATAAGTCCACTTTGCTCTAAATCCATTCTTTTTAATTAAACAATTAGCAATAATTTACATGTTTTTTCCTACCTCAGAAAACAGAATAATTGTGTTGGTGGTGATTCTTTTCAAGAACACAGGTGCCACAGAATATGTTATTATTATTATTAAATTAAAAATATTCTTTTCTCATACAATACATTCTGACCATAGTTTCCCCTCCCTTCACTCTTCCCATCATTCCCCCACTTCCACATTTTAGAGATCTACTCTCCTTCGTTATTCTTTCAAAAAAGCAGGTCTCCCTGAGACAACAAACAAACAAGAAAAAACAAAGTACAATAAGACAAGATCTCACACCAAGGCTAGACAAGGCAACTAATCAGGAGGAAGAGTCCCAAGTACAGCTAAAAGAGTAGGAGGGGCACCCACTCTCACAATGAGGTGTCTCACAGAAACACAAAGCCAACAGCCACAGCATATATTCAGAGGACCAATGCAGACCCCTGTAGGCCCCGTGCTTACCACCTCAGTCTCTGTGAGCCCATACATATGGGAAGGACAAGAAGGAGACTTCCAATAGAGACCCTCTCTCCACATATTTGACTGTTGTTCTTTGTATCTCTCCTATCTGCTGCCAGGAAAGGTCCCTCTGCATAAAACTGGACAGGGCATCGAGTTATGAATATATAGGAATAATACAGAATGAGAGTATAGTAGAGTATAGTATTTTATAGGAATCATTTCATTGAATTTTTTTTTTGATCAGCTATGCTTTGTTCTATCCACTGTCCCTGAGGTACCCAGTCTCCAGTTTGTGGCCATTTAAGCAGTGTGGGGCCTGGGATCCATCTCCTGGAATGGGCCTCAATTTAAATTAGACATTGGTTGACCATTCCCACAAGTTATTCTCTACCACTGCCCCAGCTTATTTTTCAGCCAAGAAAGATTGTAGGTCAAAGGTTTTGTTACTGGGTTGGTGTCCATGTTTCTTTTTCAGTAGCCTGCAGAGAACCTTCCCGCACCAAAGAGACTAAAATGTAGGGGTGAAGGTTCCATGCAAGTACCAATTCTACCTCTCCATATTCAATAACCTGAATGAATGTCTTTTTTTTTTTTTTTTTTTGGTTTTTCGAGACAGGGTTTCTCTGTGCCTTTGGAGCCTGCACTGGAACTAGCTCTTGTAGACCAGGCTGGTCTCAAACTCACAAAGATCTGCCTGGCTCTGCCTCCTGAGTGCTGGGATTAAAGGCATGCGCCACCACCGGCGGGCAGTGAATGTCATTTGTATCAATGGGACTACACTGCCAGTTTTCAGAGAGCAATCATCTGTCCTAGTATCAACCTGGTATATTAGGGATCTCCATGGGACCCCTGGGCCAACAATTCAACTAAATGCAACCTAGTTCCTCAACTGGGAGCCTTGCCAGGATACATGGAAAGGTTAGTTCAGACTCCATATCCCTATTAGCAGGAGTCGTGAGTAGAATAACCCTCATAGATCTCAGGAAGTTTCCACTGTGCTAGGTTTCCATGCAGCCCACAAGGGTCCTCAATTTCCAGCTATCTCTCACTGTACTCTCTTCCTCCATCACATCTTTCATACTTGGTCTTTCCTGCTTCAATCTTCACTCAGCCCCAGTCCACCCACAAAATCTATTCTATTTCTCCTTCCCAAAGACATTCATGCTGTCTCCCTGTAGTCTTTCTCTTTACTTAGCCCCTCTCTGTCTCTCTGTTTTAGGATTGTAGTTGGGTTATCATTTGACCTTTGGCTAATATCCACTTATAAGTGAACATATACCATGTTTGTCTTTCTGGGCCTGGGATACATTTTTCTAGTTTCATCCATTTGTCTGCAAATTCCATGATGTTATTATTTTTAATAGCTGGTTAATACTCCAATGTGTATATGTATTACATTTTCTTTATTCATTCTTTGGTTGAAGGACATCGAGGTTGTCTTGAGATTCTGGTTATTTCGAATAATGTCCCACAAAATGTAGATGAGTAAGTGATCTTGTGGTAGGTTTGAGTGTCTTTTGAGTATATGCCCAAGAGTGGTATAGCTGGGTCTTGAGGTAGATCCATTTACAACTTTTCAAGAAACTGTCACACTGATTTCCATAGTGGCTTTACAGGTTTGTACTCCCACCAGCAGTAGAGGAGTGTTTCCCTTGCTCTACATTCTCTCCAGCATAAGCTGTCACTTATTGATCTTAGCCATTCTGACAAGTGTAATATGGAATCTCAATGTAGTTTTGATTTGCATTTCCCTGATAGTGAAGGATGTTAAACATGTCTTTAAGTGTTTCTTGGCCATTTGAAATTCTTATGTTGAGAACTTTTTGTTTAGATTTGTACCTCATTGTAATTGGATTATTAGAGGTTTTATAATATCTAATTTCTTGCAGTTTTATATAGCCCTCAGTTGGATGAGGAATTGATAAAAGTTTTTTCCCTTTCTGTAAAATGCCACTCTATCTGACTGAAGGTAACCTTTGCATTGCAAAAACTTTTTAATTTCATGAAGTCACATTTGTTAATTAAGAAAGCTTTGAAGTTGAGAGTGGTGAGGCATGCCTTTAATCTCAGCATTCCAGAGCCAGAGGCAAGTGTTTTCTGAGTTCAAAGCCAGAGAGGTCTATACAAGGAATTACAGTATAGCCCGATCTAGATAATAGAGATACCCTGTTTCAAAAAGGAAGTGGGAGAGAAACACAAAGAACAAAGCTTTGGATATAGGGTAAGTAAAGATTATAACATATACCCAATGCATCAAAATGGTTTGGGCTGGAGTTTCTCAAATATTTCATATCTTTCTTATATCATTAAAAGACTAAGTTAGTTATATGACAGATTCTGTTATTAATAAACATTTCTGTGGATTAGAAGTCTGACTTTCCCACTGTCTTGGACCAGGCTTTATTGAGAGGGAGCAGAAAGTGAATATTAAAAAGAAAATGAAGAAAGAAAAAACTGATAACATTGTATCAATAATCTTGGGATCTTGAGAGTAATCTAAAAAAAATACCCCAAAAAACAGACAAACAAAAATAATAGAGAACAGGAAGGAAACGTTAGACAAAGAGAAAGAAGAGGACATTTGCTTTGATTTATATTTCTTTTGCTAAGGCAGAGAGGCAAAAGCTATGTGAGTTATTCTTATATGTTCACCTGAGAACAAAAAGAGCATCAACATAGTGTTATCTTATAATCTAAAAACATATGAGATTTTGAAGATAAAATTAGTAAGCCTTTAAATAAATATAAGTAGAAGAAAATACAGAACTGTTTCTCAGTTTTCTGAGGCACATTATATTTCTTTGCTATTGTAACTACAATAATGAAGGCTATGATAATGTTTAGAAAATACTCAGTAGTGTTTTTAAAAGTAAATTACGTATTTACTGAAATTTAACTATGACCAAATATATAGTGCTATGTTTTCTGGGTATTGTATTGAACTTAGCAAAGATCACTTCTGAAAAACTCTTACTTACCTTTAACTTTACTTGAGATTTAACCACAAAAATAAAGATCTATGCATATGCTAAATAAAGGAATTATTTATAAAAATAAATCAAACAAAAAATAAAACTTAATTTTTCAAATAGATATAGTATACATTACAATTTTTTGCTTCCTTGAAAGGCTATCATTTTAAGACAAGAGAAAATGCTGCATATAAATTAAGGCAATTCTAATTGATGGCTATGTGATTTTGGAAACAATAGTTAATCTTTCTGTAATGCAATTTCCTTACTTCCAATTTGGTAATCATTTCCTCACAGAGTTCTAGTAAGAAAACTGCATTAGGCAAAGCAGTCTTATTATTAATCTTGATGCATTTTGCAAGAAAAAAATCAGGTCCTAAACTATCAAAAAATGTGGTGAATAACACAGTAACAAATACAGTAAATGTCAACTAAGATCAAGATATATTTATTGGTAACTACAGTGTTAAACATGTGCTAAAATGCAAATACACAGATTTGTCTGACCTTTTCTATGGCTGTGAACAATCTTAATTTTAGTGCACACAAAGGCATTCCATTCTTTGTTGTTTTTAAGTATAACTTGGATATATTCAAGCATGAATTACCATGAGATGACAAGGAAGGTATGCTTAATTAGACTGCTAAGAGATTAAAGACTGACTTACATATTAAGGAATGAATGAATATAACTGACATTCTTGTGCAGTTTTATGTCAATGTGTCCCAGAGACTCAACTAAATAAATAAATGAATAAATAATAATCTATTGTCATTGCTATTAATTGCCCATCACAATTTGGTGGTAAAACGCTGTTGCACAAGACATCAAATATTTGGTCACAGTACATGGTGAAGTACATTTGCTACTGAATTGGAAGCTTCTTCCCAAATATAGAGATTTCACAGTGTCAGAAATTACTATGTAGGCTGCTCTGGGAGAAAAGCCCTCAAGAGTTCAACAGCTATGATTCATGAGCACTCCAATATTGACCACTCATGCAAGTTGTGCTCTTTGGTGAATTATTGACATAAATTATTGTGTAACCAAGAAAATTTTAACTGACCCATACAAAAGAGGTGAATTATACTTGGTACTGTAAACCTATTTATGATCCCATGGTTGGGGATGTCATAGGCCTATTACTGTTGCTTTTCTAAAAATATATAGTATTGAATTGTCTTCTAAGAATTTCTTCTTAAACCCATAAGCTAGTGTAGCACTCACTTCTAATTAGAAAAATTTATTTATATAGCAGCAGGCAGTCTACACAGAGACTCATAACCTGTTAAATTTGGGGGAAGAAGTGACTATAGAGGGTTCAGTTCTAAACAATGGATCTGTATCAAATACCTCTTCTTTTTATTTATTGATTTTTATTGAGCTCTACAGTTTTTTCTGCTCCCCTCCCAACCTCTCTCCTCCCCTTCAATCCTCTCCCATGTTCCCCATGATCCCAATTTATTCAGGAAATCTTGGCTTTTTCTACTACCCATGTAGATTAGATCTATATATGTCTCTCTTATGGTCCTCATTGTTGTCTAGGTTCTCTGTTGTGATTTGTGGCTAGTTTTCTTTGCTTTGTGTTTTAAAACCACTTATGAGTGAGTACATGTGATAATTGTTTTTCTGTGTGTGGGTTACCTCACTCCAAATAATGTTTTCTAGCTCCATCATTTTCCTGCAAAATTCAAGATTTCATAATTTTTTTCTCCTGTGTAGTACTCCATTGTGTAAATGTATCACATTTTTCTTATCTATTCTTTTGTTGAAGGACATTTAGGTTGTTTCCAGGTTCTGGCTATGACAAACAATGCTGCTATGAACATAGTTGAGCAATGTCTTTGTGACATAATTGAGCATTCTTTGGATATATACCCAAAAGTGGTATTACTGGGTCTTGAGGAAGGTTGTTTCATAATTTTCTGAGAAATCTGCCACACTGACATCCAAAGGAGATGTACTAGCTTGTACTCCCACCAGCAATGCATGAGTGTTCTCTTAATTCTACAACCTCTCCAGCATAAGTTGTCATCAGTGTTTTTGTTCTTCTCATAACCAATTTCTTGAGTTTTTTGCTTATTTTGGAGATCAGACCTCTGTCTGATGTGTGGTTAGTGAAGATATTTTCCCATTCTGTAGGCTGTCATTTTGTTTTATTGACCATGTCCTTTGTTTTACAGAAGCTTTTCAGTTTCATGAGGTCCCATTTATTAATTATTTATCACAAATACCTCTTCTTAAAGATTCAGGGAATATCATGGAAGAATTTTGAGAAAAAATATTGTAACAGTCAGAGATAGGGAAAGATTGCTTTGAAAAAATATGTTCTGGACATGATATTGTCATGGCACTTACAAATTCATAGCAGCTGGCTCATCAGATCAAGATCTGTACAACATCAAGTCATCCAACAATTTAGTATGGAAAGAAAGGGGGCTAAAATAACCTACACCTACCTGAGTGCTATGGGATAATGCTCTTGTACACTTTAAAGTTTTGACTCTCATATTGGTTTAATAAAATGATGTTTGGCCAATAGTTGGGCAGGAAGCATAGGCAGGGTGACCAGACTAAAAGAATTCTAGGAATAGGAAAGGCAGAGATGCAGTCACAAGCTTGATGTAGAGGAAGCAAGATGAGAATGCCTTACTGTGAAAAGGCAGCAAGCTATATGGCTAAACAGGGATAAGAATTATAGATTAATATAAATTGTAAGAGCAGGTTAGTAATTAGCCTAAGCAATAGGTCAAACAGTTTATAATTAATGTAAGTCTCTATGTCTTCATTTGGGATTGAATGACAACAAAACCAGGCAGGACAAAAATTTCCATCAACACCTGAGGAAACATTTATAGCTGATATCTAAAAGGGAAAAAAAGTGTCTTTATTTTTTCCAACAATGTTACCCATAGTATGAATACCATTTCTAGATTCCAGTTGAAGTGTTCCTACTAACTGAATTTAGGCCGATAAAGAAGGCAGTAGGATGGGAAAGAATAAAGACATGCAGTTAGAATAGGAGTGTGAATGTTGTCCCAGGAGGAGTTGGAGTGGAGAGTAAAGGTGAATATGATCTAAATATATTTTATTCATATATGAATTTATGAAACATGAATATTTTTATTTTAATTTATTGTTTAAAAATATTTTTTCTCATCTTACAGGCTAAATTTGTTTCCCACTCCCTCTCCTTCTCCTGCTCCCTTCACCATCCCCTCTTCCACCTCCCATACCACCCCCATCCACTCCTCAGAGCAAGTAAGGCCTCTTCCTGTGGGTAGTCAACAAAGTCTAGCGCATTGCTTTGAGGTAGGACCAAGGCCCTTCGTACTATATCTAGGCTGAGCATCTGGTATTCTTCCAGAGAGAATGAGTTCCAAAAAGTCAGAACAAGCAGTAGGGATAAATGCTGGTCTCACTGCCGGTGGTTCTACAGTCCGCCCAAGCCATAACACTGTCACCTACATTCAGAAGATCTAGTTTGATCCTTTATTGGTTCCCTCATTGTCAGACCAGAGTTAAAGGCTTCCATTATCTCAAGTAAATTGTTTCAATGGCTGTCGCCATCAAGGTCTTGACCTCTTTGCTCATATTCTCACTCCTCCCTCTCTTTGACTGTACCTTGGGAGCTCAGCCTAATGTATCACTTTGGTACTCTGCATCTGCTTCCATCAGTAGTTAGATGTAGGTTCTATGATGACATTTAAGATAGTCATCTGTCTGACTACAGGGAAAGACCAGTTAGGTACCATTTCTTTTTTATTTATTATTTTTATTATTTTTATTATTTTTGCTTTATAAATAATACCATTCAAAATTTCCACTTTCTCCCCCTCTTCCCATTTCCCTCCTCCACTCACCCTCACCTCTTATACTCCAGTCCTAAGAGAGGGCAGGGTACCCTGCCCTGTGGGAAGTCCAAGGCTCTCCTCTCTCCATCCAGGCTTAGGAAGGTATGCATCCAAATAGACTAAAATCCCAAAAAGCCAGTACATGCAATAGAGACAAATCCCACTGCCATTATCATTGGCTTCTCAGTCGGCCCCAATTGTCAGCCACATTCAGAGGGTACATTGCTTAGGGTACTAGCTGGGGTCATCCTTGTGGATTCCTGGGAATTTCTCTAGTGCTGGTTTTCTTGCTAGTCCCATAATGGCTCTCTCAATCAATATTATCATTCTTTGCTCCCTGTGTGTTTTATTTCTTTATCTTGACCACTTGTTTCCTTTCTCTCCCCTTCTTCAATATTCGAGGTTCTCTCTTGCTTCTCTTGTATTCTGTTGGTTATGCTTGCATTGGTAGTTCTAGTTTGTTTACCCAGATTTTATATTTCCAGAATTCCCTCAGTTTATATTTTCTTTATTACCTCTATTTCAGCTTTCAAGTCTTGAACTGTTTCCCTCCCCTGTTTGATTGCTTTTTCTTGGCTTCCTGGGGTTTCTATAAGAGATTTATAGATTTCTTCCTACTTTCTGTTTGTCTTTTTCTCCATTTCTTTAAAGGAATTTTTTATTTGTTCTTTAAGGGTCTCTATTTTCATAAAGTTATATTTAAGATCATTTTCTTATAGTTCTTCTGGGTTGGGATGATCAGGTCTTCCTGCCGTGTGGTTCTGGCATTAACATGTTGCTTTTTAGGTGTTGAGTGAATTCTTGCATTGGTGCCTTCCTATCACTACCTCCATTGGTGCTAGCAGTGTCTTTCCCTCTTGGTCGAATCCTTGCAGGTGCTATTTGTGTCTTAGGAAGCTGCTATTAGTCCGCACTGTGTAGTTGTTCTCTGTGTCTCATGAAGCCGCTGAGTTCTCTCTTGGCCTGCTTTCTTGGTTTTCTCTGTGAAGTTGCAGCCTATCCTTTAGAGTCCCTCTGAGTTTGCAGGGGATGATGGGTTTGGGGGCAGAGTGGGCCTTGTAGCTTACATGTCCAATCTATGGTGTGAGGGGAGTGTTGGAGCAGCCTACTTGCAGGAAGTTTGCCTGCTGGCTCAAATAAATATTTTTAAAATATGAAAGAAAATTAAATATTTGTGAATTAATTATAGATAAATTTAGAGCAATACCATTGATTAAAAATTATAAAGAATTTAGTGTCGTAATAGTTTATACATGATGTGGAATAAAATGGGGCAAATTTGGATGAACCAGTTTTTCACAAAGAACTTGTTAATGCTAACATTTCTATAACAACTGAATGGAATCATGGAAGAAGTTTAATTGCTGAAGATCAGATGGCTATAGATATCCAGTCTAATATCTACATTCAGTATCATGGTATCCAATACTTACATTTATCCCTTATGTGCATATTGGTAGTGAACTCACTAAAGGAGAAGAGAATGACAGCCTGGAAACCAATTTTTAAAGTAAGAATCTTTGTCATCCCAGATACCTGTCTATCTGTTTACCACTTGGAAACCATACTGGAAAAATACTGCAAGAATCTAAAATGTGGTTTATGCAAGGTCTAGCACTTTCAAAAATATCAACATTAGCTATTATATACACTACTACCTGTCTGCTAAAAACAAGAGCCATTTTAGAAAATCCAGGTACACAAAGGAATTTTATAAGTAGATAATAAAAGTACAAATCCAAGTTGTGTGTGGTTGCCATCATTAATGTAGAAGATTCTTATTCCCTGGAGCATGACCATCAGCCTTGATGTCATGAGGCAGGTTCCTATTGTATTCCAAACAAATATTCTACTTATATGCAATTCAACAAATCACATACATAGTTTTAGTTGATACAACAACTTAAGGATAAGAGGCACTTCATATAATCTAGTTTAATATGCCTGTTGTTCTTGGTCCTGTACATCCAAAGAGGAAATATTAGAAGTTATCTTCTAAATTCTATACATGAAGGTATGCATCAGAATTTTGAATGACAGGTTAAGGGTGAAGAGGTCAAAGGTCAGCTCCCTAATAGGTGGCCTTTCTTGCAGTAGAACATCTTGTAACACAACACAAGAAGTCATCACTGTATAAGTGGCATGTGAAGAATTGCTCATGGTAAAATTTAAAAACAGAGGTCAAGCAGTATGAGGGTAACTGCAGAAGCAAACTAGAAGCTTCGAGAAAATCAAAGATTTTATATACCAAAAAACGTATTGCTTTAAGATTTTATTAGAGGAGTATAAAAATGGAAATGTGCCCACTGATTGTTTCCCCTTATCTGACACAGACGCCAAAGCACTGCGAGTTGCACTGTAAGTGGGAAATGAGTGCGTAGAAAGGGGATAGTGTGATTTCATTTCTCAAAAGGAAGATGACAGGCTAAACAAAACCAAGGCAACCCAATTTAAGATCTGAGGAATTTGAAGGGTTTGAGAAGAAATGAATAGTGAAATGATGGGGTCTTAATATTCAAATCGGTGTGCTACAATAAAAAACTGAATGAGATAAGAAAAATGCATTCATGAACAGCGGAAAAATTATTTTAAAAAAAAGACAAATAACTGGTCACCCAAATCCCAGAACCTGCTGCTTAGATTTGTGACAGTAGACAAAGCAAATTTCTAATATTAGTATCTCACAATGAGGGTATGCAGTTAAACAAAAATGGAGCAAAGACTTACAACTAATACTAATATAATTAATATAGCCTAAGTGGAGATACAGTATTGTTTGCTTGTACTTATATCTGATTTGGAGATGAGGGAACCAATACTTGGTTCCTTGAGTTTCTTAAAATCAACGAGATTGATTATCTCATCATTACTCCATTCAAGAACATTCTTGACAAAGAACAGCTATGAGAGTCAAAGAAACCATGAGCATATAACATTTTCAAATTGCAAAGTTCACTGAATATATAATTCACTCAAACAATTCTAATATTAGAATTCTAATATTAGAAAACTGATTAAAAGAGGGCTGGTACAATGAGGCTCACTATGTACTTGGGCGTAAATGAAACAATCATCTAGGAAGTAAATGCATGGCCATTTGTAGTTGCATATTTCATCTCTCCAGTAATAATAAGAAGAATCCAGTTACTGAAGAACACCACCCTATTTTATATTTACCTGAGATATTTGGACTATATGAAATGTAATTTTGTGTGTAGAGACATTTGACATACATTAAAGAAGTCATCAAAGTGGTTTGTCAGAACAGAGGAAATTTGAGGATCACACCTGAAAAACTGACAGAGAAGTCACTGAGATTAACTGATAAGAATGATATGTTTTGGGTCAAAGAAAGAAAAGTAAGTTCTCAAGAGGAAAAAAATATATTTCAAGAATATTTTGCACATAAAAAGGTCTACTAGCTAAATATTTATGAGGTTTAGGAAGTAGGCCCACTTTCCTTGAAACAACAGCTTTTAAAAAGAAAGGCTGTTGTGCCTTTCTTTTGTAACTTTGGTGTCTTGGTACCAAACTGCCCTTGGTAGAGCTGTTCTTGAAAAAAATAAAACCTGTCTTCCTAACATAATTTTCTCTTCTATTTAAATCTATGAAAAAAGACAATATCCAAGATTTTTAATACAAAATATGATGTGAGATGTCCTTCTGCATGTGTGTTGGTTGATGAATAAAGCTATATGGACCAAAAGCAGAGTAAAGCCATGTGGGAAATCTGAATACAAATAGAGAGAGAGCACAGGCAGAGTCAAAGAGACACCATGTAGTTTCCAAAGAAGAAGGACACACCAGAATCTTCGGAATCTTACCAGTAGGCCACAGACTCATAATGATAAGCATTGATAAAAATGGGTTAATTTAAGATGTAAGAACTAGCTAGGAATACACAAGAGTCATTGGCCAGGGTTTCAGTTAACATAGTTTCTATGTGATTATTTGAGTCTAGGCATCTGGGAACAAAAAGGCACTCTCCATTTACACGAATATAAGATATTATTTTCAGATTAAACAGTAATGAAATATCTTGCCAAGGCTGATTATGAAATTTATAGCAAAAACTGTTTATGTTTATAAGAGGAATGAATATGGAGTGTCTACAGAGTTAGTATAATGTATTTCAAAAGAAAATTATTTCTAAATAATACCATCTCATTTAAAAGTTTGGGGGTTTTTTTGTTGTTTGTTTTGAGAAAAGTGTCCTTGTAAACTATCTAAATACTATGAGTTCAGGATAATTTTCTCCTGAGGAGTCTTATGAAGAATACAAACCATTCTTAGGGCTAAGCTCCACGTCCAGATGTAGATGGCCAAAACAAAGCAAACTTAATAGTATTTGTTAGGGTTTTTATTTGTTTGTTTTTCTTTTGTTTTGTTGTGTCTCACAATACTTTGGGCATTTATATTCTTTTCCCTAAAGGTCTTTTGTTAGTATATTAGAGTTATTGATCTTGTGTTTTTAGTTGATTTCTGTGTTTGTCAATGTCTATTTCTCTATGCCTATATCTGTTTCTTTTGCCTTTTCTATGAATTACTGTTTTTTAATTCATTTGTTTGTTTTGTCCTTTTAAATTTTGTTTTAATTAATTTGATATATGTTTTCTGGATTTTGGAGAAGACTGTTTATTTTATAATGAAAGTGAGCAAAAAATGACATGGATTTGGATGGATGGTGAGGTAAGGAGGATTGGGGAGGAGTTTGAGTATGAGAAACTATAATCAGAATACATCATATGAATAAAATCTATTTTCAATAAGAAGCAAAATTAAGATACCAACACAACATGGTGGATATAGGTGCTCTAGCATGAAGTATTAGAAATGACTAACTTGAAATTACTACCCATAAGTGATTTATATAAGTGGGCATCATAATAACTTCTACCAAAGACCTCTACTGGAAAACAGAAATTACTGTTGACTTGTTCTCATATCTTCTACTTCATTGTCTAGAGAAACTTCTCCAAAAGCTATAAATCACATTTTCATCACTTCTTAATAGATGAAGCAAACATACATTTTTTCTGTTTTCTTTAAGAAACACATGTTTAACATAGGCTAACCTAATAATGTAAAAAGAAAGTACTTTGCAATTAAAACTAAAGTCATTCTGAAGGTCAAGGTAATGCTGTTGTGTGTTACTTTTGATTATTTAAGACAGTAAACACATTGGACAGGGCAAGGAAAAACTGGTAGATTAACAGAGAAGTGGGATGTGACATTTCTTAAATACAATCAGGAATAGACCTTGAGGGAAGTGATAAGAAACAAAATGAGTAAAAATCTAGGAAAAAGAGTCTAAGCCCTGGCAAATGATAGCAAAAGTATCAAACTAAAATGCTCTGCTGCTCATGTATATATATGCTTGCATACACACACTCTTACTAATGGTAGGGGTGGAAATTACAAATCACCAACCCAAGAATGATAAACTATTTCAAGTGGTACAGATTGTATGCCCACTGTTTTCCACACACCATCCATCAATTTTCACTTAGCCTCTACCTTGTCAAATTCTTTCCTTTTGATTTTACATTAAGACCCTTTGTTCTCATGTTTGCAAGTGAATTCCTCTTCACTGTACAGATTATTTCATCTTATTCTTTAATTTTGAGTGTTTTTTCTATAACCATCGAGTATGGAAGTCAGTTTCCATTATGATTCTATTTTGTTGTTTTGTGAGAAGACCAAGACAGAAGACATTGGGATTGGTTGTCACATGGCAGCTCAGCTATGCTTGCTGCACAGTCAACATTTCTTGCTGGTTTAACATCAAGTGGCTGAAACAGACTTAAGCCAGTTTTTCTGTACTGGCTTCTGAGCCAAAAGGACAGGAAATCATTACACAGAAAACATTTCTAGCAAAGGTCACTTTAATAGAAAATTACATCAATCACCTTGAAGGAAAAAAAGTTTCAATTGATGCCATCTGTCTGTGGGATAACATCCATTTCAGTTTCTGTCTTGGATTTTTAAAAGTTAGTCTAACTTTTTGGGAAGGAAACACATTAAAAATTAACAATGCCTTCAACAGTGATTTCAATCATTTGCAAAAGAAGAGATGGTTATTAGCTATTTCCTGTTATAAGTTAAGTGATTACCTACTTAGAAGAGGAAGAGGTATATGTTTAAATGTTCTCTAAATGAAAGGCAAATCTTTCTGGCAAATATCAGTTGTTTACTTGTTAAGCATATTTGTTAAAATGACTGATGTTTGATAGGAGCAAATCAGTTTTAATTTTTTCTAAGATAAGGTCTTGTGTAAAACAAGTTGGGCTCCAACTCAGATATATTACAAAAAATGACCTTGAGTTTTAATTCTCCTACTTTTCTTCTCCTGAGTGCTAAGATTAAAGGCATGAGCTAACTGTGTCGAGCTTGTGTAGACTACAAGATCAAATTCAGGCTTTATACATACTTAGAAAGCGCTCTGCCTGTCACTGTCATTTGTTTCTGAACCGCCAAGTACCACAGCTCTTCAGTCCTGAAGAAACTCACAGAATCTTATATAAATTATAAACTGTTTTGCCTATTAGTTCGGGCTTATTATTAACTAGTTCTTATAACTTAAATTAATCCATAATTATTGTCTATGTTTAGGCACATGGCTTGGTAGCTATCCTCAGTAAGGCATTTTCATTTTGCTTCCTTTCCTGGATAACAACTACATCTCTTTCTTCCCTCTTCTCGGAATTCTCCCAGCCTGGTCACCCCACCTATACTTCCTTTCTGAACACTGGTCAATCAGCATTTTATTAAACTATTATAAGTGACAAATCTTTACAGTGAACAAGAGCATTATCTCACAGCAGACATTACTCCCATTGTTTTGCACATCTTAAAATTAGCTATAAATTTATTTTAAGGACATGCTAGTCATTTATTTTAAAAAGATGGGTATCAAATAGAGGAAGAAATACATAGTGAAAAGGGTAAGAAAGAAGGGGAAATAAGTTGAGATAAGTCACATAAATGAAAAGAATAATTGTTCCTGCTTTTCCTCAATCTGCTAAAAATTCTTCCTATAGTCTTTTGGCTTGACACCGTCACAGTTCAAGCCAGATTCCCTGTCTCTTCTTCCAGACACTTTTGATTCTATAGAGCTGAAAGGGTTCATTTTTCAGTAAAATCTGTATTTTTTTAAAGATTTATTTATTTATTTATTTATTAATTATGTATCCAACATTCTGCCTCCATGCAGAATTCCTTCAGATTCCCTCCAGAAGAGGGAATCAGATTCCATTACAGATGGTTTTGAGCCATGATGTGGGTGCTGGGAATTGAACTCAGGACCTCTGGAAGAACAGCCAGGGCTCTTAACCTTTGAGCCATCTCTCCAGCCCCAAAGAGGAATTCTCTCTCTTTTTTTTTTTTTTTTCGAGACAGCGTTTCTCTGTGGCTTTGGAGCCTGCGCTGGTCTCGAACTCACAAAGATCCGCCTGCCTCTGCCCCCAGAGTGCTGGGATTAAAGGCGTGTGCCACTACCGCCCGAAAATCTGTATTTTTAAAAATATTTACTTATTTATTTATTTATTATGTATACAATATTCTGTCTGTGTGTATGCCTGAAGGCCGGAAGAGGGCACCAGACCTCGTTACAGATAGTTGTGAGCCACCATGTGGTTGCTGGGAATTGAACTCAGGACCTTTGGAAGAGCAGGCAAAGCTCTTAACTGCTGAGCCATCTCTTCAGCCCAAAAATCTGTATTTTTAATATTAGTAATATTCCTGATATTTACAAACTTTGAGGTTACTGGGAACTAGTTGTTCCCACTCTACCCACATGTGCTTGGTATTTGTTATTCTTTTTCTTTCAGGGAACTAGGCTAAAATCTGTGAGCTAAAACGCTGAGAAAACATTTACCTGATCAAAAGAATAATGTTTCCAGGTACTATTGAAGAGGTCTTAAAGTTTGGTCCTCAGAGAATTGTCATGCACAACAACATCTGAGAAGACCTCGGACTGGTTTCTAGAATTTAGTGGGTCAAATACAGGAAGTGTCATTGATGTGTGTCCGCAACTCATGTCAGAGCTGCTGTTTCAGAAATGAAAAAGGTTACCTAGAACAACCATATTTTCTGGTGTTTGGATGGAATATTCTGTAGATATTTGTTAAGTCCATTTGACACATGATTTCAATTAAGTCTGATGATTCTTTATTAGTTTTTGCCCAAATAAACTGTCTATTGGGTAATGGTGAACATTGCATCACCTATGAGTACTGGGTTGATGCTAGCTTGAAACTTTAATTCCAGTGTACGTTTTCTAAAAATTGGGAGTACAAGATTTTAGTGTACAATGTTTAGAATTGTAATGTCTTCTTGGTTAATTGTTCTGTTGCTTAAAATTAAATGTCCTTCTTTATCTATTCTGATTTAGTTTCGTTTATTTTGTCATATATTAGAATAGCACCACCTTGCTTGCTTCCTGGTCCCATTTACTTGGAATAACTTTTCCAGCTTTTCACCTCAAAGTAATCTCTATCTTTAGTGCTAAAATGAGATTCTTTTAGACAGCAAGAGAATGGATTTTGTTTCTAATCCTATTCAACTGTCCTGGATCTTTTGATTGGCAAGATCACTAGTATATAAAGTTGATTGTTTAAAGAGATGTGTGTTGATTGCAGTCATTTTTTCTGTTTGTATTCTTGGTCATACTTTGTGTTTCAGTAAAAAATAATTTTATTTATTTAATTCCTTAAGGTTTTTGACCATGCTTACTCCTCTGTTTCATCTCAAATTTTGATTCTAATATTCTCTTTAAGGCAAAATGGATGGATTCTTTTAGCGTTTCATATCACATAAACGTTTTCATTCTTCCTCAACTGTGGCAGGTAGTTCTACTGAGCACAGCACTGTGGGTTTGCATTCATAACTTTTTATAGCATGCAGTATATTTTGCCAGAATCTATTGGATTTTTGAAGTTTCCAATGAAAAATAAACTCTTAATCTAATGTTTCCTTTGTATGTGTCTCATAATGCCTTTTATCTTTATTTTCAATACTCTTTCTTTGCTATTCATACTTAGTGTTTAAAATATGATTGGTATGCTCTGGGAAGTTTCTTTGTTCTCTATTTTGGTTTCTGTGTGTTTCTTGTATGTATATGGGTATGTATTTCTATAGCTTGGACAAGTTTTTTTAATGATCATATTGAATATCTTGTTTACATCTATGACCTGTTGTTTATCCTCTGTTTCTATGCCTATAATTTGAATATTTAACATCGTCAAAGGCAAGTAGTAAGCACTTAAATCTTAGAGTAACCAACAGCTATATAAATAAGTCCCACTCAGTAGGAAGGAAATTGTACTTGATCCTATAAACTAAACAACTACTCTTGGCTACTGACTTCATGGATCTTATTAAAGGACTAACTATTACCACTTCTCTAAACCAATATAATTACTAACTGAATTCTGAATACTTATTTTTATGCCTATATAGAAATGTAACTGTTACCTCTCATCAAAGAAGCTTCTTAAGCTTCTTAAGCAGCAAACATAAACAATACAGAAATACACAACTTGTCAAAGCACAGTGAAAATTGACTCTGAACTCTTCACCCTTAATTGACACATCTATAATACCTATACTGAAAGCTCAGACAACACTGCAGAATATAAGAGCAACAGGTCCAATAAGTCAGCTGCTATGAGACTATGACTTCTAGATATGAAAGAAAGCTAAACCTAAGAAATCCCAAATATAAAGCTACCTAAACAATGATAACCTCAGTGGCCATGACAACATAGATGGGGAAAATCTTATGAGGCCCTACAACTAGATGAAAAACTACAGGCAATAAGTGAGAGAATTTGTTTCCCCCAGGAATGATCCCTAACTGGTTATCTAATATAAATGGTTAACTCTAAAAGCATATGTTTCTAAGCAACACTAAACTGACTTTCAAATTTTCTTTATTTAGTTATTCATACACATACACACTCTAATTTACACATATATATGTATTTGTACATATATATGTATATGTACACATATATACATATATGTATATATATATATATATATAGAGAGAGAGAGAGAGAGAGAGAGCAGTCATATAATGATATAAAAATAGACACATAGAACCAAAGACATACTGAGAGAAAGTAAGGATGAATTTGAAAATTAATGGGGGAGCAAGAGAGGGGCTGGAGGAGAAGGAGAAAATTATGCAATTGTATTTTAATACTAAAAGGAATAAAATTCAAAATATGTTATTAAAGTAATTTCAATATATTTAAATAGAATAGGTTTGCAGAATGTGCTGGAAGAAATGACTGGGGATCTGAGGGCTCACTTTACAGCTCTTTTCACAGGCTTTTGCTACTTCCTTTGCCTAAGGACACATACAAAAATCAGTAGGCCAATAGTCATCAATAATAGTCTTCTCAGGACAGAAATGATTATTCTTATGGAGTAAGTCAGTCATTTATTTATCTATCTGCAAGAATTCTAATAATTTTCAAATGCACGGGCATTTGGGTCAGAATAATTTTTAACTTTTCATTGTTTCTTTGAGGAGTATCTGGGAAAAAGCACATTTTGCAAAGATCAGATAATGTGGAAAGAATCTCTGCCCTGCATGATCTGACACCCATTTTCTCAGTACAGTTGTATTATCTCAGTACCTATAGCCAGAGGACCAAAGCAAAACTACTATGTTCATCTTTCTGCAATCCTGATATGAGGGAAATCTTTTCCAATCACAGTCTTAGAATTTAGACACTCTGTACAGCTTTTGCAGAATATTCTACCTTTTTGGTGAGCTTACCTTTTTTTTAAATTGAGAGTTTCATTTATATTTTATAAAATCATGAGGTTTTTGTACATAAACTATATCATATCATGAAGTGCTAGAAATCTTGTTCAAATGATATCTCTTTAATATTTTGTTTACTTTTTCTCTACATTTTTGCCTAATGTAGAGAACTTAAATGTTCCCTCTTACAATTTTCTTGTCAAAAATCTAATGCATCACGTCTTATCAGAAAATCAAAATATCTTGCAATATGATAATGTTTACTGTCTTTTCCCCCTTTTTTAAAGTAAAAGAAGCTTTCTATAAATATCAGTAGTAAAGAGTTTCTATAATGTATGCTGTTATGGCATTGCTTTGGTTCCCTTGGAGCTTTAGAAAATGCTTCAGCTTGCCAGATTGAACAATATCATTTGAAGACTAATTTTAATTTTTAAATCTTTTTATCAGAATTGAAAAGGCAGCATATCATTTGTATCCCAAACAATGTGCAAATTCTACTGTGGTAGATTGGAAAAATGCACACCTGGTTTTCTATTATTTTTATGTGGGAAGGACAAACGAAGGGAGCACTATGCCTTTAAATTCAGACTTCCCTCTTACAGGCAGAGTTGTTAACACATATCCAAGATGACTTTCCCAAGATGCATGTCTTAGTGGATAGATTCACTCTATTGTCCTCCAAGAAGAGAAAATGAACTTTCTTTGGACTGTTACTCTTCTTTTAGTATTATACCAAAGATTCCACAAATTGAAATTATATATCAAAAGCAGTAAGCCATATTTGTGAATCTTGGCCAAATCTCTCTATCACCAAATACACAGGTGAAGACATATCTTTGGGTAGACTGAAATCTTATATCAGTGGCCTTTTCACTTGTTGACTATGAGAACTTCAGAGTTTGATTTCAAGTAAACTGATTCCAGCCTCAAGCAATATGTCATAAATGTTATGCCCCTCTCTTTTCTCAAAAATGGGATAATAGAAAACTTCCTAGTGTATCGGACATGAGAAAACAGCTGCCAGAATAGTTCAGTACTGAGATAGAACCCTGGTAGAATTTAATGCAGAAGCATACTTAGGCACATTCGACTGCTGAAGAGATTCTGTCATGAGCCAAGATATCTTTGAAATTTAGTAAAATTTACTGTGGAAATACCAATCAATCCTAGCACAGAAGTCATGCAGTGTTGCTCCTCTGAGGTCATATGCATTAAACCAGAAACTTGGGTTTCACAGTCAAGTCAATGGCTTCACTTTCTACTTGTAATACAAATTCAATTTTTTTTCTTTCTTTATTTTCTACTTTGAAACAAATGTGGATAATTTTGATAACTTTGGTTAGGAAAAAAACTTATGTTCTTAATATCTATTTTTCTCATTAACTCATTAGAATCACAGTTGAAAAAGCCCATTCTCAAGTACTAACTTCCTAAGTATGTCCTTATTCAACTTATAAAACACTAAAATTTCAATGCCTGTGGTTAATCCTAAATTTCCTGAGTGAAATTTTGAAACACTATTCTTTTTCTTCTATTATTGTTTGTCTTTTCTTTTACTATCCATGTTGGCAGTTAGCTAAGCCACATTCCGACCGCTTTAGGGAGGTAAGTCAGAAGGTTGAAATGTCACTCTAATGGTCTGACTACTTTCTTTGTGAATTTGAGCCCACAGCAAAACTAACAAGAATACAACCTGGTTAGATTTAGACTCCAGAGTCAGCAATTCTTTTTGTTCAAGACCCAATGTCCCATTTGCTAGCTGAAAGACTTTGAGAAAATTATTTAACTCAGTGTCTGCTTTAAAGAAACAGTGACTTTTTAATACATGCTTTCTTTAATACTGAGATATTGTTCTGCTTTAAAAGAGGGATGATAATAGTTGATAAATAAATAAATAAATATTTGTTGAGCACTTTTTCTAAGTCAAATACTCTTCAGAGTAGTCAATAATTTAATACACATAGGAAACTGTAAAATGAGGGCCTGCTCATTCGTTGGGTTTACTGTCCCTCCCAGTACCCCACAG
>JAQHUG010000145.1:4360963-4383912 GCA_028555095.1 Dicrostonyx torquatus | reverse complement strand
AGAACTGCTTTTATTGTCATCAAACAACAACATATTTTAAATAGCAGCAAAAGCAATGGTATTTTATAACTGATTATCTGGGACTTGATGACATAGCTAGTGTCAGATACCTTAGATCTCCTCCATGGAGTACAAAGTATTTTAATACAGGACCGGTCAAAATGTTTATTTTGTTTCAGAAAGTTGCTTGAAGAACCCTATAGATTTTTTAAAAATTAAACATAAATACACACATGTAAAAACTATTAAAACTGACATCAAAGGGTGGGGAAGTAAAGCTTGGTCACTGTCAAGCCATAAGTATAGAAAAATAAAGTGTTAATGAGAAGGGACAGAATGTGATACCCTTAATCAGTCAACCTAGAGTCCAACAGAGGAATAAGATATGAAGTTAGAATATATAATCAATTAGTCAGAGGAAAGTTATAATTTAACACCTTCCAAACGTCACTTTCAGATGATATCTTCTATTAAAACTGAGATTTTCACTAAGTCTCAATCAATTGGGTTCCTTTGGTGATGGAACATATTACAGTTTTACTGGTTGATTAGAAAACAAGCCACAATATTTTGACTTCTTGAACCCACTAAGGTAGCTCATAGGACTTTATAGAGTCTGAACCAAGAACCCAGGTGCCTGCCTGGGACTTACCTAGGCCCTCTGTGTGTAAATTACAGTTGTGTAGCTTGGTCTCCTTGTAGGACTCGTAACAGTTGGAGCAAGGGCTGTCTCTGACTCTTCCATTAGCTTTTGAGACCCTATTCGTTGTACTAGGTTGTGTTGTCTAGTCTTAATACAAGGGAAAGTGCTTAGTCTTACTACAAATTGATATGCCATGATTTGCCAATATCCATAGGAGGCATGCCCTTTTCAGAACCGAAATGGAGGAGGAGTGGATGGGGGGCAGAAGAGAGATGGGGGCAAGGTCTGGGAGGAAGGAGGGAAAACTGCTGTCAGGATCTGAAAGAAAGAAACACAGACAGACAGATGGGAAGGAGGGAGGAGGGAGAGAGGGAGGGAGGGAAAGAGGGAAGGAGAGAGGGAAGAAGGAAAGAACCTGTGAGTAGGGCTCTCTTTGAATAACCCCAGCATGCTGACAAAATATTCCTTCTTGGCAGATTAATGTGTGACCCCTTGAGGGAACCAGACTATGAATATATATATATATATATGAATATATATAACACATTGTTTGCTTTGCACGGAAGGGGAGGATTATGACTTGAGTCTGTGAAACCAACTTCTGTTTAAAAATTGACTTATTTCCTCTCTAAGGAGGAATACACTTACTTTAATCTGTATTATTAAGTGAATATTTAATGTAATTTAGAGAAGCATAAACTGAACAAATGTTTTCAGGACACAAAAATACCTGTGTTGCTGAGTGAATCCTGCAATGCTGAGATACCAGGATGATGCTCAGTACTAGAAAACAGTTAATCTGAAATTTGAAACAGGTGTTTCTTGCTGAATTAACGATATGATGGAAGGGAGTTCTGTGTTCTAGGTAGACAGAATAGTTTGAGTAAACCTACAAAGGGAATAAGATTTTAAAAAACTGATTAGTTCTGATTTGTGACTAGCCCAAGAATAAGAAGGGGCAAGAATCAAGTACCAATGGGATATTTTCAGTGAAATATCGAATGTCACTCAAATTGATATTCACAATAATTTGTTAGCAAAAGAATCTTTTCTAATAATCATTATGTCAAGTACTTTTTATTTTTGAAAATGATTGTTTTAGAAATGGTTTAGGTTATTATTTTTAAAACCACACCCCACTTAAAAACTTGAATCATTATAAAACATAGCATCATGTAATTTATTTAAACTATTAGTGCATTTCTTTCACAGATAACAAGCCAAAACTAAATTAGAAATTCAAAAGAGCATCCTCAGTATTAGGATTATGGAGTAAGTTAATTTCAGGAAAGCATAGTTATTATTTTATGGTCAGATAGTTATAAAGAACTTGTGTATCATTTAAATTGAGGAAGACAACTAAAAGTTAATTTCTCTGCACAATTTTATTTTAGCTAAAATGTCGATTTATCTCTTCATTTCCCAGTTCTTTAGGATGTGTAATAATTCACAAAAGTTCACAAATTGAGATTCTTTAAGCATGAGGGTAGATTCCATGGGCTATTAAAAAATACATAAATGTTGCGAATAAAATACTACATGCAGTTGTGTAACAGATAATGTTAGCACATAGATTTATTATGTACATCTTTTCTGTGAATTGCAGGTGTATTTAATAAGCTTAACTTTCTTAAATCTCAAAATCCTGAAATTAAAATTTGTTACTCTCATTGTTTTATGCCCATAGTGAAGACTGCACAAGTCAAATACTCATTGTAATTTGCATAACCACTAGCTACTGAACTCAGACTATGTAAGCAAATTCTAAGTACTGCCACAGTTTAGAAAGCAATCATGTCTTCTGTTCAGAACATTTCTTTCTATGGTATTTTTTTCTTTATTCTTCTATCATACAAAACATACTGACCTCACCTCTGCTCCTTCCCTTTCCATTTAAGGCCCAACCTCTCCTCTCCTCCAGATGCACTGCTCCTATCTTTCATTTCAGAAAAGAGCAGGACTCTTAGCGGTGTCAATCAAATATGGCTTAACAAGATGAAATAAGATGAGGCATAAACCTTCATATCATGGCTGAATGAGGGAACACACTAGGAAGAAAAATTATTAAGATTCCCTAGGCTTGATGGTACATGCACGTAATTCTAGCATTTGTGGGGTCTAGACTGGAGAAGGAGCACATATGTGAAGCTAACTTAAGTTACATGGTGAGTTAAAGATCACCTAGAGTCACACAGTTTGAGTGTCTCATTTTTTTGAAATTTCAATCTATAATTTTAATGATAAAGTCATGGTATTAAAAAAATCAGTTCTTTTAAATTGTAATTAAAGTTACATTATCACATAATCCACTTCTATATCTACATCTAGCTTTATACATAGATACTGCTTAAAGTATATATCTCAGTGTTGAAAGAATTTAGTGAAGGCTGCAATGTGCAATCAGGCATTGTCCTATATACTGGACTACAAGGAAGTGAAACAAATCTAAATGACTAGTTAGATGACTCAGGGGGTTAAAAGCTTTTACCACATGTCTTAGCTAGTGTTGCTATTGCTTTGAAGAGGCAATATGACTACAGCAACTCTTATAAAAGAAAACATTTTATTGGAAATGGTTTATAGTTTCAGAGGTTTGGTCCATTGTCATGAAAAGAAGAATGGCAGCATGAAGGCAGACATGGTGCTGGCAAAGGAGCAGAGAGTGCTACATTTTGATCCTCAGTCAGTAGAAGGAAACTGTGTGCCACATTGGGCACAACCTGAGCAGATAAGACTTCAAAGTCTGCCTCCACAGTAACACACTTTCTCCAACAAGGCCACACCTACGCCAAAACGGCACACATTCTAGTAGCATTCAAACACATGGGGTTATAGGGCCATTCCTATTCAAACCACCAAAGAATGAAAGTCTGAGAATGTGAATTAGATCACTAGAGCCCATAAAAGAAATTCAAACACAGAGGTGTGCATCTGTAATCCAGGCACTCTTGTGGAGATATAAGAGATGAAAACAGGAGAATCACAAGGTAGCTGGGAGGTACTCCTTAGTAGGCACCAAAACTACAGAAAAAAGCAAGAAAGATTGCCTCAGAGGAGAATGGTGTAAACCAGCTCAAAAAAAGTGTCCTCTGATCTTGTCAGGCTATGACATTCTTCTCTCTCACTCTCTTTCTCTCTCTCTCTCTCCCTCACTCTCTCTCTCCTTCTCTCTCTCTCACACACACAAACACACACAAAAATTATGAATAAAAAGGAGTAAAGAAAAATATACTCCAAACAATAGTCTGAAGGAACTGATAAAATTACATTTAATAAATAATCATAATTAATTTAATTAAAAATGCATTTAGTTCCTTGGGTATGACCAAGAAAGATGTCTTGAATCCTGAAATTATCCTGAATCTTTCCTTTTTCTTAAGTGAAATTTTTGGGTTGAAAAGGGTTTTGGCAATACTGGAATTCCTAGTGTGCTATTGACTCTCACTTCATAAACAAGCTTAGAATTCTCCCCCTCACTGAGCTCCAGAATGCCATATCTGATATTTCTTTTCTTTTCCCTCACAAGATCTCAACAGGACCATGGTAAACTAGAATGAAATCCAACTCTTAAGCAATAGAAAAACTCTACTAGAAGTCATCTGCTCCAGTAAGGTTTGGGAAATTCTTACACCCCATTTCTGTCTCTAGCATTTCTTCTCTAGAAATTTGGGGGACCATGGTGATGAATTTATAAAGAAGCACAGTTAAATCTCTCAAGACAAGCAATGATAACACCATTTGCATGTGCTCTCCCTTCTTCCAGAAGCTCCTCTACAGTCTTCAGTTGGGGTTAATTGCTGATGATTTTTGCTTTTGTATTCGTAATTTTTCTCTGGCAGTTTCCCACTGTTATTATTGGGGCTTTCTTTTGTCCTGCTTAATTAAATGCTGACATGCTTCCAGTTGATTCTGTAGTCTGCTGAGGCTGCTGCATAATTTGCCATTTGAATAAAGAGCTCTTCATTGACTCAGCTCTCAAGATCAGCTCTCTTACAGGCAGTGTGTACCAAACAGTTCTATCGGTGTGACTTTTCTGTGACACAAACGAAACAAAACAAACAGAGATGCTGGATGAAAATAAGCTTTACTCTCTTTCAAGCAAAAACATCATTCTTGGATTCGGGTCTTCTGTATTTTCACTGTAACCCACTAGGTATTGAGAGCTAATTGCTATTGTCACACTGAGTCACCTACTCCAGAAGGGAGAAAGTTGCAGTCCTTAGGTCACACAAATAGAGCCAAAGAATCAGCCTTACCTTCTGTGAAACCCTGAGAAAGGTCTCTGTGTCACAAGCAAATTGTTGATTTTCAGCACGACTAAAATCACACTGTTTCCATGTGAAAATCTGTCCTCGATGAAGGCAGCATGACACAGAAGCACACTTCTGTAAGGTCCACAGGTAAGGGACATTTCTTAAAGTAGTAAAAATGGTGGGAGGCTAGTCTTTTCTTTTTTTCTTTTTTTAATGTGCATGTTCCATGCATTCTGCCTTCACTGAAGCAAAGCCAGAACATGAGATTATTTAAAACTAAAAAGTCTATCTCCATGGCATCCAGACCATGAAACATTCACAAGGAAGTGCCAGGAATTTCTGGTCTCTTTGGGATCTGTAAAGGGCTGCTTATGGCTAATTAAAATAATGAAATGAAGCCCGCAATTCCCACTTCTATTCAGAGGAGGCATGAGAGAATAATTAGAGCCTGTGTTTGCCCACAAACATTTTCTACAGATTAGGCACACTGCTGGATCCTCTCCACAAACCTTTTGAAGCCATAGGCGCTTGCTCTGAGAGCTGCTTCATGAAGGTGAGAAAGATCCCAACAGAGCAACTACTGCTGCTTACTGAGCATGTCAGCTGCCTGAAATGCATCAGGAAGCAACAAGAAGACTGACGTTAGGCATGTTGGGCAACTGAAGTCATCAGTGATCTCAATGCAGAGATTGCCACTTACAAGTCTATTTGATCCTTCTTTTTTTTATTCACGAGTCAAAGAAAAAGTCTATTTGATCTTAAATATGGTTGCATTAGGGCCTAAGAGAAATCATTTAATGCTTCAGAAACTCTTTACTCAAATTTAATACCATATTATCACCTATGACTGGCCTGTCAATTATCCATGGGGCAATTTTTCTAATATTCAACAAATCAAGTTGTTGAGAGAAAAGAACATACAAAATATTAGCTCTTGCTTTCAGATAGATGATTAATTGTATTATGGAACTCAAGCAGAATAAAGGTGAATATTTAAACAATATATTTGTCTATAATATTACATTTCATAACTATAATAAGTTTATGACAAATAACCAATGTTGGGAACCTAGAATCAGAAAGGAAGAAAGATATCTTATGAATGAATGTGTAGAACACATTCAGTAATAGCAACATGACCTAAGGGCTTAGAAATACAGAATCCTGACTGATGGGATACCTCAGATAGTGGAGAAGTGTGGTTGCTAGCAGGATGATTTCAGTTTGATCCCTGGATCTCAAGAAGGCAGGAAAATGCAGGGCCAAGATTTCCAGAAGATTCATAGTATTTAGTGTTCCATCACTTAAAGATGACCAGAAGATATATCCTAAGAAGTAATTCATTCTATTTTTAAGCGCATAGAAGAGAAGAAACCAGGGTGTGTGTCAGGAGACACAGGCTGGTTCATATTTTGAAACCACTCAGAAAAACCATTTACTTCATAAAACCAAAATTCTCTTGATGAATCAGAGGAGTTCTCATTTGGTTTGAGAATACCAGCTAATTAATTATGAGTGATATTTAAAATGCCATTTAAAAAAGATATTTCTATTCATTAATCTTTTCTATAAAGTCATTTACACCTTAAATTAATGTGTTATACATACATAAATTGAAAATTTCTAAGATTATAACTAAGAACAAAAAATATCTTTGAACTATTTTATTTTATCTAATGGTTTTCATTCATAAGCTTTGATGAACATGTTCATATTAAACATTCCAAATCATATTAAGAAAATTATGACACCCCTTACTATGCCCACATATTGTTTAAATGAAAAGTTAGAAATTTATATATAAGGAATATAACAAAAATGGTTTTAAAAGCCTGTAGTTTTATAGTTTGTATTATTGGTTTTTTTTATAATGATAGAACTTTGTAATTTTTTTAAATGTTGGAAATTTCTTGTATTGAAAACTATATAAGCAAACACACCATTAGGAAAAAATCCCTTGTTTTTACACTCTACATTAGATTCTGAAATAGTAACAGGGAGTTCTGGATACATCCATCCCCAAACATGACAACTATATAGTTTAGCATAATTGTCAGAGAATGGCTCCCACTTAACCCTTTTCATCAGAATTTCTAGACAGTATAATTCACCAGTAAAGTAGCTTGAACTGTACTATGTTAGGCCTTTATACTCTTTTAAAGAAATATTTCACTCTATTTTTTGCATGTTTTGGTATTAGTAGTCATATTTTGCTCTAATTGCATTGGTGTAATTCTCACAAGTATTTTACTTAAGGATTGAACAAAAGACCTGTGGTATTAAAATTCAAGGATGGCCTGAGAAGCTATGGGTACTTTCTGAATTACCTCTGAGCATTGATGAAGATATTATGGTCTGAGTTCTCAGGTTCCAGGAGGGCAATAAGAGCTTGCCCCAAACTTAATAAAGGTATACAAGAAAAGGAGAAAGTTATTTCTCCAATATCAAAATAGACCAATGAAAAGTTGAGTCCTAGTAATGTCTGTCCCCTCACAGAAGCAGCAATGCCAAGGTATCACTAAAAATTGACTGGAAAACATTGGACTGGTACTACTTCCTGTGGCAGGAGACCTAGGATCATTTCAAGTTGGATTACATGTGGATCTATGAAGCAGAATAGTAGAAGAGAGAATAGATTCAGTTAGCCTGGATTTAAATACTACCTTTACAATATACTAAAAATAAAATCTTCTTGTCAGCATTCTAATCTCTGCTGTGGTTTATATATTTGTCCTTTTGTGAAATAATATTAAAATGTAATCTCCAGAGTTGGTGCCCATCAGTGCCAACAACCCTGAGTATCTTTCCCTTCATCCCTAGAAGGGAAAGCCATCAAATATATCTCTCAGCCTTGGAACTCAGTCCTCCAGAAATGTAAGAAGTCATTTTTTTATAAAGTTACCTAGTCTCTATTATCTTGTAATAGCAACAGAAAGTTTTGACTAAGATATCCTCTGTGCATTGATTTCCTCTACTTTAAAATTAGAATTAAAAAAATGCACCTACTTCATAGAAATGATGTGATGACCAATTATAGTGAGTATGCAGAATGTATAAAAGTGCATGTCATGTAATGAGTGTTGTGTATCTTTGGTTGACTATCACTATCAGAAATTACACTGTTAATATTGTTACATCATTCTCAAATTAGGCAAAAGCAACAGGATAGAAGGATGGTGGTGCATGCAAAGTGATTTTATAGCTAGAATATGAGCAGCATTTTAAAATACTGTTTATAATTTTAATATGGAAATTATAAATATAATTATAAATTATCAGTAGTAATATATTTATTTTTTCTGCCTAAAACTCTTGTGTTCATTTGTATTATATTGAGTAAACTGAATAGAATAAAGATTGTTAATTCAAAATTATATTAAAAGAAGGCCTTTGATATGAATTGTCTTAATTTTACTGTTTTAATACCTGATACTGTGAATAAGATTCATTATTTTCAAAAAAGTTAGTTGTCTTATCAATAACATATTTTTAATTATATTATCTATATTTTAATAAATTAATATCTAAATGTTAGGTATAGTCCAAATTCAAGAACGTTTCATGAAATCATTGACAACTTAATTGCATAATGAATTGTGATTCTAATCCTGGGAGCTGCCAGTCAGGCAGGGCCCTCCCTACCCCGACAAGTCACTTTGTCATCCATTCAGCTCCATTTATTCCCCCAGCTCAGCAGCCTTGTCCACCCACAGCTCCTAAGATGTCAGCCATTATAATTAACTATGTGCTGCAAATGAAATCGCATCTGGAAGAACTTTCAAAGTTTCAAAATGATTACAGTTGTACAGGAGCCATAATGTCAAGAACGACAGAAGGAAGACAGAATTCCTAGTCTCTTTGTTCAGAGTATCTTTTCCTTTCTTACCCTGTACAGAACCTTTTATCTCAAGTTCTCAAATTCTTTGGACAATCACACCTTAACTGTCCTTCTGCTGTTGATTATCATTACTCCTAGTTAAACAATGTTACTTTCCCAAGACAAGATCCATCTAGTTCTCTGTCTACCAGTGACTCTTGGCAGATACTTACCTTGCATTTGTTCCCCATGATTTCTGTTATTTAAAAACACATCACAGTGAATGATGACTATAAGTGACTACTGTATCTCAGCCCCAGAGAAGATCCCTATCTTCAGTTAGCACTTAAATCAGTATTATTTAATGCATATTATATCTATCAGATAAGTACAGAGTTTCCATTCCATAATCCAGAAACTGAGAAATTACAGCTAAATATAAAGTAGGCAAGTCTGTGAAAATCATTCTTTTCTCCTAGGAAGCATCATCTATGCAGTCACAAAATTGCTAAATGTACAATAAAACAAACATGTAAAGCCTGAAAGTACAGAACAAGGTCCCTTGACTGGACATTTCAGATTATTCTGAAAGGACAAGCCTGGGTGTATATAGGTAGGAAGTATTTGATTTAGAAGATATATATTAATGTGAATTTTTAGCAAAAACAATGAGCTTTGTAAGTCTATACAATGAGAGACCATGGCAATATACACAGGAAAACTTGTAATTTCAGAATTAGAGAGACTACAATAGGAGGACTGTGAAATCAGGGCCAGATAGGATCATATAGGGAGGGCTGCCTTATGTTCATAGTACATTTTACCTGTACTTGTTCTCTATTTTCTTTGTAATTTCTACCAGACTTCAGTAGACTGTTTAAAAAATTATTCCTTAATTCTAGATTCTAGCCTTTCTGTTATTATACAATTAAAAGCATACTCCTCCAAATGAATATTTATATCTAATTTATATTTAATAAACTCTATTTACAAAACTAGGCACTTGAGAAAGAGAGAAAAATGCATCAACATCTAGGTGATTTAAGAATATTTAACATAATGAAGGAAACTTTACAAATGGAGAAGCTTGGAGGGAGATTGCCCTATTTGTGACAACAAATAGCAGAAAATATGAAAGAATAATCAAATTTCATTAAATAAATTTCAGATTAGATATTTGCAAAAAACAAGAAGATAGTTGAAAATGAGACAATGAATTTTGGTTCTGAAACACTTTATCTCTTAAGAAAAATCTACTCTCTGTGATGGAATATTTGTCATCCTGAGATTCTAAGAATTACTGCAAGTGACTAAGATAGTAGGTCCTGGGGAATTCTGGTTCTTTTGGACTTTGTGGACAACTTACTGTGGTCAGGTAAAGGAGGAAGGAAGCACAAGCATCTGTGTTATTCTCCTTGTTCTTTATGTAGTTGGTACCTACAACAAAGAAAAGTTTCTACAAACACACATTACAGTGAAATAATAATAGTGATTTTTAAATGGTACTTATTTGATGAGTGTTTATTCAGTGCTAATTGTCTTGCAAAGCATATTTTGAGAAGCAATCCACTCAAAAACATACCATAAATTTTCCAAATTCATAAATAAGCTTAAAGGCATAATATGAATTGCTGATGGTCACACAGGCAGTTATATAAGTTTGGGGTTCAAATTCTTTCTTACTCACAGGATTGGCAACACTGCATTCTCAGAAGAGTGAAAAGACTGCTTTTATTAACAACAACAAAACTTTATTTGCATCACATATGCTGCCCATCAGGAGCCTTTCAAAGGCTCTTTATATAACTTCATCCAACCTCCAGCAGACTTTGAGATTAAAATAAAATAATTTACATTCTCAGGTTATATAGCTAGAAACTTTTCAAGCATAGACACATGACTTGAGAACTATGGACTTTATAGCCACTGACTGTTAGTAGTGAGCATAGAGAATTTACTAGGAAAGATGTAAATAAGTATGTTCAAATTGTGATGGAAGTTTCTGTCTCTCCCGATCATACAGCCATTCAGTACCAAAGAAACACACAGAGGCTTGTATTAATTATAAACTGTTTGGCCTATTTGCTCAGACTTATTATTGACTAGCTCTTACAACTTAAATTAATCCATAATTCTTGTCTATGTATAGCATTCTCATTTTGCTTCCTCTCTGTCTGGCTGGTGACTGACTCTCTGCCTTTTCTCCTTCCAGAATTCTCCTAGTCTGGTCACCCTGCCTATATTTCCTGCCTACTGTCCAATCAGTGTTTTATCAAACAAATATGAGTCACAAATTTTTACACTATACAAAAGCATTATCCCACAGCACCAAATTACCAATAACTGAGTTAAAAACAACACTGATATGTTGGAGGGTCCTCCTGGTTAAAGGATGCAGTCCTCCATGTTCTGAAAGCTTTCTGCTGAACTCTGTGCAAAATGGAGGACTCCCTTCCCTCAGCATGAGTTCCTGATTTCTGTTTCAACTTATATGTAGACTGTTCCTAACCCTGGATATCTGAGTGATCTTAGGCTAGACCTAGAACCTGACTGCCACATGAAAACTAGGCATTGTTCTTCATCTTAGTGCCACCATATGTGAATTAGGTGAAACTCCAGCTGATTCCCCCTTCCAACATATCTCTCTTCATTTTGAATAACATCGAGCTATAATACTGCAGCAGTCTCCTGGAAATCTGGCTGAGCCATATTCACAGGCCATACAATGCCTCGCTTCTGTTCCTTTTGTCCTCACATCCTGGTGGCCAACAGACCACAGGGAGGAAGGAGATTCACACTCATATATTTGCTCTTTACAAGATAAAACCAAAATAATCAAGATTTACCAAACATCTAAGTGAGATTTCGAGGGAAATTTAGTAATGTTACATGATTTTTTTGGTAATTAACAAAATTTATTAATCTCTTTTTAAAAGATATATTAATCTCTAGAGAATACACTGCATCTGATATATGTCAAGCACGACTACTAATGATGAGTTCCATAGACATGATCATTAGCAGATAGATGCTTTAGAAATGGGAAGTTCCTGTTTAGAGAGGCTTGGCAACAGCATGCTCAATGTGATTTCAGTTATACAAATTTGTACATACCTCACAGATACTCAGGAAGATGTCAACAACATTTACATCTGTACATGGCTGGCCTGATCCTTGTTGCACCTGTATAAATTTAAGATCATCCTCCATGCTTTGTAGACTTCATTTTAGGTTCCATCATCCCTCTTGTTGGTATGATGCTTATTGAAAAGACTTTTTAAAATTATAAAACCAAATTATTCTTTTCTGTAGAAAAAGCATAACCCTTGTGAATTTTAACTACTCAGAAACACACTCGGATGTATCTAACTGTCATCAACAATAGCAGGTATTTTACCATTTTTGTTCAATTTAGGCCTCATGATTGACAGCCTAAACTGCATTACACTAGTCTTCCTAGTTCTTTTCTAATGAAAACTCCTCAGAAATTTTATAGCTCTTGACCAACTTCTCAATTCCTCTTCATTTACTCCTGTTTCTAGAATTATTATCCCCTCTGGAGATCATTATGCAATATTGTGGGTGTTCTCCAGACTCACCAGATGTCAATCTGAAATGTATTCATGTCCTTTTATTGGTCTTGCTCAAATTTGTCTCACATTTCCTTCATAAAAGAATCTATAATCCTCACTATAATCCACAAGCATTACACCTTTCTTTTGGAAAAACCTCATATTCACCTTATGTAACCAAGAATATGCAAAGCATTAGTACAAATGACTTCAAATTAAAAGTCTTTGCCTCTCATATCCATTTTGTCTTTCCAGACCAAGATTGATTGATCTGTAGTTTGAATCACCTTCCTTCCTGGTACTCTTGGGACTTTATTTTTTCTATCTTCCTCATATCCTCTAAATCTTTCTTTCTGTCATTTTTCCCCCTCAAACACTCTAGTGCATTGTGCCCTATCACGGCGTACCTCCCTTGATGACCCTGCATCTCTTCTAAGTCAAGCCTCTCAAGAAAGCACTTGTTTCACTCCATGTTCCCTTTCGGTTATGTGACTAATCACTGCACTCTTCCTTCAGCTCTCTCTTACCAGTCGGCTATCTCAATCATCCTTGGACAATGTTGTGAAAAATTGTCATTGGACAATGTTGTCCATTTTAACCTATTTTACTAAATCCAATAGAAGTGCCTAATCATTCCTATTTTACATAACCTCTGTATTTGATATGGTTCCTCACAAATTTTATCTTAAAATGTTTATATTTTTGCAATTTCTATGATATATATTGTTCTTTTTCAAGCATATGTAGTTTTATTTATATATGTGTATGCATTTAAATATGTATGGATACACATGTGTAGGGGAAGTCATGGAGATACAGCAGGTGAATACTGAGTACTTTTTTCAATCTCTACACCTGATAATTGAGACAGGGTTATTTACAGACCAAAAGTCTACTGTTTCAGCTAGTTTAGCTAATCAGCTTTCCCCAGTGAATCCCATGTAATTATTGTAATGGGTCAGATAACAGGCAGCCATCACCTTGTCCAGCTTTTTGGTGTATTCCTAGGATCCCAAACACTTTTCCTCATGACTGTGTAATAGGAATTTTACATATATAAAGATCTCCCCAGCCAAAATTTTATCATTATATTTTCAGTGCATCTATAGTACAAGTTTAGGCTGTTTCTTGTAGTTCCCATTTTCTGTCTGCTTGTTATAGTTTCCAACTTCCATTTATCTATGGCATAAACATGGAATGTTTCACTAAATGATCATGTTTCAGAAGCTTTGTCCCTAGTATGAGTGACAATGTTTGGGAATGTTGTATAAAATGTAAGAATTGGAACCTGAAAAAAATGCTGATACTTTTTAATTAATGAAAAAACACTGTAGAGAAATGATTGGGTAATTGGACTGTTGATATGATTTAATTAATAATCCAATAAACAAGTCTCTCAGGGAAATACACAAGGGAATAAGCCAGAATTCATTCACTGTTATAAAGTTTGTGTCTCAGTAGAAGGTTGGAGATCCAAGATGTAGAAGTAATCTGCAACAAAGTAAAGAAATGCAGCAAATGACTTTTTCAGAGTAATTTATTTATTTTAAATGTATAAAATTTATTATATAAATATACAAGTAAATAAAATACAGTAAACCAGCATGAAAGTCTATATAACTCAACAACTCAGTTATAATAGATTTTCAGATAAGAAGCTGGGGAGTTCCCCATTATATTTACATTTTCAACACTGAATTTGTTTTGTACCCATCTGCCATCAAATCCAAAATACCCTTAGAATTAGAACAGCCATAAAAACTGAATAGTTTTACAATCTCTTTCATATGTCTATTACCTTCATTCAGTACAATCTCTAAAAGCCCTAAATAGTCTCTATTCTCTGCCATATGCAGAATAAATACAAATATATATGGACATGTGAGTAGAATATAGCATGAAAAAAAGAGAAGAAAGGCTACATATTAGGGTCTGAAGACTGCTAATGAACTTAGCATATTTGAAGAAGACATGAATGTCTATTAAGTTGAAACTTTAATGGATAAAGCAAAAGCTATTTAGACTGTGTTACATAAACCGAGGTTGAAATTCCAAGAACAATCAAAACATTCATATAAAATGAAAGAAGGTGGAACACTGGCTTACTACATCAAGAGGTTCAGTATTCAAAGAAGGAAGAGAAGCTAGTAAAGAAAACTGGGAAGAAAAAAATTGACTGGATTGGTACAGCCTTTGTAGCACTCAAGAGAAAATGTGTTTTAAGAAAGCAGGGTGATGCTACTGTCTCAAGTGACGTAAGCTCTGTGACTGAATTTTGACTTCTTTTCAGTTTCCTGTGACTTGCGAAGGAGTTGTCTCAATGATCTGCTTAAGGCATTCAACTATTATAAAAAATGCAAGGGGAAAGTGGCCCTAAGAAGATGACACTTTCAAGAAGTTGTTTGAAAATGTTAGAAAAGAATGAATTTCTTGGTGAGGAAGTGAGGTCAGGAAATAGCATAATTTTCTTGGACTCACTTGATTATATTTTGAAAGTGATAAAACTTCTTTATATTTACTGTAGATTTCTGCAAGACAACACTTATGACTACAGCCCTGGAGACTGAGTTCTAAAACCTATGTTCCTGTGCTCAAATCTACAAATTATCACTAACCAACAGGTTTATTTCTAAGGCCTTGAATCCAGTTTGGCGTCTTTATCACTACTACTATGTATCTATACACAGATAACTCTGACTCTATATTTTTTCTCTTACCATCCTTTAAAGACCAGAGTCAAACAGACAAAATTATTTGAAAGCTTTCAGTAACAGGTTTTTGGTCAAGAACAGGATTAAGTTGAAACATTGTAACTAACAGGAAGAAGTGCAATCAGCATCTTCAACTAATCTCATCCCACTTCTTACTTTAAAATATGCCAGTATTTGATATACTAAACCATAGACTAATTTGTCCTCAACATGTCCAAAACTGACTGTAAGGCCTCATTGGTAAAACAGCACCCATACAACTTATTGTACATGGAGAGGTTGATCTGGGGGCCACATAGAGCTTTCGCTCCTACATTTTAGTGTCGTTGGTATAGGAAGGTACTGTGAATGCTACCAAAGGATAAATGTAAATAAGAACCTTTGATGTACAGTGATGTCCTGATTGAAAGAAATGCTTGTGTAATGGTAGTACAAACCGTGTGGGGGTAACCAACCAATATCTGATTTGACTTAAGGCCCTCTCCCAGAGATGGAACCCATAACTGGCAATGCTTGCATGACCAATATCCTGAGGTTAGATATCTTAGGGACTTGGGATAAATCAAATGCTATTGTTCTAAAAGGAAATGAATAAACAACAGATATGGATTATGTAGATTCTTTCCCGAATATGGTCTCAATTCTAGAAAGGACAACTTGTAACAGCCTTAAAACATTTAAGCCAACAACATATACTTTGGAGAAAGAAACATTAACTATACATTTATATTCATATTTACACCTACATTTCCATAGGGTCTCCTATAAGTCATCAGGAGATTCTGAGGCAGTCTCTAAAATTGGAAAAAAATGGTGAAACTAATACAGTTTTACAGTGATACCAGCAGTTTACTATTTTGAAAAATTAAAAAAAAATAATGTTTATATAAGCACACATTCAAGTAATCAGGCACCTGCAAATGATAACTGCTTTTACATCTGTAAATCACACACTCATTTCTTTTTCTCAAAATTTGTGGGACATTGTATTTAATACTGAGATTATTCTAGCATAGCAATGTAATAAAACAATATATTTGTTGTCACAGAATTCATACATTCAACAGCAAATACTGAGGCTGAGAAGTTACTTTGTTCTTGAATAGAGTGTGAGAAGTATAAAGTAAACAGTGTAATATGAAAACAAACAAATTTTATTCCAGTGCCCCATCAACTAGTAGTCATTTAAGAAACTTTATGATCATATTACTTTTGATTAAAGATATTTTATGTGTGTGTGTGTATGTGTGTGCATTTATTAAGTAACCATTAGAGAAATCAAGTCATGTTGAAGGGGATGCTAACAGATGAGGCATAGTATTGAGGGTTCAAAAGCCCATTCATGAAAACTTGCACTGAACATGAGTGACTACAAGACACTGATATACTTCTCACACTCTATTCAAGAACAAAGTAACTTCTCAGCCTCAGTATTTGCTGTTGAATGTATGAATTCTGTGACAACAAATATATTGTTTTATTACATTGCTATGCTAGAATAATCTCAGAAGTATTTCAGGCAGAAATTGCCAACTTATAGATGGTATGAGAACTATAACTTTTAAAAGAAGTAGACATTTAAAAAAAGAAGCTCATTCTGGTACCTAACTTTCAATAGTAAATTGAATATTTTAAATTCTCAAATTTCCCTTCTTTTCTAAAATCGATTATATTACATATTGCCTTATATTTCATCACTCAGAATAGTGAAAAGGATTTCTCTTGACATGTCTTCTACTCCTTTCTCCTTTGCTTGTAATTTGAACTTCGTCGTGATCTAAAACAGTACTGATCTTTCTGCAAGCGGAAGCCTCACCAGAGCAAGTAGTATATGAATCACAATTAGACATTATTTCCTACTTTCATTCCATTTTCTCCATTCTCATATACTTTACTTTCCTATGTCTTGCAATGTTTTCACACACAATCATCTGTCAGTCTCCCCAGCTTACAAAAGCAAGGTTTACTGCTATCGTGAAACTCCCTCCATGCATCTACATCCATGCTCACCTAACTACATGTCATTTTCCCCTATTTGATTGTCACCTTTTGCAGAACAAGGACATTGGTTTCTTTCATTTATGCTTCCAACAAATTACAGACTCCATGGCATAACACATATACATACACAGAGTAGTGGCGCAAATGTTAAATGAGCTTTTGTAAAAGTGGAGACATTCTAAAGTACAGTGTTAAGCATAGCTGAAAAAAAAACTTCCAACCTATTATAGGGAAGAAATAAATCTAATTTGGCAAGAATAGAAACTTTCTGGATGAAAGCAATAGATAACAAAGATAGAAAAACTATGGGATGCTGGCAGTAGATGGAGTACCTGCTAATTAAAGAACTTTCTTTTTCTCATTGTCTAATAAGAAGTTCACTGGACACTTGGATGACATGTCACTTAAACACTGCTAATGTTGCAGAGGACCAAAATATTAAAATTTCATCTATCTCATTTCAATGTTCACATTAAATGGATTTAATGATGGATTTTATAGCACTATATAACATGAAATGGCAAGTTTATATATGTTTTTGGATATCTAGTTAAGGAGAAATACTTTCTATATGTAACACATGAAAAGATAATTCAGATAGTGTCTTATAATGAGTTAATAAAACTATCTACTAATCAACATTGACTTAAAGGTATGAAAATTATATATTTTAATAACTTATATTCTGGTTTATTTCTATAAGAAAATTTGTTTTATCCTCTCACTTTAACTGTGTAATGAGATGAAGATAATGGGCAATAATTTTTTCTCTAAGTTACTAATGTAAAATGATGAGAATGTAATTTGGAGGAAATATAAATAATAGATTGGAGTAAAAAGCTTGGATATCAATTATTTTCTCATTGTGTAATTGGATAATAAAATGAACTGCATATAATTTTGAAAATGTTTTTGGCTTTTCATTATATATATTTCATATAATAAATAATATGCTCAGATGTGCAGTCTACATACAAACTTTAATATTTTTCAGATATCTGTCAAAAGTTTAAGCATGATGTGACTACAGAATCCATATTTCTTTTTAAATTAATTTTTTTACTTTATATTGCAACCATAACTTCTCCTCCCCTCTCCTCTCATTCCCCATTACTTCATTTCCACCCACTCCTACTCACTCCTCAGAAAGAGTAAGGTCTCTCATGGGAGTTAAAAAAAAGTATGGCATATCAGATTGAGGCAGGACCAAGCTTCTCCCCACTGCATCAAGGCTGAACAAGACATCCTACCATAACGAAGAGGTTCTAAAATGCCAGTTTATGTGCCAATGACAGGTTCTGGTCCCACTGCTAGGGTCCCACAAACAGACTAAGATAAATGATTTCTGTCTTCCACATGCAGAGGGTCTAGGTCAGTCTACTCTGTGTATGTATGTGTGTTATGCCATGGAGTCTGTAATTTGTTGGAAACATAAATGAAAGAAACAAAATGTAGTTCTTCATCTTTTGGACTAGAGTCAATAATCTCCCACTAGCTCAGGTCAGCTGTCTCTGTGGGTTTCTTCATCATTATCTTGACTGGGCTTGCATATATAATCCTTTCTCCCTCTCTTTGACTGACTCCTGGAGTTCAGCACACTGTTTGGCTGTGGATCTCTACATCTGTTTCCATTAGTTACTGTATGAAGGTTCTATGATGACAATTAGGGAAGTCACCAATATGATTAAAGGAAGTTCAGGCACCTTCTGCACTATTGTTAAGAGTCTTAGCTGGGGTCATTCTTGTAGTTTCCTTTACAGTAGATTTCTCCCTAACCCCATAATGGCTCTCTCTATCAAGATATCTCTTTCCTTGCCTTCCATATCTGTCTCTCCCTGAACTCAACCATTCTGATACCTCAAGTTCCAATTCTCCATCCTCTCCCATCTACCACTCTCCCTGCACTGCCCCCAGTTTACCCAGGAGATCTCATCTACTTCCCCTTTCCAGGATGCGGCTGTGATGAAGGCTATGAAAATGTTAATAAATGATCGTCTCCTTTTTTTCTTTTCCCAAAGTGTCTTCATGTGAGTGACAAGCCATGAGTTTGCATCCCTATCACAATCTTCATCATGCTTCCTTTCAGCAAATATGTACATTAGACTACTGTACAATCAAAATGTTCAAGGTGCTTGTATTTGGTTCTCTTCCGTTAAAGGTTTGCATGTCCCTTCAAAGTTAGGATATTCAAAGACAGTGAAAATACTAGTACAACCAAAATAAATAATACACTCCTAAATGTTGATGGATATGCAAATGTTATATACACTGACTAGATTTCCAGATACAGTGGTTTCTTCCTCATCTGATGTGTCAAAATTAAAGTAAAATAATAGAATAGAGCGCTCTAAAAAGTAACTCTCTGTCCTAAATAATCAATGATATACAGTGTCAGCTTATGCATGTCTGTCCTTTGTCATATTCATAATGTTGATTTCTTCTGGAATAAAGTTTGGTTATCAAACACAAATTCTCTACTCCAGGTTTTGCAGTTTTTAAAAAGGATTACAGGGCACAGTTTTTAACATCTCCTTGACAGCAATTTCTAATGTGATGCAATGGGACAAGGAAAAAACTTCACTGTCCAGAAGATGCTCAGCAAAAGAAACTTAATCCAGTATCTGGATTTCCGGATGAAGAATCTGAGCACTTATCTATCTCTGAAGTATTTCCCAACATGTTGCCGATTTGAAAATTCAGGTTAAGTTTGTTCAAACACATTTCCTAGTAGTGGCATTTAAGATCAGCTATGAGTAGGGGCCCTGATAAATTTGTTTATAAAAATCCCCATCTCAAAATTGTGATAATTGAAGATGATGTTTAGAAAACACCATTGCACAATGTTTATTAAATAAAACGTATAATTAATTAATTGAAGGATTTATGTTGTAAGAGGTGGAGGCTGTGTTACTGGCACCTGAGAGGAACACAGGCCCTTTTGTTTCCCGTGCCTGGCTCCTGGCTGCAGCTGCTAGTTTATGCCCAAAAGAACCATAAGAAAACTGTATTCATTTAAACTCTGTCTGGCCCATTATTGCTAGCCTCTTCTGGGCTCTTACATCTTAAACTAACCCATTATAAAAGTCTGTATGTCACCATGAGGTGGTGACTTATTGGAAGAGTCTAACCTGCATACATCTTGGGTTGGAGGGAGGATCATGGCGTCTCCCTCACTTCCTTCTCTCTCACCACCTTCCCTTCTGTCTACTCCTCCTACCTAAGGGCTGTGTCCTCTCCTATAGGCCAGGCAGTCCTTTATTCAACCAATGAGAGTAACCCAAATACAGAACCCTCCTACACCAGATTTATGTGGAGATAAGATAGACCTTGAAAATATGAGTAACTGATCAAAGAAGACCACTAAGAAAATACATGAATTGATTTAAGATAAAGGTAATAGTAGATTTTAAGAGAATAAGTTTGAGGTGAAAGATTACAAAGTAAAGAGTTTTCTCTGTTAGTTTAATACATTTGAGTCCTACTTTACTTTCTAAAAGTATTTATTTTTTACCTTAAGTGAATAATCCTAAGGGTAAAAACCATCAAATATATCCAAGATATTTGAGTAGAATTTAAAGCAATGGATGAAAGCAAAGCAGAGTATCTGAACTAATTTGGGGTTGGATAAAATCAAAAAGTCACATATCTTAGGTGAAACAGCTTGGCCATCAGCAGGGTACCAGGGACCAGATGTAAGAAAAAATTAATTATGGATTTGTTATGACAATTAAGCATCAGAAGGAAATTATAGGCTGTAGGAAAAGAAACTCTAGGCTCAAGACGATAGTTCAGAATTCTAGAAGGAATCAAGAAACCATGTACATGGGGAACGGCTGCTGGTAAGGAATAATGAAATAGAAACCAGAAGAACTAAGTTTGAGTCAGAGCATGATGAGGTGTGGGTACCAAATCAGCGATTAAAGCTTCTCATTCTTCAAACAAAGGTGGAAGTTTTTTCTTTTATAAAATATTTTATGTTATATTTCAGATAATGTAAAATTAGGGTGCATTAATAACCTCAATAGGGTAGAATAATAACAGGTATAATTAACAACAACAAACACATTAATTAGATTCAATATGGAAATCAATGTATAATTTTAATTAAAATAATAAAGAAAACAAATGATAAAATATAGACAAAATACCCTATACTACCTTTGTTTATTTTTGCTCTTCTAAGTGGCAGAACTTTATATTTAATCACACAGTCATTGCTCCTAGATTTAGGAGGACACTTGAATCTCTAATCAACAGAGCTGTTTATTTCCATTCATCTGAAAATAATTTGACTTATACTTTAAACTTAACATCATTCTTTGCCTAATGAGCTGTATTCAAATTCACTGAGGGTCAAATAGATAGAACACAGAGGAAATATAGTTGGTATATTTATTGAGAATAATCAGAAAATTTAGGACACAGAGGGACAAAGAAGAAATTGAAAAATGAGTAAATCTTTTAAAGAAAAGTACTGTCAAATAAAAACAATGTTTTCTGTATATATAGAAAATTATTCAGAAAATACTATGATAAATAACAACAATTTCATAAATTTTGACACATATCAGGGTCAACAGTAAAGGCTTTTCTTTTACAGTTGATATACTTATGTTCAGGGAATAATCAAAATTTTCAGAGGTAGCCTAAATTTTACAGTAGAGAAATATTTTATATGTTTATGTATTTATAAGGCTTTTGAATTTTGTTATTATAAAATCCTCATTGATGTAGTTAACAATGTCCTGATTTTGTTTTATACATTTATGTAATACATAATGTATTCCATAGCTTAATGTGATTTATGTTTTTCCTACATGTACAAACATATACCAAAGTATAAAGCTTGATTTATGAATTTGAAATAGTAAGAAACTAATATCTGTAAAAAAAAAACAAAATAGAAAAGTTAAAATAAAGCACATCTCATTCTCCTTGTATCCATACTCTTACAATGTGAACTGATAAACTGCCTGTGTGCAGAGATGAAATGAGATAGATGACAGACACTCTGATTTAGAATCAGAGTAGTACAGACTTTCTGTTAACAGTGTTGGAAGAAAGATGTCTAACTAAGTTCATCCTGGATCATTATGTAGTGATACTAAGTGACTGAAGTCTTGTGAAATAAGGTGGAAACGGTTTATATTTTAGGTCAGATGGAGTAAGAGATCTTACTTAAGATAAAAATATGAATCACAATAAGCTATGTAATACATTATGTATTGCATAAATGTATAAAACAATCAGGACATTGTTCTGTTTCTCAGAACAGCATGCAATATAAAGCAGAACAACTTGTCTCAAGAACTTGTTTCCTCTTACCACTTTCACAACTCTCATGAATTAACTGAAGCTCATAAAATCAAAGCCGTGCATAAAAAACCTAGTATGTAGGCTGAATGAGGACAGCAAAGAAACAACAAAAACTGAGTATCTTACAAAGGGAGTAATTGATACATATCTGGCCAAACCTAACTCAAAGTAAAAACAGAAAACAGAGAGTGACTGCTCAGTATTGTTCCTGCAGGGTTGATAGATATCAGAGAAAAAAATACACATGAGTGAGAGAATGCCTTTAAAATCAGAAGAACTTGTTTTTAGAACAAAAATCAAAGCACTGCAGCCTGTATGGAAAAAGTGAGAGTAGAGAGAAAGCTAACATCTTCAGCCATTTTCCTTTGGGTAATGTTCTAGATTCTTTCTAGACAGTCCAACAGGAAATCTCTACTGGTAAAGAAAGAGATACAGAAAACATCTTGGAATTTACATACATAAACATGGTGAATTTCTTTCTTTAATTTTATGCCACACTGTAGAAGCTTTAGTTAAAAAATGGGATGCCTAAAATATAATACGACAGAATGTTTCTAGAGGCTGAATTAGATGTGACCTGAATTAAATTAATGACTACCAGTCTGCATACAACAGGCGTTTGTGTGTGTGTGTGTG
>JAQHUG010000145.1:4302803-4321932 GCA_028555095.1 Dicrostonyx torquatus | reverse complement strand
CATGGCCATGGTGTTTCTTCATAGTGACACTACTTCACAAGCCTTAGTATTGCTTGAGACTTGGTTTCTCAGTCATTGCATCTAGGCTGACTAGCAAGTGTGCTCTGAGGATTTGCCTGTCCCCACTCTCTATCTCTAAAGTTTGAATTATTAGTACACAAAGCCTGCCCTGAACTCCCATTCATGAAGGACGGTGTCTTAGTTAGGGTTACTATTGCCATGAGGAAACACCATGACCAAAAAACAAGTTGGGGAGGAATGGATTTCTTTGGCTTACACTTACATATTGCCATTCATTATCAAAGGAAATCAGGACTTGAACTCAAGCAGGGAAGGAACCTCAAGGTGGGAACTGATGTAAAGGTCCTGGAGGAGTGCTGCCTACTCGCTTGCTTCTCAGGGCTTGAGCAGCTTACTTTCTTATAGAATCAAGGACCACCAGCCCAGGCATAGAACCACCCACAATGGGCTGACCCCCTCAATTCAATTACTAATTAAGAAAATGCCCTACAGCTGGAACTTATGAAGGCATTTCCTGTTAAGTTTCCCTCCTTTAGGATACCTCTGGTTTGTATGTCAAGTTGACATATGAGTAGCCTGCACCGACAATTTGTAAAAATCTTCTGTAGACTTGTTTAAACATACAGCTTTAGAATACTATAGCATACTTTAGTAGTCACTTGCACTGTAACATAAAATCTACAAAATCATTAGAGAACAAAGATCCAAGGCTCATAGAAAACATGTGCAAAGATAGTGCATGCATGACAGAGCACCCCTTCTACCACCAATGCATCAGTACACAGGAATTACTTTGAAGTAACTTAAAGAGATGATACTACTGATGTAATGTCTTCAAAAAAGCAAATGCTATTTGAAAAATATGAGAAAAATTCTATACACACACACACACACACGAATAACATGACACAAGTTACCTAATCCAAGAGTTTCTTCCACAAATAAAGTTCAGAAATACTGACTTCAAACACAATTGAGAAATAAGATTAGAGTCAAAGTCCATGTGATACTCCATAGTTTACAGGATATTCAATGATACATTTGAGAAAAATCACAGGCATCTACTGTTAAATGTTCTTAGCCACCAGATATTCCCTGTATTATCCCTTGTTAACTTATGACTTTCTTTATCATGAAAATGGTGAAGTTCCCCTCCACACAAGCAATAACTAAAACAAGTTACCAATTCTTATATTTGCTCTATGTATTCACTGGTTTAAATTTCAAGAAGTAATTACATGTCTTTGGTTTAAGGTCACTACATCCTACTACATTATATGGAATCTGTTTCTCCTTTTAAAAAACAGTTTACTGACCAAGCATACTGATGTGTATTTTAATGGAAATGGGTATAAAGAAAGGACTGAATCTACTCTGGATCACATAGTAAATAGAATAAATGAATGTGTAAACATATTCAGAAATGATATCAGTGAATTTAAATTATAACTGTGCTAAAGGAGACAGATAGGGAACTGGAAGAACACTAGTAAATCTGATATAGTTTGACTACAGAGAATGTAACAACAAAAACAGTGATGATAATTTAAGTGTATGGTTTCTCAAAATCTCTTTGACAAATAGCTTGTCAAACTCACCTCCTAGATGATGACTAAAAGCATATCATTAAACTAAAAGAATTTATTATATTTCACAGCATTCATTTTTTTATTGCAGTTCAACTAGGTTTAGGTAGATTGGCATAAATTGTATATAAAACTGCTTTTAATACAGCAGCACAAAGCACTAGGGAAATGGCAGGTTAAAGAAGAATTTCATCTGCAATAGTGTCAAATGCATTTGTTACCAAGGAAATACTCAAGGTAGATGTTAAAACCAAATGATGATAGGAACTGATACCTACAACGTTTAAATTATGCATCGAGTTAGATGTAAGAAAGCATGATAGATTCACGAACTCAATGCAGAAAATATATTTCCCAGGTCATTGTTGCTTCTTCAAAATACTCCTAGGATTTCTGTAATTGCTCTGAAAAAGTAAAAATACAACCTCAGAAGTCTCTGTCTCATGTAGAGCTTTTCTTTTGTATTTGAAGAGAACTGAGAAAACAAATGCGTAAGATGCAAGAAATCTCATGCTTATAAATCTATCATGTGCTACAGATTTCCATTCAAGCAATTCTGAAATGTGTCATTCCTCTGACATAAAGTTTAAATTACCAAGTTTCCATCATTACTAGCACCTACGACTCACATCATTCTTTTAGCTTATCAATTAAATAATCTATTTTACAACCCTGAAACATAAGCTGGGAAATAAAAGGGAATTAACTCCAATATTGTGTAATTTGTGAGGCTAATGTTAACAAAATAAAGGTGATTGGCCAAATACCTTGATCAATCTTTACATGAAAACATTTCCATTTTGGCTATTCTTCTGAAGAAAATAACAAGCTTTGCAAATTGGTATCATCTTGCTTTGCAATTTTTAGCTCAATATTTGAATTTTTTCATTTCTTCTGTTAATTATTTTTCATTTATAAAGTCATGGCGGACAGCAGAGTGGTTAATATTCCCTAGAATTTAAAATTTTGCTACAATCAAATAAGGAAATTTATTTTATACCAAGATAAAAAATGTATATACAAACACTATATTTGAAAAATAGATATAATAAGAAAATATTAATCTTAACCTGTAGTTTATTTCCATATGTAGTTTAGTTTCATTTTACTTGTTAGAATATTTAATGATTTTATATGTGCAAACAACTGAACCTGATAGATATCTTTAAACTATTTTTAATAGATACTTTAAAGCACTCCATTGCTCTGTTTACGCAGAAATCACACACACATCCTGATTGCTGCTCCGATTTTACTATTTCAGTGTGTCCTTCTTAGCAGAACAATTAGTCACTTTATATATACAGTACCTTTTGAAACACTGGAATGCTCTTTTTCTATATTGCCTTTATAAAGAGGAGAATTCTTCCCTGCTTTGTTTTTAACTCTTACATTTCTATTCATCTTATTCTTTGAAGTAGAATCTATTAATGTTCCCTTTACTTTTCTTTTTCTAGTTTACTTCGATAGTTGAGGAACAAAATAGATTTTTTTTCTACTACTGCGCCTTTAATGTTGGTGCTATATATTCATTATATATAATTTTCATTATCCTTTTCTGAACCTTGATCATGTTTTTTAATTAAATCTAATTGTTTCTTTTAAAAGACCGTAGCCCCATTTAGTGGATATTCATAAGCACAAAATTTTACCTATACTTTGGAATATTTGTTATTTAGTTTTAGAAAGTTCTGCATGGTTGGATGCCTAGTCGCCTCGAGGAATCTTTTGATGTAAGGCGAAATGTTTAAAATTATTTGTAGTCTGGGTAGTCGGGAACAAACAAGTGGCCTCCAACTACAAATTGCCCTCCAACATGTGCCAGAAAATCCACACAAAACCTGAGAAAGCTTGAAGAGGAATTCAAGAAACAAAAAAAGCAGAGTTTAACACAGCTTCTTCTTTCTCTGTTTGCTGGTGGCTCCTTTAAGAAAGGTCTTGGTGATTCAGCAGTACGAGAGTACTAGCAAAAATAAAAAATAAAATAAAACCCCACAAACAGCAATCCCCTCCTCCCCCAGCACAGTTTCAAAGCTGCAGCTTTCTGGAGCTTCACCAGCATAATAGGCTCTGACTCTTTTGGGAGGTTCAGCTATGGAGCACTTGAATAGGGTTTGTAGGCCTGGAGGGTTGTATGTGGCTGAGACCATGCCTGCAGCTCAGTGCCCCCACGTGGGCAGGCAATGGAATCTGGTCTGCTAAGAGTGCACAGGCAGGAGAGCATGGTGGATTCCTGCTGCCATACACAGTGCTCTGCATGGCAGATTTAGCTATTGCTCAGATAAAAGGGTTTATGTGCTACATGCTCCTTCCCAGAGTTAAAGTGCTGAACACAGCTCCTATTGGCGGTTCCAGAGCTGGCTGTAATGGTACCACCACCATTTTGAAAGGCAGACAGAGGAGAAGCCAGCACCCAGGACTGCAAACAAACTGCTTACCACTTTAAAAGTTGTCCAGGACAGAAAAGAATTACAGATTTACAATAGGATAGATTCATACATAAAAGAACTCTAAACGAGTCACAGTATGTCTAAATAATGTACTTAGGATTGGGAGAGAGAAGAAAAAGAGTAAAGAGACAGTAAGTGTAATAAAAAAGAGTGCAGACAATCATAAATTAAAGGAATAAAAATAATAAAATAAATATTAAACGTGTAGAAAAAGTAATAGAGTAAGAAAAATTAGCCATGTAAAGATGGAATATATACAGAGAGACTGGATTAGGCACGTTATTGTGTTTGCTTTGTTTTTTTGACTGTTAAAGACCTACATAAAAAGAGACATTTCATTGCACGGACTGCTAAGTTAAAACAACATAAAGATAAATTGACTTCAGAATTTGAGTCTAAGGTATAGTGCTTTGGAAAAGAGGTTCTGCTTTTGTTTCCACAGAAGATGAGAACCTATGGATTAATTCCAGACTAATGTGGTTTGATGAACCAAGAGCCCCCCGAAAGATTACTGTTGTGTCCAGATTACGACCGTCAAAGAGAGAGACCACCAGAGAGGCCCAGACTGTAATAAACAAGGTTTAATCAGCATAATACAAACATGTCCAGAGTCTTTGAACAGCTCGGGTTAGCTGTCTCTGTTTTTTTCCCAATCGTGATCTTGACACCCGCCCCCGAAGATATCATCCCTCCTCCCTCTTTTCAAGTAAATTCGGGGAGTTCAACTGTGTATCTCTGCCTCTGCTTCCATCAGTTACTGGATATAAGTTTTATGATGACAATTATTGTAGACACTATTCTGTTTATAGGCCCCTCTCCACTATTACTAGGAGTGTTAGCTGGGGTCATCCTTGTAGAAATCCTGGGAATTTCCCTAGACCTGGTTTCCACCTAACCCCACAATGTCACTCTATCAAAATATCTCTTAGAAGCATGTTTTAAGAGAATAATAAAACGTCAAATTAGAAAAAAACAGACAAGCTGTCAGTGAACATGAACAATGTGCTAAGAAAGAGAGAAAAAGACACTGTCACTCAAATCAAAGAATAAAATATCACTCTGTAAGGTACTAAATTACATTGGTTGGTGCATTAGTCTGGAAAAGATATTTGAATAAATTAGTCAGTACTTGATTTCTTTTATTTAGTATGAACTTGAATTTAGATTATAGTTAAATGAGTAGCTTTTGAGTACTGGGACACAAATATGCAATATACTAGTAGTACATGGTAACACTATAGATCTTACAGATATTAAGCAGATAGCACTATAAAAATCAAAGTAAAAGGGAAATTTACTACGTGATTTCAAATTCAAATCACTTTATGATAAAATTTATCACTTTATGATAAAAATCATGAAGATAATAGTGGTAAAGGGTTATACATCAATATAATAGAGGTGAAATAGAGTAAAATAGGATCAAGACAAGACTGTTTATTCTATTCATATATATTCAATATGGTATATGATGTCTTAGCTAGAGTGATAAGAGGACTGAAGAACATTGAGGGGGATATAAATAGGAAAGGAATAACTTAAAGTATCTTTATTTGCAGATGATACACTTGTGTGCATACATGACCCTACAAACTTCACCAGAAAACTTCTGTAGCAGATAAAAACATTCACCAAAATTAACAGGATAAAAATTTGACAAACACACAAAAATCAGTAGTGTTTCTATTTACAAAGACAAAACTCAAGAAACAATACCTTTCAAAATGGCTTAGATTATATATTCGGCTCTCTTAGTTAGAATTTCTATTACTATGAAAAGACACTATGATTCAGCAACTCTTATAATGGAAAACTTTATCATGGTGGCTTATAGTTCAGAGAACTAGTCCATCATCACTATGGCAGGACATGGTGGCTTGGAAGCAGACATGTGCTAGAGGAGGAGCTGAGAGTCCTACACCTTGATCCTCAGCCAACAGGAAGTGAACTGAACTAGGTACACCTCGAGCATAGAAAATATCAAAGCCTGTTCCACATAAACACATTTCCTCCAACAAGACCATACCTAATTCAACAAGGTCACACCTCGTAATAGTGCCACTCCCTCTGAGTTTGCGAGGGTCAATTAGATTCAAACTACTGCATTCTATTCCCTGGCACCAATAAGCTTGTAACCATATCATAAAGCATACATTTAGTCCAACTTCAAAAATCCCCCTAATCAATCATCATCTCAATGATCTTTTAAAGCACAAAGTTCAAAGTCTCTTCTAAGATTCATATAATTTCTTAACTATAATTCCATATAAAACAAAATAATAAATTAGATCACATACTCCGACATAAAATGGCATAGGGTATAAAATACTGTTCCAAAATTCAGGGAAGGCTCATACTCAGGACTAAAGCAAGACCTAAAGCCAGCTGGGCAAACTCCAAATTCTGCATCTCCGTGTCTGATGTCAAAGCACTCTTAAGATCTCCAACTCCTTTCAGCTTTGGTGAATGCACCATACTTCTTTCTCTTGGACTGTTTCCAATCCATGTTATCAGCTGTCCCAGTACTCTGGTATCTGTAAAATCTTGGTTAGGGTCTCCAAGGCACTCCAAGGTTTTCCTTCACAGCTTCACACAATTCTGTGTGAAGTCTTCATTCAGAAATACTCCTGACACATATCTGGCCTCGGTGGCGTTCTTTAGTTGCAGAGGAAGATTTCATAATTACTTCCTTCTATCCTTGTCTCTAAAGCTAGAATCATGTAGCTAAAGATGCCAAATTCTGCTGCTTGCTGGGACTAGAACATGACCCCCTCCTTCAGTTACTAGCCTTCTGTTTTTGATTGCTTTCTCCACTGCCTAACTTGTTTGTCCTGAACTACACCTGTAGACCAGGCTGCCCTTGAACTCAGAGATCTTTCAATTATATCTTCACCAGCTTTCTTCTCTTAATGGTTTCCTTCACTTCTTAAGGTTGGCTTTTCTGGAACTTGCTCTTTATACCAGGATGGCCTCGAAATCCAGAGATCCACCAGCCTCTGTCTTCTGAGTTCTGGGATTAAAGACATGCACCATCACACCCAGCTCTAAGATTTTCTTTAATTCCTTTTTAGAAATTAGAAACTTAGCTGGGAGGATCTTTCCCTGAGGTCAACATTCCCTCTCTTTCATTTCTTAACCTGTTTATTTCCTTGAACACAGTACTTAGATTCATTCCACTTCCTTCGTGTTTCTTTTCCCCTAAAAATGTACATTTTTAAAAATCTTCCTTCCTACTAGTGTTCTTTTTCATTATTAATCTTAATAAGCATGAACACTAGTAACCAAAGATAGAATCTATACTACGTTGTTTTGAGATTTCCTCTGTCAACAGGATTAATCCAAACCTCTTCACTTTCACCTCAGGCACATTCTTTGGACAAGGGCAAAAATTAGTCACATTTTTCATGTAAATATGACAAAAATGATCTCTAGGCCATATATTAATATTCATATGAAACCTCTAGAGTCAGGCCTCCACAGTTCAGCAAACCACACTCAGCACCACTGTCTGACATGTTCCTACAGTATGGCCCATTAAGCAAAATTTATAGCATTTAACTGCCTTTCTAAACCACGATTCCAAGATTCATATTCATTCAAACAAAAGCATGGTCAGGCCTATCACAACAATACCCCAGTCACTGGTACGAAAGTCTGACTTAGGGTTTCTGTTGCCTGTGAGGAGAGACACCATGACCATGAGGTTTTATAAGAAAAGCATTTAATTAGTGTGGTTTACAGTTCAGAGATTTAGTTCATTAACATTATGGCAGGGCATTGCAGTATACAGGCAGACATGGTGATGGAGAAGGAGCTGAGATTCCTACATCTAAAACCACTAGGCAACAGGGAGTGAATAAAATCAGGTGTCAATTGAGCACTGGATACCTCAAAGTGATGCACTTCCTCCAGCAAGGTAAACCTACTTCAATGAGGACACACCTCCTAATAGTGTCACTTCCTACGAGCTTATGGAGGCCAATGACACGCAAACTACCACATGAGGTTATTCTAACCATACAAGTGAAAGACTTCTTTACCAAAAACTTCAAGACACTGAAGAAAGAAATTGAAAAAGATCAGAAAAAAGAAAAGTCTCCCATGCTTATGGACAAGAACTAGGAACAGAGAAAATGGTCATCCTACAGATTCAGCACAATCCCCACTAAAATTCCAATGCAATTCTTCTTCACAGAAATTGAAAGAACAATTTTCAGTTTCAAAAAAAGCACAAACACTCAGAGAAAACAAAATAAAACAAACAAACATGCAAAAAATGATGGCAAAAACAATACTAAAGAATGAAAGAACTGCTGGAGATATCATCACCCCAATTTTAATTTGTACCGCAGGGCTATAGGAATTAAAACAGCATGATATTGGCATAAAAACAATCACATTGATCACTGGAATCAAACCGAACACCCAGATATAAGTATACACACTCATGGACACCTGATTATTTTTATACAAAAGCCAGAAATATATGCTGTGTGGTCAACCTGGATGGCTGCATGTACAATTAAAAAAAGATTCATATTTATTAACCTGCACAAAAGTCAACTCCAAATGGACCTTGAACCTCAGCATAAGGCCGGATACATAAAATATATAATCTGATAGAAAAGAAAGTGAACTCATTGGCACAGGAAAGGACTTTATTAACAGAACGTTGATATATAGGCAATAAGAACCAGAATTAATAAATGGATCCTCAGACACATATCTATAAACTATTAGTATATACCAATTACTATGTTGATTTCTGGGACATGAGATGGATACAAAAATCCTGGTGCTAAGGATTGAAAATTGATTAATTTCAAAGGTATTCTTTGCTTTGTTTCAAAATATAGATAATTGTAGAAAACCCACTCTATTGGAAGTTTCAAACCATATTTTAATATCTTATGGGCAATGCTATATTTCATGAGAAGAACAATTTAGTGAACAGAAAGTATATATAAATTCCCAAAGAACCTGTGTGTAAATCTGCAGAGTGCAATTTTTCTCATAGCCTCAAACTAGTTAACAGAATAAGCAACCAAAATCAAATTCTGAACAGTAAATGAACAAATAAATTGCATGGTACTCTTAAAATGAGATTTTAGAAAACAATGCTAATGGGAATGAGGTGGTTCAGTGACTAAAATCCCTCTGTCCAGCCTGAAAATCAACTCCTCTAACTTGTTCTCTGATCACAGCATGTGCACCATGACATACATGTACCAACACAGACACAGAGTAAATAAATAAATGAGATTTTAAAGTAACGTTAAAACTCCATTGTGTAAATAAATCACATTTTAGTACTACACAGCAGAAAAAAATAATGACATCTTGAATTTTGCAGGCAAATGGATGGAGCTAGAAAACATCATTTTGAGTAAGGTAACCCAGACTGAGAAACACAATTATCACATGTACTCATAAGTGCTATTTAAACATAAAGCAAAGAAAACCAGACTACAAATCACAAACCCAGAGAACCTAGACAACAATGAGGACCTTAAGAGAGACATACATGGGTCTAATTTACATAGGAAGTAGAAAATGACAAGATCTCCTGAGTAAATTGGGAGCATGATGAGCTTGGGAGAGGGTTGAAGGGGAGGGCAGAGGCAGGGAGGGGAGTAGAGAAAAATGTAGAGCTCAATAAAATCAATTTTAAAAAAAGTAATGATAACAAATATACTACTAGCACTATATGCACTGGCAGCGTAATATTGGGCTAAAGAACCTAGAGTAATAGACTAACAAAACCTCATCTGTTGATAGGACAGGATAAGATTCAGAGGGCTATACCTGGGAGAAAGAGCAGGAGAAGCACAAAAGAACCGACCATGGTCTTCCTTTTTCTAGGTATTATATACATAGATGTTTTCATTCTGAAGAAGTTTCAATAAGTTTATGTGGAATGCATGCACTTCTCTGTTTGTTTTATACTTTGAAGGACACAGAATGAATGGATATGAAGCTAAGAAGATTATCATTCCATAGGTAAGAAGGCTTTCTCTGTAAGCATGAGGAAATGCGTTTAAATCCCCAGCATCCATATAAAAATTTGGTATAGCTGACTTACCTAAAACACCAAAATTTGCATAGACATGTAGACTCCATGAGTTTGCCTGACAGCCAACCTAGACAGAAAGACATGCTTCCAATTTAAAAGAGATCTTGTCTTAAGGCCACAAAGCAGAGAGCAATAGAACATGGTCACACAAGCACATTCATCCATATACTCACGTGCATGCCCCACACATGCATACACACACACACACACACACACACACACACAGAGAGAGAGAGAGAGAGAGAGAGAGAGAGAGAGAGAGAGAGAGAGAGAGAGGCTGATGAGTGGATAGAGAAGTCATGTATATATGTCTATATTTGTCACTTGTCTGTAACCAGTTGTATCTAACACTAACATATGTCATAAAAGAGCAATGAGCAGTATTCTATAATGAAGAGAAAAATCAAAGAATTCTGATGAGGGGTCAGAAGATCCTTCAGAAGGGAATTGCTATCGTAGAGGTTTGTTGGTGTAAACCAAGAGATGAAAGAGGAAGAAATGAGTCTGCATTGCTGCAGGATCATATCTGAGAATGGGAAAGGTAACTATGCAGTGTTCTTGGACAGTAAGTGTTCATAACATTTGCAGAAAATAATACTTGGCTGGAGCTTTTCCCTAAAGACAATTAGCTAAGTTACTACACAGTAAGAAGGAAAACATAAGCTTCTCTCATTAATCGTACTAATTATCTTACTGGGAAAATCTGGATTTTAGCATTTTGATTTGGATGTTGCAGAAACACAGTAGGAAAAAGTTGTGTTTATATAATCGCTAGCATGGTGGAACTGTGGGAGGGGATGGACAGGACACAAATGACCACTCACTCACAAACAACATATTGTGAGGAGTAAATTAAATAAACGCATTTACTTATATTCTGCTTGTACTTTCTAAATATAAGGGTTCAGGATTATTTTTGGATTGTAATTTTAAGAAAATACAAGACAAAAGAAAACCATATGTGCCCAAATCTAAGGTGACCTCTCTAGCAGAGACTAAATCTATCCCCGGAACCACTGAAACAGCACCTGCACTAGAGCATCTAATTTCCCTGTCAGAGCATTCCTCAAAGAATGAAAAGCAAAACCTAGCCCACTAAATATGGACGTCATCAGTCAGCCAGCAACATGACCAACCAAAAGCCAGCCTGTCATTACTTCTTCAGACTGGAAAGCAGAAAACGAGGCAGAAGGCAAGTCTGCATTTCTTCAAGAAGAGTGAGTGTTCTGAGGCTAGCATAGCCCCTAGAAGCATTCTGTCTTCTGCAAAATGGCATAATTGATATCACAACTGCAGGCAGCTCAGCAATCTTCAAAGTACTTTGGAAAATGAGGTCACTTATGATAGATAAGCTGTGATAAATTCGTATATATATCATATATATATTTACATATATATATGATATATATATAAAATATTTTTAAAACACCCTCAAAATTAATTTGTACCTCATGTTTCTTACCTCATATGGCTATGACAAACAAGACACTACAGGTAAGAGATAAAGAGATCCGCATGGTGGTAGTGTATGCAGGAGACAGTTATATCACCAGAAAACTATGCCTCAGGTGTGGGTCCCACTCCCTTCAAAGACCTCCCAGATCTGACAATTTATGCAAAAACCTGCACACATCTTCTGAACTTCTCCAGATATCTTTCAGTCTCTGAAGATCCTTGGAAATCTCCCCAGAGAAATTTAAGAGAGAGTGAAAGCTTGTTCCACCAGCCTACTGTGGGCAGTCAGATCAAACAATGGGTTTTAGAATTGTCTCTAGTTGTTAACTTAAGAACACCCAAGGAGAAATGCATGCAAGTAAAGTAGCCTGAATAAAGGACAGATTGAAAGGCTATTTGCTGCACACATGTTTAGCGAATGTTTTCAAAACCCTTACTATATTTGTGTCATAAGAACTCTACTTTCCAGATTTTTAAGTCGAAGCTCAGAGCCACTCTCTTTCTCATTAACCAAAGTAAAACTTAGTCTTTTTTAAATGACTCACTCAATTTAAAAAGATTCGTTAAAATGAATGTCACAAGCACTAGCTTGAAGACCACCAGGCTTTCCTTCAATGTTTTCTAGTATAGTTCTCATTGTAACCTTCTCCCATGAAAAGCAGAGAATTTAGGGCACAAAATCATCATGGTGGTATGGTAATGTTCCTGTTAGAATGTCTCATTCCCACATCATTCTGTACTCAGTTTGATGAAATCAAGAACAAATAACCTAAAAATCCAAGTGTGTAGAAATTGTGGGTGTGGGAATTAAATACTCAATTGGTTGGCCAGTAAGGGGTAGTTTGAGATAGCTATGTTGCACATACTCAAAACAGTTAAAACAGTGTGCACGGGAACATGTTCCACAGACACATAGGGAGGGCTGTCCCCTGCTTTGCTTCTCACACTGGCCCCGTGATATTAGGCGAGTCCCTCTCCTTCTCCATCTTTAGTGTCTCCTGGTTGAGTAAGGTCAGTAATAGTATCTTGTTCTGGGATTGGTTCAAGAGCGTCATTAGATAATGCCTCAGAAAGCACTCTGTGCACCTTAAGCAGCTCTGCAAATGTAAGGGATAAAAGATTGGAAAGATGCCTCTGGGTGGCTTCTTCTCAAATGTGCCCAGATCTTCACATTTCAGTGGTGAAAAAGGAGTACTAATATTTCCTATTGGCACTTTACTGCTGCAGACAAAGTAATCTAAGGCAAAATAATATATTTGTCCTTGAGACTCGAGAAAGTGAGCTTCATTTTAATTGGAAACTTTCCTGGCCCATTAACGTGTCTACTTTTCCTGAAATGACCTTTGTGAGAAGCAAATAATGTGGGTGACCAATGGAAAAATCTGGTACTTGGCTTTTAATGTTGTTTTTACTTTTCTCTGTGCCATTGAGTTAGCTACTTTTCTTCCAATCACCTCTGTAGTATTTACGTACTTGTCCAAATGCATTGTGTATGTAAGTATTTGTATAGACATACACACACACATTACTCACTGTTTGCAAAGAATTAGCTTCAACTTAAGGAATGAAGACGCCACATATCTCTTTATGAAATAAAGATATAATACTTGCTTTTCATCTTTCCAACAATAATTAATGCTAATCCCTGGAACCAACTATCTTTCACTAAGCTACGAGGGCAGAAATATAGCATGGGAGAGAATATAGCAAAACTGTACATAAATGCAAAGTGGTGTTATTACCAGACATAAAACTATCAGCAGCTCACAGAGGGAGACAGGAACATTCACCAAAAAGGCTAAAGATTCATATTTATGATGCTCCTGCTCCATGTGTGCAAATGAGTACATGTGCCTTTGAGTGTGGGTGTGAGTGTTTGTACATGTTACATGTAAGTGCGCATGTGTGTGTGAGAGAGAAACAGAGACAGAGATATGTAGGAAGGTCACTTGTTTGTTCCCAGCTGCTCAGACCTGAAATAACCACACAGAAACTCTATTTTTTTCAATATTGTTTGGCCAATAGCTTAAGCATATTTCTGGCTAACTCATATTTTAAATTAACCCATTTCTAGTAATCTATGTGTAGCCATGTGAGTATGGCTTTACCAGGTAAAATTTTGGCACATCTGCTTCCGGCAGTGGCTACATGCATCTCACTGACTCTGTCTTCTCATTCCCATCATTCAGTTTAGTTTTCCCTGCCTACCTCTATTTTGCCCTGCACAGGCCTTAAATAGTTTCATTATTAACCAATGGTATTCACAGCATACGAAGGGGAATCCCACATCAGAGACAGAGAATAGTTTTACCTACATAAGCAACTGTCTAGGCAGATGCATGGGACTGATTAATAAGAGAATGAGATGACTATAAGTTGAAAAAGCAACTTACATGACAAATAGTACCACTATTCCACAGTCAGTCAGCTGGATGAGCCCAAACTCTCTACTTAAACAGCTGATATAGCTTCTCCATTGTTCCAGAAACCCAGATACATTCTCGCTAAGGCAAGGAGTCCTCAGATCCTAATAAGCAGTAGTTTACTTCAAAGGAGTGTTCAAGAATGTATTTTTCAACCTAAGAGATTATATAAATATGTTTGAAGTAATGAAACAAAATAAACTAATTAATATTATAACAAAAGTAATAAGGTAAATAAAAGATTTTTTCTTAATCCCCAAAATACTCCTCATGTCTACAATAATCATTTAAAAACAAAATAGGTTATTTACCCTTACATAGTTAGAATGCATATCAAAATTACACATTTTTGCACTCCCATGGTTAAAAGAATTATTCAGAGAGGGCTTTATAAATTCCAAATTCTGTGATGCTTTCTGTGTGGATTAACATACCAGTAAAACACAATAAGTACTTAAGGCCCAGATATGTAAAAACCAGGAGCTTAACTTCTAATATCCTCTCTCCAATCAGGTATGGATTTACTAAATATTTCTCTGCTGTCATCTTTTCTAACTAAAACTCACAACTAAATCCTCTAGCCTAAAACGCTGTTGAGTTATACTAGTACAGTTTTCAGAACTTATTTTCAACCTACATAGCAGAATGAGATAGATAAACTCCAGGAGTACGCCAAAGCTGGAAACCACTCAAAAACAGCTAACAGGGTGCCTATAAGTCAAACAGCCTGAATTATAAATATGGAATGATGACTTCAGAAAAAAAATCAGAAATGATTGAATCTCCCACTGACCTAAATGAATATGAATTAAAACGTTTCCCTCAGAGCAGGAAGTTAACTGCTAATATTTACCTAACATCAAATAAATGCCAGATTTGTGATGAGGACTTCTGTACATTAGCTCATTTACTCCAACAACAAAACCCCAAGAAGCAATCTTTTCCTTGTGCTTACGCCAGCTGACAGGGCACTCAGATGATGCACCTGAGAGGGCCCAAAACACTCCCCTAATAAAGAGCAAAGGCAAGATTCAACTCTGAGTCTTTTCCCACCCCTACTTCCACATCTGTTCCTTGAATGATCTCATTTCACTGTGCCATTCTAAAATCATGAAAGGCTTTAAAGCCAATGAATAGAATCCCAAGCACAGGCTCATCCCTTAGTTTCACAAAGAATTATTAAATACCTACACTGTCAAGTCTAGTGGAAAACCCAATAGTGAAAGAGACAAATATGGGTCTGGCTCTTGTGAGGCTTACAATTCAAGGTCTTTAAGCCCAGACTTTGTAAAACCACTTCAGAATTGAGAATAAGTTTCACAAAAGTCAACACCCTACATAGCAAGGGCCTATACTCCTACAGCTGGCTGATGACACGGACTAAGTAGTAGACATGCTAAGCCTATATATGTGAAATGAAATATATAGAATGGAAAATGGTACCGTCTACCTCAAAATGGTATGGGAGGGAAGAATAATAGTGTAAGGATCACATTAAAGTTAGTTGAATGCATACTTGCATGCAATATAGGTTAAAAACATTATTCTGCTTTTTTTCTGCTTTTAAAGGCAAAGACATTTCATTTTTAGTTTATAAAAAAAAATGCTGTGACATTCTGACAACATTTCCTACCAGATCAGGAAGTTTTGAGGTCCCTGCTTGTGTGAACATGTGGTAACTAATTAGAATCCTGACTGTATGAAAGGACAATTTGCCATTTGTACTAATTGATATCTAGTATCAAAGTAACTTCAGGCTTAATAAAGCAAAACTTGGGGCATTTTTACCTTGCTAGTCAAGTGAAATTTGCTTCACACGCTGAACAATGAAAGTAAGCCATCTGAACAGAGAGTGGTGACAAAAATAGGTGCTTAGTATACCATGTGCTGAGCAATAAAATCAAAGGTGCTGAGAAAGGACCATACCCCAGGGATAACTGTGCCAGAGAAACAGGAATCAGGCAAGTGTTATTTACTGTGGTTAAGCAGTAATGCAGGGAGATGCACCATGAAGGGTCTGCAGTCTCACAGCCCTCTAGACCATCCTGGAGTTGAGAAGCTTCTAATTTGCCCAATGTCTGGTCAAGGCACAATTGCCAGGTAAAGGAGCACACTTACTGGTGAACGTGTTCCACTTGCTACCAGTGCTAGCAGGTAGAAACAGTGAGGAAAGGAAATGAGGAACATGTTTCATTGTTACTAGATAAAACTCAGAGAAGGCTGAGGAAGGATATTTACAACACAATATGATCTGATGATTCTGGAGGTATGAGAAAAGAGGGACTCTAGTGCTTACATTCCAGAGCATTGACAAATAGGCTTTGCTGTTGTTGTTGAGACAGTCTCCGCACCTCAGGATAGTCTCTACCACCCTATGACCTTCAACTTCTGATTCTGTTGTGTCTGCCTCCCCAGTGCTGAGAGTATAGGTGTGTACCATGCTGCCTGTTTTCTGAGGTGCTGAAGCTAGAGTTCAGATCCATGGTTTCCTGCATGCCAGGCAAGCACCCTACTTCCTGCACTACATCCTCAAACACAAGAGTCCTCTGTGTGTGTGTGTGTGGTTGTTGTTGTTGTTAGTATGTAAGAATCTAGGCATACCTATGCCATAGTGTACATATGTAGGCATTGGGTATTCATCGTGGTCTTTCATCTTGATTGGCACAGGGTCTCTTGTTTACTGTTGCATATCCTGACCTAGGTGACCCTTGAACCTCATGGGACTCTGCTATCTCTGTTTCTCATCTCAGGACCAGAGCAGCAGGCTTATATTTGCACAGTGCTATCTCTCTTTCATGTGGGTTCTTAGCGTTTGGACTCCGGTCTGCACGCTAACGCAGCAAGCACTTTACTAACTGGGCAGTGTTCCTAACCCTTATTTTGAATTTGGCTTGGGCAAGACTGAGATAAATTGACACAAGTAGATACACTCTTATGAAACATTCTGGTAAGGAGTGAGAATGCCAACTGGTTAAAAGTGTATTCTGCTTCCAGAGAACATGAGTTTGGTTCCCAGAGTTCATCTTACAACCATCTGTAAGTCCAGCCAAAGGAGGATCTGATACTTCTGGCCTTCATGGACTCCTGAATATATGTACTCACTGTATGACTGTACAGCACATACACCCACCCACAAACACACATGCACATTTTTATGTATAATTTTAAAATAAGAAAACATCCTCATGGCTTCTGAGTGGCACGATTTGGTAGAGTTAAGTCAGGAAACTGATTGGGAAGATGTTGAAATCTCTTAGAGGTTTCATGGAGTTACTCTGACTCGGGACTAAAACTAATTGTGTATCATACATATGTGCCAGAGATGAGCTGAGTAGAAATCCCAAAATTGGATCTGGAAATTAAAAAGCTAGGCAAGCACTATAATGAGAAAGGAGAAGGGGTGAATAAGGCTCCTTCTTTGGCTCAGGCTCACCACACAGGCAATTTGATTATAATATTCTCCACTCTCCCTACTTCTGCCCCCCGACCTACCTTACAACCCCCAAGGGCTCCCAATTATTCATTTTGTTCAGACCTCAGGGAGAAAGTGTGATTGCTGCCCTTGGAGTAAGTGAAAAGCAAGAGCTGTCTGCAGGAAGCTGAAGGCCAACTGGGTACAGCATTTACTTAGTAGGGGGTAGGGTTCTGGTCTGGGAATTCATTTGTGGGTTTCAGGCCTGTCCTTGTCATCACACATGGAGCACTCTGAATGTCTCTGCTCCAATGGCCCTTCTCTAGAGCATGGATCATTTTGTCTCCCACAGGAAGATGGATTTATTCATTTCAGTGCTATCATAATAATGAACAGCTGGCCACTGCTTCTCAGTGTCTCACTTCTCACACACTTCTGCTTTATCAGCCACAAGTCCCATGGCTAAATACTGTGAAAAACAAAGGAAATGTGTTATGAAAGCAGTTACTTGGATGAACAAAACATATAGACCCTCTGAATACAAGGGGGAAATCCAGACACTTCATTTTTCTATCCTTTGCTGAAATTAATCTTTTTTAAGAAGATTCAGTGAGATAAAGCTTCAATTTGAAATAAAGCTTTAGATTGGAATAATCTATTTCTTATTTTCATTCTTTGGACATTTTTATCTGATCTAATTCATGATTTTCTAAAAATGCCAGCTAGTATGTATTATTTAGGAAGATTAACTGTGCAACCGGAGCATGTACAGTAAGTAAGCTGCTCAAATTCACTGAGCAATTAGTAATTGTCCTGATTTAAAAGATCTCCTGCTTCTACTAATTGCTGACTTGCAGACCTAGTCTAAGTGCTCTATTAGTTGAACTGACAAGTAGATCAAACTGGAATAGAGTTGGGCAAATCATGTTCCAAGTTAATATTCCATGTATGTCTTACCATTACTATTATTTCTGTTATCTCTATGCTCTTTATTGATATCACAAACTCAATAAAATATGGTAGTGACAGAAAAAAAACAGTAATAATCAAAGAGGTACAGCATAATAATGAAAATAATAACATCTGCAGCAACAGTAACGATAAAGCAACTATAGCAAAATGAATAAGCTTGCTGACTCGCTGTGGGATAATGCTCTTATACACTGAAAAGATTTATCACTCATATTAGTTTAATAAAATACTGATTGACCAGTATCCAGGCAGGTTGTATAGATAGGGCAACCAGACTAAAAAAAATTCTGGGAAGAGGGAAGACAGAGAGTCAGTCACCAGACACACACAGAGGAAGCAAGATGAGAATACTTGATTGAGAAAAAGTACCAAGACATGTGGCTAAACACAAACAAGAAATATGGGTTAATTTAAGTTGTAAGAGCTAGTTAGTTATATGTCTGAGCTACTAGGCCACGCAGTTTATATACTGTGTGTTTCTTTGAGACTAAATGACTGTGGTACCAGGTATGACAGAAACTTCTGTCTATACTCACTCTGCCAAATTGCCTATGTCAACCCTACTATTTCTAAGGCTTTTTGTATGTGTTTATATAAGTTACCTTTCTCCATTCTGTTTCTCCATTTCCTTTTGTCTACTATACAGGTGCCCTTTGTGTGTAAAAATAAAAGATAATAATACATTAATGCCATTAGCACTAATTAATGAAAGTTATTGAAATAATTTTTCTGGCTAT
>JAQHUG010000145.1:4287306-4299798 GCA_028555095.1 Dicrostonyx torquatus | reverse complement strand
GAATAAGCTCTATACCTACTCAACTATTAGGAGACTCACAAGGATTTTAGTGTAAATATATCCAGTACAAAAGTACATAAATCTTATGTATGTTGCTGCTGCTGTAACAGCAGTAAACATATATTACCATATATGTTTTACCTAAAACAATACAAATATGTGAATGTATTATTTTATAGGCCAGTGACTCTCAAAATGTGGGTAGCAATCTTTTATGGTTGCACTGTCCTTTCATGGCAGTCATATATCAGATATTCTACATAACAAATATCCATATTATGTTTAAGTTATAGTTATGCAGTAGCAACAAAAAATACTTTTCTGACTTGAGGTCACCACGGCATGAGAAACTGTATTAAAGAGTCGCGGTGTCAGGAAAGTGGAGAACCGCTGCTATAGATTAAAGACGCCCCCATAGGTCTCTAGGGCACAGCCAAAACTTGGCAGAACTCCATTCCGCTGAGAATCCTGGGATGGAATTTTTTCTCATTCATCTATCTCACTGTCCAAGGTCCCCATTTCCTTGTTGATTAACATATGAGTGAGGCTGCTTGCACCTAGATGCCACTCTATTCATACAGTCCTCTTTCCCTCATCAACGTGAGCAGCCTAAGTCCTCCTCTCTCATAGACTTTCTTTTGAAAAGAGAGTGTGGTCTACTCTCTCTGACTGAAAATTCTGCCTTTCTTTTCCATGGCATGATTCTGGGAGCAACAGTTGGTCCAACACTAGTTTTGTCCATGATAGTTGGTTGCATACCATAACATTTCGGTGTTCCCAAGTCTCAAAGTGAAGACATAAGCATATTTTTGTGGCCCATTATTCTTTCTACTGCTGTGTGGCAACTCTTATTTGTGCTGGAAACAGAGTAATAAAGATGCTAGTGGTATAAAAAAGGAAAAGACAAATGAGTATTACAAGCAAAAGAGGAAAATCAATCAAGCTTTCTCAAACACAAAAGAAATTGCATACAAAGCACAAGGTGACTGGTGAAAGAGAGTGGAGACACAGTAGAACAATTGCTTTGATTTTAGCTGTTTTATTAAGGTGAATTTTTATTTGAGGAACTGCACATATTTAGTATGTAAAACTTAATGAATTTGGATTGTGGAAACACCCAGGTTCCCAATGACACTAAAGTGAAGTCAAATTAATACATCTCCAAATCTCCAGTGTCCTTACCTTTTCATTCCATTTTATACTGTGCTTTGTTGGATTCTGCAGTAGGTGGCATTTGTGACAGACACCTCAGAGAAGAACTCTGGAAGCTTCAAGATTTCTGTGGTCTCAGTCCTGTGGTAAAACTTAAGAAGCTGAATGTCATAGTGGTGGGAGTATGTGCCCCATGCTGGGAAAAAAATCTATTCTATGGCCCTATCCCAGGAACCTCCAAAAACATCTTCTTATCTGAGGTCCAAACAGCCAGCACATGAGCCTGTAGGGACCATTTCATAAACAAACTGTAACAGTTTGAATTTTATAAGTTTCTTTTAAGTTTCTGCTTTTTAGTTTTAGAATGTATGTGTGTATGTTTCTAAATTAAACTTGATTTAAAGGTTTAAACATTTGCCAAACTGTCAATTTTCATCCTAAAATGTAATCTTTAGTGCAACATTTAAGAAGAAAGCTTTTAGGATGTGATGAAGACTAGAAAAGTACTCACTTATGACTAAGACTAATAACCTCAAAAGAAGATATAGAGGGAGCTACCCAGGCCCAGTTCTGTCTATTGCAATAAGAGGACACAGTTCTCATTTTCTTTGTAATGCATATCAAGACACCACTTGAGAATCAGAGATTAGCCTGTCACTCTACACAGTCTGACAATCCCGGAATCATGTTCTCTGTTGACTAATGCCAGCACACTAACACTAATGAGAATATACATTAAATTTCAAAGTGCATAATTCTATAATATTAACTGTAGGTCCTATGCTACATATATATATATATATTACAGATATACATACAGATGTACAATAAATAATATTGTGAGAAGAAAGTAAACTACACATTTTTAAGTAGGGTAAGAAGAAATAGGAAAAATTAATGGACGGTAAATATTAATTCTACTCTGTTAAGAAAGCTCTTGATTTAGAATGATTAATATTAATAAATTTCACCAATTAAAAGTTATGTGTGAAAATGTATGGTCAGCAAAATGAAAGGAGGAATAAAGACAGAAAAAGAGTATTCATTGAGGTCTTAATACCACAAGATTATTGTTTTGAAAATCATTATAAAGATGAAATCTTCAGTAAGTACATTAACAAAGGACAACAGGACATTTATGAATGAAGACATATTGGCAATCAAAAATGTTTAACAATATTCCTCTACACAGACACATACACACAGGTACATGTTTATACATAAACACACACACACATGTCAGGACACATACATACATGCATACACATTCTCACACAGACATACATACAAAAACATAGAGAAAAAAATCATTTCTTCTGTCAAATTAAAGCAAGGATAAAAATTTACCAAAGGAGAACTTGTGGATACAACTTCTGAGGGTTTGTCATAAAGTGGTAAGAATGAAAATAATGAATAATAAATGTTTAGAATGCTATAGACACAGGACAAAGACAGTGGTGTGGGGAAGAATGCAAACTGTGAAGTTTAATTAGAACTAATAAAGAATGAAGGGTGTGCACAAAATAGATTTTAACACTTAATACAAAACATTGAAAGAATCTTTTAAGATAGTTTCAAATGCAAATCAAGTTATGGAGATTTTTTTTAACTGGAATTGTAAAGTATTTGTGAAAGGGTCTAGAAGGCTTTGTGGTTATGGTAGAAGGAAGATTCCAACCATTTTGGAGGCACTGAAATTATAAGGCCAAAGACTTAGGAAAAACATGCTGGAGTAAAGAACACACACATGGAAAGCACACATATAAATCAAATTCCATGGATGTTATGAAATCAAAAATCTATCATGTGTAAAGTTAAACTTTGTTATTACTTTCACTAAATGAACCAGAATTAACTAATTTTTATTTACCAAATAATGTTATGTAATTAATAGGAGTTTAAAATATTAGCAATAATAGGGATAGTGTGGTAAAGATATGCTCACTCACTTAAAAGTTCATTATTGGAAATTAGGCATGATTTCTTTTGATCTGGTAGAAATTTATAATATTGAATTGATAGTACTATTTAACTATAGGAATAAAATGCAGATTTTACTCAGGGTTCACACTATGAATAGTGAATAATTAACTGAGGAATAATTGCAGCCATAAATACCATGGCATCCCCAGGCAATGTGACATAATATGAATTATATGTGTTGATCAGGAACAGAGAGATGCTTGCTTCCTGTTAGCATCTGAGAAGGTCTAAAACAGTCAACACCAAATACAAGATACAAGATTGTAAAGTTAACCAAGCTCAATAGATATAAGGCACGAAAGTAAAGGAACATACATTTCCCTTCCTCATATGACCTAGAGATAGTTTGAGGCTCTAATTTTCCGAGATTAAGCAAAAAAGCATTTTCCATGTATGTAAAGAAAGCTTAGGTTTATTAATACTACATTCTTCTGTGTAACATTTTATTTATCCCATTAAATAGCCTCACAGCAGGGTCTGTGAGGTCTGAAGCTCCTGCACAAACTTAAATATCTTAAACCTTGAAGCAAGAGCCATGTTGACCTACATAAACAATAGAACGCTCAGGGAAACAGCTGATTAGAAAGCCTTTACACTTATACCTTCTTAGTATTTTTTTTTTAATTTTGTGCCTAGAGAATGGGGTCTCCTACTGGATCTGAAATGTGTGAAGATGCTCAGGGAAATCCAACACCTGAAAAAGCACCTTCAAATCCAACAGTGTCATCTCTTGATTATTTGGAAATTTTTTAAAAGAATTTTATAATTTTATGAATGTCTTTTTAAAGGCATTTATGTATTAGTAGGCTTTTAATTGTAATTTAGTAATTTCATAGGGATCACTCAATGGGAAGTTCTTTGCGGGGAATCCAGGTAGATTTCCAAATAAAGTTTTGCAGGAAACTTGTTTTGGAAACTGATAATAATGATAAATTTATATGTGTGTGTGTGCGTGCGCATATATATACATATATGTGTATATATATGCATGTATCTATATATATGTATATTGACATATATATACAGATATATATATACATATACAAAATGTTTATATTTACTTAAAATATATATAAAACCAAAAGCTCAAAGATCAAAATTAATCTATAGTTCACAATGATACAAAAATACTATTTTTGCACACAAACTAAAATCCCAGCACTCAGGAGATGGAGATAGCAAACTACAAATTACAATAAGCATCTGACCTAAGCTTGGTCTACAGTGTGAGGCCCTACTCAACAACAACAACAAAAAAAAATCAAAGGAAAGAAGAATATGTTTAATATCCATTAAGTCATAGGGAGTAGAGAGAGAAGCAACTGTTCTACCACAGTCTTAAGGAATTCCTACTGATTGTTTAAAGCCAACAGTTTGAACATCAGGCCTCTGTCCTGCTTGCAGCCATTCACATTAAACCTGCAAAGACTTCAGGAAGGGGAATTTGTCACATTTTCTGCTTATTCTAAAGGGTTAAGTATGGCAAGGAGACAGCACTAATAATAAAACATGCTGTCATGAATTCACACTAATAACTAGAAAACCAATACAAATTGCAGAATTGGAGAGATGAATGAGAATGCAGAGACATACAATAAGCAAATCAGCTCTACTTCATCAAGCAAATGTTCTTTGCTGTACAATCACAAAGATAATTGAAGACCGCAGTGGAAGGGAGCCTAACGGTCTAATAAGCACTTGACTGTGATTCACTTGCCAATCAGAAGCAGACATGACAGGTTTTGAAGCAGATGATGCCTGATTTGAGCAGTGGCCGGATTATTTATTGATTTCAAATTTGGCTGAGAGAGCTTGAGGGTTTAAACAAATTATTCTGAGGGAGGGACCAATCAACCATCACACATTTAACGTATGCTTTTATCATGTCTTCAATTCATTCTGTTGCTTTCTCTGTAATCAAAATATTACTTTTTATTTTTTTATGTCAAAGGAATGCAGATCAAAGCAATGGGAATGCTGGGATTTCCCACCCAGGAAGCATTCTGCTAGAATTTCCACGAATGGAATCTTACTGGTCTGGTTGTACTCCCTTGACCTTGTTTTTTTTTTTTTGTGTGTGTGTGTGTGTGTGTCTTAAGAATAACTAAAACATTTTAAACTCATTCAACACTGAATGAAGCCTAGGACAAATGACACACTTGAAATTTTTCACATGAATGAGAATTTTTAATTCAGGAGGGAGGATCATTCATTGTTATCGGGAGCAGAGGAAGGTGAGATGAAGAAATAGCAGTGTGAAGTCTATTCTGCTGTGAGCTCTGAAAACAATGCTTAAGGCAGAAAATAAGATATCATCTTGACAAGGGACAGGACAGACAAGCAGTCACAATTCATGGCTCGAAGGACACAGCATTAGGAAGACTAAAACTCACCCCATTTTTTCTAATGTGGAGCACTAGTTTAAAGCAGAGTATAAATATGGTGAGAATGACCAGAACCATCAGTCATGGCAGTTGTGTCAGGCAGAGAGGAAAAATCTCAGGATCACTGACTGCATTAGTATTTGCAGGTATAGCTATGGAAAGACTGTTGAGCAGAACAAGCCTAAAAGGATGCTAAAACCAGAACATCACATGCACATTTGCATCACCATTATTTCCTCAGCACATGGCATCTGTATAGCTTTAGATATTGCAATAAGAATTTAAACTTTAGAAAAGGAGTGAACATATACCAACCCTCCTCTCCCAGTCATCCTATAGTTAACTAGGGCAGGAAAACACTCCTCAGAGAAAGCACTGGTTTTCAGTCTGTTTAAAAACAATAGAAAGCCTGCCTCTATGTAAGTGACACCAAAGTTTCTTTGGCCATTGCCAAGTCATACCCCCTAACAGTACTTCATTTTATTCTATAATAAGCACCACCTCTCTTTTAAAATGAAACAAACTAAAATGAAAGGAGAAAGGTAATAATATAGATGAACTTTCTTGAGTATACTAAAGACACAGAAATACTTAGAGTCCTCAGCATCACGGAAGGGCTGGCAGAGGATGAGAGAAGGCAGCATAAGAAGCTGATGAAACAATAAAGAAAGGAGCTTGATGTATTTTCTGCTTATTGCTACAGTACCTGAGGCTGAGCTCGATGAAACCCAGAGCTTTGTTTTGGTTTTACTCCACCTGTGTCGGCTCATATTTGTTGGGACGTTGAGAGGATCCAGGTTTGCCTTGAAGACAAATATTTGCATATGTCCAGGAAGAAATCTTGGTTTTGTTTTTGTTTGCTTGTTCCAGATCAGGTAAATAGAGGTAAGAAGTCTCTCTCTAAATGTTGCAAATATCATGCTTTGGGTCGTGGTCTGGGATTGAGTAAAATGAACAATGTCAATTGGAGCTGAGCATAAACATTTATGGCTCTCTGCTTACTCTCTGGAGATTCAAAGGGATCAACGCCATTAGACTCCTGCAGCTTTGCCTTCCCTGCCATTTGGTTTTATTTTTGTTTTGTTTAGCAGCAATGAGACAAATTCCTAATATATCTCTGAATAGCAAACTTATGGAGTACAGGAAGTTTTTCAGATGCTTTGTCTTTGCCGCACTGTCCAGCACTTTGCTGGGCACATATGTCCTGGTTAATCATTGCTCTCTTTCATAGTGCACAGGCTTGCAGAACAGATCAATAATTAGAGGGGGTACTTTAGAACAAATTGACAAACAAGACATAAATAAATCACCAAGAACAGATGGCATTCAACCAAATGTTTTCTAACAGCCAGAGGACACTGGAACTGCTAGCTAAAATGTTTAATCTTTCATTAGAATTGGACATTGCACCAAACATTGGCATGTTGCCATCTCATTTAAAAGAAAAAGATTTGCAAAGTGACCTTGTGATTGATTTGATGCTTCAGAAGTAAAAAATTAGCAAGTTATATATTGTACATATGTGTAATAAAAAAGCAGTTTTATGATGCTTTCTAGAATGAAAAAAATGGAGCAAGAAGTAGAGTTAACTTAACAAAATGATGTATGCAGAGAACATGAGAGAAGAAAGAAACCACTGGGGGCAATTTATACCAGCTTTTAGTAAGTACTGGGAAAATTCCAGGGCTACAAATTCACCAGAAGATTAAAGAAAATGCTCACTCACTCACTAGGAGAAAGCAGACCTCAGCAAGGGAAATGAAGTTAGGACTATTTTGCCTATTACGTGGAAATGCTGAAGGTTGTGGAGTATAGAGAAATGGTCACAGTTGATGTATATCTATGTTATTGTGAAGAACTTCATAAGTGAAGCAGCTTTCACCCATTAGAGATGGGGGGGGGGGAGTTTAATTGGGAAGCATGCTGGGAAGAAAAAACTCACTACCATTGGGTATGGAGAAATAACCCCAGCTAAGGTAAGGAAGAAAGACACATTAGGAATGGAATCTAGGCCACAGCAGGTACATCCTTGTTTTCCCTAGAAGCACATTTTAATCAAAGGAAAGACTCGGCTTAATCCCTGCAGATTATCATGTACCCTGTGCCCCTCCTCTCTCACTATTGGATCTCCTGTTTGAAGCAAAAGTATCATTTCTAAATGGAAATAAACAGACTAAAGAATTGTCCTAGTGCTAGCCTTTTCTTTTCTTGTATGTAAAGAACAATGATTTTTTAAGCTTCCTGATTTTTACAAATGCTATTTAATGTAAACTATTTTATTTTAAAAAGAGGATATAGGGGCTAGAGAGATGGCTCAGTGGTTAAGAGCACTGCCTGCTCTTCCAAAAGTCCTGAGTTCAATTCCCAGCAACCACATGGTGGCTCACCATCTGTAATGAGGTCTGCTGTCCTCTTCTGGCCTGCAGGCATACACACAGACAGAATATTGTATACATAATAAATAAATAAAAAGATGCAAATACAAAAAAAAGAAAATTGCTGCCAGTGAGATGGTAAATTCAATGAGAGAAACCTTAAAAAAAAAAAAGAGGATTTAGGGAGAAATAGGGCAGAGAGTTATGTCACAACATGATTACATATCTAAGCACCAAAGAACACAGAAAGTTCTCAATTCCATTCTGCATTTCTTTCAATAATGGCATGTGTACATTCAATTTCAGTTTTTCGGGTATTTTAGAAAATGGGTATGGCAGAAATTGTGGCTAGAAAGGAAGTAAGAGTCAGGGAGCTCGGTTTCAATGTGACTTATTAGAAAGAATAAATGCATACCTGTAGCTCAGTGAATTGAGGCCTTTAAACCACTCCTCTCTCTTGTTATAGCTAGAAAAAAGCAAACCAAACCCAGCGACCTGGAAAAAGCACACAGCTCTCCACTGAATTGTCTTGAAGAGCTGATGGAGTGGGAACAGCACATCATGCAAGAAACACCAATGCCTCAATCAATTGTATTTACCCATCTAACTAGTCTAAATCCCCTTTGCAGGACCTTTGCTGGTTTTTCTTTCTCTTTATATCAACAAATGTATTCAATATATTTTGATCGTATTATTTTCCCTCACCAAGTCCAATTTCCCCACACCGCACTACCCACCTAGTTTTATGAACTCTCTCTCTCTCCTCTCTCCACTTAACATAATTATTTAAAGAATTAAAAGAAAAGAAGACTAATAAAATAAAAAAATACCAAAACAAAATAAAATGTCCACAAAGAAACATGGAGCCTGTTCTGTGCTGGCCAACTACTCCTGCGCATGGGGCCTGCCTTAGAGTGTAGTTGTTAAATGCAGTGACCCTCTGTTGAGGAAAACTGATTTCCCCTTTCCCAGGAAGTATCTATTACAATAGTATCCTGTTCAAAGGTTCAAAGTCTATTTCCTCTTGTATGTGTTAGGATTTTATCGGAATTTAATTTGTATAGGTCTTGTGAATTCTGTCAGAGTCTCTGTGAGTTCATATGCTTATTGATCCTGCTGTGGTTTAGAGATGCTGTTTGCTTGAAATGGTCCACCACCTCTGCCTCTTAGAAGCTTTCCGCTTCCTCTTCGGCATGTCCCTAAGCCTGAGCCATGAGGAATGGTATTTGATAAAGAGATTCCATTTAGGGCTAATTGCTCAAAAGACTCTTACTCTATGAGCATTTTCTCATTGTGATCTCTTTGTTCATTATCATCTGCTACAAGAAGTAACTTCTGTGGTAAAGGCTGTGTTATGCTGTAATATATGGGTACAGTAAGGTCACTAAGAGTCATTTTTACTCATGTTCCTTAGCAGAATGACGGTAATAGGCTTCTCCTATGACCGCGATATACAGTCTCAGGCTCTTGGTCACATCAGCAGTGTAAGGAATGGGGGACATAAAGGGATAAAAGAAAGGGAAAATAGGATAGATTGCTTTACATGGGGATGGGGCTAGGAGGGCAGGACACAGAAGGGCATATGTGGAAGGACAACTAACACCTACCACTGTAAAAGCTTCTCAAAACGTATATGTATAGGAAGGTAAATTAAATGATGCCGCCAAATAATAGAAGAGACAATGCTCCAACTAGACATTTTATATCACCAAGTAACACCTTCAGTACCAAGAATGGGTTACATCCTGTTAAGTCAATGGTCAAAAGGGTTCCATAGATCCCATTCAAACATCACAGGCTACTGACAAGGCTACTAGTTATTTTTCACAACATTAGTTTAAGTATCTGTTACTAAAGATATATGTAGTTTTGTCAAAAGACATGGAGAAATTGAGATAATGCCCAGTGAGAAGCTTCACCTCAACTGAATAGCATTCATGGTGCTGGACACTTTGTATGTTACTGGGAAAAAAAGTAAACATTAGTATGGCCTGGCCAGCAACTCTGTGGCCAATAGTAGTGATCTGCCTACAAAATATCCTGGCATAATAGTGATATAAATATTATGGAAGTAAACAACCACTTTTTGGTTAGCATTAAGAAAATTGCTCATTTCATTTTATATATGTTACTGATTTTCATCTGTAAATCAGTTCTTTTGTGACCATTTCCTGCCGTCTGATAGATTCTTTACTTTTACAATTTTTGGTATCTTTTCTCAGATATTTAAATGATAGCTTTTTTGCTCTCTTAAATTATTTTCCCTAGAGATAGAGATAGTAGAGATCTATCTCAGACTGGAAATAACTCTCACTGTCTGATCAGTTCAGAAAAATCCAGAAAGTAGACAGAGAAACATAAGCTATCATCTCTCAGAGTAGAGACACATATTAATTTTCTTCTTTGCTTTTTATAACTGTCACATATATTTTCCCAAAGCCATCTTTATGTAAACATATTTTTAAAACCATAGCATCAAAATGTCCTATTTTATATCCCAGTGTCCCTAATAGACACTGCACTCCAGCCAACTACTTTAAATCATTACCTCTGAACTTAAGTTCCATTTTTATGGGTCTTGCCAAGTCACAGTCACTGTAATCACTATATCCTCATTTATTCATTCTTTCTTTCTTTCAGCAGATACATACTGAGGGGCTATGATTGCCGTAGATTGAAGAAGAAGAGTGAAACTAAGGAAGGTATTAATCTAACTGAACATGTTTTTACATCAAACCTGGGGACAATAAAAGAAAAAAATTAAAAGGCATAACTTATGATACCAAGCAGATATGCTAAATATGAGACAGTTAAAGCTCACTGTCCTAGAAAAATAGTGTTAGAGTGGATTTGTTTTTTTTTCCCATCTGCAATTCATTAAAAGTCACCTATTGAGTTTTCACTAGAGTAAGCAATCTCCTAGAAAGTATGAAAGGTTACAAAGATCAATTACAAACAAGTCTTGTTATTTAGCATCCCATAACTAACAAAATTCCAAGATCATCAAATTGTGAAGAATAAGGGCGTATTTCTGCTGACAGTTACAGAGATTACCATCTCTGTTTGATGGTGTCACTGCTTCAGGCCTGTGGTGGAATGGCACATCAGGACAGAAAAACCTATAGAGTAAAACATCCATCTAGTTGTTAGGAATCAGGAAAACAAGAGGACACACTGAAAGCTGAGTCTCTATCATGGTCCTGTCCACAGCAATGTAACCACTTCCACTAAGCTCCTCATCTCAAAGGTTCTTACCACCTCTCTTAAATATCTTTCTGAGAGCCAAAGCCCTTGCCCATAATTAGTACATGGGTCATTGGGCGACGGTTGGCATCTGAAATTTAAAACAGAAAACATCTTCAAGGAGCCTTCATGCTTTCACTTAACAAAAGAGAATGATGTGAAAGAATTTTGTCTACAGTACAAAATCATGAAGTGGTAAATATTGTAAGTAAAGAAAAAATGCACTAGGTTTCAAATGAAGTGATACATAAAGCATTTCCATTACTGTAGATCAGAAAATATTGTTCACAGGATTTACTGGGTATTTATGCTACCTTATGTTTTATATATATATTTCTCCCAGAAACATTAAAAAAAAGATTTTAAAAGTCAGAAAGCAAAGAAGTTGTACAGATAACTCAACAGTTAGTACTGCATACTATTCTTACAGACAACTTGAGTTTGATCATCAGGGGATTCACAACTGCCTGTAACTCCCGGTACTGATTATCCATACCCTCATGATTTCTCTAGTAAGCATAAACAGTTTCGTCAGTGAGGTTAAGCCTACTGCTTCAGACAACATCTGTAGTGTAAGACTATCCATTCCCATCAGGAAAAAATTGAAAAATCATAGCAGAAAATCTCCAAATTCTAGTAAAAACCCTAATTATTACAACTGAAAATTTCACTCCATTATAAACATATTACTGATACTAAAAATAGAATATTTTAATGGAGGAGTGTTCCCCTTACTCCACATCCTCTCCAGCATAGGTTATCATTGGTGTTTTTGATTTTAGCCATTCTGGCAGGTGCAAGATGGTATCTTAAAGTCATTTTGATTTGCATTTCCCTGATCGCTAAGGAAGTTGAACATGACCTTAAGTATCTTTTTTTTTCTCAGAAAATAAATATGAAGAAATGCTATTTTCATTTAAAAAAGAAAAAACAACAAAACGGCCATTGAAGAAATGTAACTAAGAAACTGCTTTGAGATTTCATCTTATCACTATCAGAGTGAAAAAGATTTAGAAGAAGAAGGAGAGAAGGAGAAGAAAAAAAGAAAGGAAGGAAGGAAAGAAGGACAGAAGGAAGGAAGGATGGAAGGAAGGGAGAGAGAAAAATATAAAAAGAGAGAGAGAGAAAGAAAAGAAGGAAGGAATATCTTATACTGTTGCCGTCATGGATGTGGTAAAAGAAGACATTCTCTGCTACTGTGAATTCAAACTTAAAATCACTATGAAATGTTCCTGTACTAATTTCCTGACTTCAGTAGTATTCCAATTTAGGTATACATGTCTACAGACTCAAAACTACTGCCTGCAAACAAGAAAGACATGAGAAGCTTGCCTTTCTGGGTCTGTGTTTACTCT
>JAQHUG010000145.1:4234119-4248676 GCA_028555095.1 Dicrostonyx torquatus | reverse complement strand
CCTACCCTTAAGAGCAGTTTGTTTCTTCAGTGAGACTCCCTTAGAGAAACCTAAATTTTCATTTGCAAGTAGTTACCATCTGGAGATTGCTTCCGGGTTAAGAATGGAGGCTATGTCCACTTCTTTCAGCTCTATGACCCATGTAATGCAGACCCATGCAGGCCCTGCACATGCTGCTTCTGTCTTTGTGTGGATTTTATTGATTTAGAGCATCTGACCAGCCTGGTCTACAGCTCCAAGAACAACAAAAAAGTAGGAAGAAAAAAAGGAAGAGGGGAAAAAAAAACCTTTATAGAAAGCAAGCACCATAAACTAAAATAAAATACACAAAGAAACGGAAGGAGCAAAAGGGTGTAAAATGTACAGCAAACAACTATGAGTTATGTACAAAATATAAAACCTCAGAACAGGCAAGGCAGAGTTTAACCCACTTGTGAAAGTTTTATAGCCAAGAATACAAAGATATGACAAGGTCAGAACTGCACTCACTTTGATGAGTCAATACACACTGCTGGGCTCACAGCCCAGCCTTCCTGTTGCCTGGGGATGACAAAGCACAGCCAGAGCAGGAGTGGGGGGGGAGGACACCGCCAAGGAGCAGGGGAAGCAGAGCATTCTCAGGGCTTCCTGAGGCTTGTATACAAATATAGAATTACCAGTAAAAATAGCCATATTTTATCCATATCCAGGGCTTATGATGCCTTTTATATATAAAATTTACTCTGCAAAGTAATCAGGTAACTATATCAAAAAACACTCTACAAAACTACATTTGTGAAATATGAGCTTCAGAGAGTAGCCAATAACGATGGATGGATTAAAATACTCAGAATCAGGGCTAGATAAATTGCTCAGCAATAAGAGAGATTATTGGGTGTGCAGAGGCCCTGGGACATACAGAAAAAGCACTAAGAGATGTTGCACAGATGCATCTCCTGAATGGAGGAGATAAAATCAAATATCCTCATTCCATCCAGAAAGCTAAGAATGGATTTTATTGAGGACCTGGTGACTTTCTTGCTCTCCGTGAAGGCAGATCTCACCCAAATTCTCCAGAATGATTATTCCAGACTCCTCCCTCCATAGCCATTACCCATTCTTAGGGGAGATGTCAGAAGTACTTTATGACCTGCTGATGTCTAAACATCACTAGATTCTAAACCTTTAAGCTATAGAACCCACTCTCATGGTTATATGTACTTTGTAAAAGAGTCTCTATGTAATCACACCTTAAGTTTTATTGTGCCCCTAGAATTGAACTGATTTGACTGATGGTTGCCTGGAGACCTTTTTCCAAACCTGTATTATGTTTTAAATATGCTGACAATGAAGCACTTGTTGTAAATAGCGGAGAGGTGAGTGTTGTGTTCCCCAGCCGCCAGGCTCCCAAGCCCCCAGCTGCTGGCCAGCTCAGCGGCTGGCCGCCTGCACCCGAAATAACCACGTGAGGACGGTATTCATTTAAACTCTGCCTGGCTTATTATCACTAGCCTTTTCCCGGCTAGCCCTCACCTCATAAACTAACCCATTATAAAAGTCTGTAAGTCACCACGTGGTGGCATACCGGAAAGGTCTAACCTGCATCCATCTGCGAAGGTGGCTCGTGGCATCTGGCTTACTTCCTTTCTTCTCCTCCCAGAACTTCCGTTCTGTCTACTCCGCCCACCTAAGGGCTGACCTGTCTATAAGCCAGGCAGCTCTTTATTTAACCAATCAAAGCACAGAAATACAGGTGGACCCTCCCACAAGCACTGACATTAGACTCTCAGAAGTCTGATCCAGGTTGACAGTCATACTGCCCCAGTTCATTCTCATCTTTTTGCACAGTTAGGTTTGCTCCCCTGTCTGACACCTACCTACAGGAAACCCCTCAAGATATTATTTACAGGTGTCCTGGACTGAGTTGTCAGTACCCATATCCAGGGGATCACCATAGTTTGTAACTCTAGCTCCAGGGGTACCCAATGCCTTTGGCCTCTGCACATGCCTCAATTCACACATGTACATATTTACACATAGATATAACACACACAGTACAATTAAATATAATAAAAATAAAACTTTCAAATACATAATTTAAAAATATTAAGATGTATAATGACCTATAGACACCGAAAGAAAGCTACATACACACGTGTTTTAGGTCAATGTACTGAAAGAGACTCAAATGTATTATATGTTTTTAAAATTCTACTTGGAATAAACAAAGCACACACACCTAGAAATGTGTCTGACAACATAAAAAGTTTGCTTGACGGGTTTCAGTGAGTACTTTGTATATAAACCACAATGTGGTAAAGTGATTACAAGAACCAGTTCAAGAATAGAAGGTGTGTCCATTACCTAAGAATTCCAAGCAGAATGAATTGTTCATGCACTGGGGTTGAAGGTGCTTGGAAAGTCTAGAAGGAGAAGCAGGCTTGAGGAGCTGGAGCTGAGTGACTTATAGCCAAACTCCTCTAGTAATATTGTTGAGGACAAGTGTCTTCTTCATGTTTATATCTCTTAGAATTATACAATAGGTATTAAGTACTTATGCAAAGCAGAAACAAGAATATCTACATTAGGGAAGATGAAAACAATGTTAGTTTCTTAATTATGTTTTTCATTGATTATTAACGATGTTAAATTTCTGACAAATGGACAGTGAAGCTCCAAGCCTTCTGCATGCTGAGATGTCCAGGAAGTGTTTGGCAGTGGAAAATGTGTGCTCCTGTTTTTGACAAGTCTGTTTGAATTTTGCCCTCTACCTCACCTCTACTACCCAGCAGTGCTCAGTTAGAAACTATTTTTAACTTCTAAAGACTTTTGTGAAATTGACATTAACCCCAAGCATCAAAAATTATGAGCATATATTTTAATATGGAAAATAAATCGATATAGTAATTCTTTTAGAAAATTTTTCAGCAGTTCATTAACTCTAAAAAAATTTCCTGCCGTGAGGTGGCAATACACACCTTTAATCTCAGCACTCGGGAGGCAGAGACAGGTGTATCTCTGTGTGTTCAAGGCCAGCCTGGTCTACAAGAGCTAGTTCCAGGATAGGCTACAAAGCTATAGAGAAACCCTGTCTCGAAAAAAAATAATCCGCAATTATGCCAAAGATTGGTGCAAGATGTTGCTTTGGGCTAAATAGCATGCATTCACCTTTTAATCTTTGGATAGAGGGAAATGGAAAGTAAGTCCACAAGGTTTCAACATAAAGTCTTTATTTAACACAGAATTGCTGAAGCAAACTAGTACATGGTATCTGGAAATCAAAATATGCAAGCTGTTTTGTTGGTAGCAAGGAGAGCCTTACAAAGTAGGTGTTTCAATTACCTTAGCATACACTCCACTAGAATAATAAAACTACACTGTAAAGAAAATCCCTTGCAGGCACTCTGTCCTCTTGTTCCTTCTTGTCTGTTTCTGTCCACTCTTCTAGCTAATAAGTTACAGCATCTCTTCTCTCCGATTGCATGGATGCCCATGGTGTCCAAAGCTTTGTCTAAAAAGAAACATTGTATATTCCTTTTCTTCTGTCTCCAGACCAGATTATTTAATACAGGAGCCTAGGACATATTCTAAGAAGTGGTGTTTTGAACTGTTATTCAAGTGTGGGGCTTCAGAACATAATCACACTGGAACTGAGGGAAGGTTGCAGCATTGTCTATGAATTCGCAACTTGAGGGATTAATGCAAGATGTGATCAAAAACAAATGTTTCATATTTGTTGAAATTAAGTGACTTCTGGGTCTTCGGAATTTATAGCTTCATGCTGTAATAAAAGATGCCATTCAATTTTGTTTCAATAAACTATTTTCTCCCTATTCTCTTCTGGATTCTCTAACAGGCAAGTTAAACAGGTCATCAAGAACAAAATGTAAGTCCACAAATGGGATTTTATTTTTAGTTTTCTTAGTGAGTGACACTCCAGTTTGAATTGGTATTTTTCAGTTTTTATTCTTAACTGGATGTGACTGTGTCAGAAGTAGTTATACTAAATGATCGTTAGTTATTCTGCAGCGACCTAAGACTTGTTCTTTATTTGGCTTCGGTGTTATTGTAAAAATCTAAAATGTTTGATTTGACTTCATCAAAAAAATAGAGAACATAGATACAGAGGGATCAAGTGTGTTGGTCAATTTGCACGCATCCTACTCCACCCCAGTCCCACAACCATTATGGGGGTGATTCTTCTGTCTTGAAGAAATAAAACGAACAGGAGGGAATATTTTAAACTAAATTATTACTACAGTGTAGAATTCTTGCCCATTCTCTTTTCCTATATATATATATATATATATATTCTGTATAAGTATCTTAATGGAGATCTGGGTCAAGCACAAATGGCTCCTTTCAGAATTGTCTCTGTAAAGTTTTTTATATTCCTCAAAATCCTCACTCTTGAAACTATATTAAAAATAGAGGGTTATAGAATAATCAACACCTTGGGGTTGTTACTAATATGTTTTTTTGTCTCTTCAACATGTCTGTCCCCATTGGTCTACTCTGGAGAACAGTAGCTCTTGCTTTTTGTAGTGATACAAGTTTGGTTAGATTAAATGGATCGTACACACACATACGTACACACACACAAATATATAGTGTAGGAAAGAAATTTACAGGTAGGGGTCAACAGAGGTGAAAGATGAGAATAACTAGAATGCATTTTACACATGCATAATAATATCGGCAAACAGATTTAATTAATTAAAGGTTCAGTCATTTATGTCTCTCATAACCATTTCAATTTTTATTGTAGTCATTGGAAATTTTTATAATCACTATTGTATTAATCAGGAAATTCATTTTTGTATTTGAACAGAACAGAAACTATCACATCTATCTCTGCAGGTGGCATGGATGTCTTAACACTGACGGCATAAGGCACAGTCTTGTACAATTAATATCAGCCCTGGACTTGACTTCCAAACACTGATTTTATGTATCAAAGTCCCTCTACTCATCGTATCCACTAGGACAATCATGGAAGTGTTCTTGTTTCAATCTAAAATCTCTTGCAACACCTGCTCAGAACTTCAGAGTTTTAAATTCTTCCATATCACAGTCTTTAGAATTGTTCTATTTATAATACACTACTTTCGCTTCAATGCAGTTTTGTGGGTGGGTGCATCATAGTAGGAGCTGAGGCAGAAAAGAAAGTTCATTAAAGAATCATTTCACACTTAATAATATATGTGCCTAATAAAAGCGTTGAAAGATTTAAAATATTCAAGGGAGGTTGTATTCATAGAGGCAGTTTGAAATATGATTTGAACAATTATAAAAATGTATTTATCAAGTGCAGTCTGTGTATTTCAATGGAAAAAATGTCATTTAAACTTGGACTTTACTTATGTGTCTCTTTAAAACCAAAATTCTAGCATTTCATGTCTACCCCACAAACTTACCAACATGCATTTTTTTCTTCCTAATTCACTCTTGAAAGATTCAGTTTTACAAAGAAAGCAAGGCAGGATAATTAGAATATCAACAAGTTATCAGACTCTATTTTTCTATTTAATTGACTAATTTGAAAACAAAACATGATATTGATTAAACTGATTTGGAAAGATATTAAATTTCTGTTTCCTTTCTTGACAATAAAATAAAAGTATACATCCAAGTATGTCCTGTATTATGGACATATGATGGACTGTTTTTATGATAGTAGCACAGACCTGACATTGAACCAAGTGTGCTGGATACCAAAGTCAGGGGGATAAGTCTCCGGGCAGAATCTTTGTGCTCTTTGGCATTTAGGATAACAGAGTCCGAGGACCCAATACTCCAGAGAAAGTTTTGAAGACTGTGTGCTTTTAAACAGCTTTATCTCATATATCTTAGTAAATAGAATTGAAATTTTCTGGATATTATAAGAAAAATTATGTAAAGAAGAAGCAACCCAACTGAGAAGAACATGATTAGGATTCCGTCCTCCTCCTTTCTGTAGACAGGAGCCTGGAGAGGTGAGATGCTCTAATTCTGGTCTCAGCATGCATCTTTATAAACAGTGGGGAAACAGTGATACTAAATGGTAAGTGCGGAGCTATGTCACAAGGAAGCTTGCAAGGCTTTCGGGAAACTGGAATCCACTATTCATTTCATGGTTTTCAGATCTCAAGGATCGAGCACCAGGCCAGGACATCAAACGCAGAGGAACTATATGACACAGTGTATGGCACATGTAGTTCGTACGAGTCAGACACATAGAGAAGCAGATCCACAATTAACCCAAACAGCTTCGCCAGCTCCTCCCGGTTTCCATGGTGTCCTCAGGCCCCTGGTTGTTTCTGTGGCAAGGACAGCAGCTGGCAGCATGTCATGAAACAGCCGGCATCTGACTGTGATTGCAGATTTCTCAAGTTCTAAATTGACGTTCTGGTCTTAGGAATGAAATGAAACCAATGTGCTATGGGACTGGAAGTTTCCTAAATCAGAAAACACTGTCAAAGGATTACCAGTGTGCTCTTTATCCAGCAAGACTGGAATTAGGGAACTGGAGTCCTTATACTGAAGCAGGGAGTCAGTGGAATGTCACCTTCTATCTCCCCCATAATCTCATCTACTGCTGATTCCTTTCTAATGGGATGTTGAGCTAGCTAAAGAGTCCAGTTTATCTTGGTCCTTAATGACACTTAGAAAAAGAAAATTAGTAAAAGTGAATTGCAGTTTCTGCTTCCGTAGATGACAATCATTCCTGCTGTCTTATATGGCAGCCATGGAGACATTCTTATCTTTTTATCAAGATACCATACCCAGAGCTTTTATATATATATATATATATATATATATATATATATATATATATATATATATATATATACATATATATTAGTTTTTTTTCAGAATTGTTATGTAGTTAGTCACATTATCTCCTCTTCTCCTTCCTCTCTCCAACCCTTTTCACATACTTCCCCCTCACTTGTTATGATTTGTGATCTCTTTTTCATTAATTGTCATTATACCCCTCTATTCACGTTAAATATGTATGCACCCATGTAACCACACATATATGTATATACACATATATACATGTGTATATACACACATTCCTAAATATTAAAACACAACCTACTCATTCTTTATCTTTCTGCTGTCTTTTAAATTTGTCCTAATAGTCCATTTTCTCCAGCAAATTAATACTTACCTGAACAAAGAGCCTGTAATTTTTTGAGAAATGGTATCTACAGATACTATGACATTTCAGTCTTTATAGGGCTCCAACCTCTCCAGCCCATTTGACCTGAACAAAGAAGATGAACTTTTGTTACAATGGCTGTCTCAGCTTTGTTATCAATGATTGCATCACCTGTGCAGTCTCTTTATAGGCTGTTCACCTATCTTGTCCCATGAAAAATTTCTGCTGTCTTCTTAGCTCTCGGTGATGTAGATTTTTTAATGATATGCTTGTTTTTTTTCTTTTAGGCATTACACCATATTTATACTTCATACCACTTCCTAATATTAGCCTGGCCTAGACAGAAAAAAAATACTATAATCAACCTTCTCAAAATGGGGCCCAGCATTTACCACACTGATAAATGACAATATCATAAGGTTCCTCTTGATCATGATCAGCTAATCAGTATTCAAACCTTATGCAGTTTATCTACAGTCTTGATTTCTCTCTACTTTGATTCCACTTGATTTTAGAAGAGTTACTTTTCCCAGAATCGAAGAATTCTCCTCAAAGCATGTTAGCATAAGAGGCACTACATGGCTTTCCAAATCTTTTTCTAGAAAGAGTATTTCCTTATTGATAAAATCTCTCGAAACTAACTTCATATTCATGCCATCTTTGCTCAAACAACTTCAAGATGAATTCTCTGTTCAGCCAGACAGTGTATATTGACAAGATCCTGTAAATTCTTCAAACACGTCTTCAGTTTCCTCCATTGAAAGACCTAGAACAAGCTTTATGATCTCATGTGTGTCTGAGAGATTTTCAGGACACACATACACACAAAGAAAGTTTTGTTAGACATTTTCTTGCATTGTACAGGGCTTCTGAGTTCTAGGGCTCTCACAACCAATAATTGTAATAAGCTAGGGAGACAATACACATAAAGTACTTGTAACAGGAAGGCTTCTTCTTTGTCCTGGCTGTCCAAATCCGAATAATCACACAGAAACCATATTCATAAAACACTGCTTGGTCCATACTATGGCTATGGCTAACTCATATATTATTAACCCATTTCTATTAATCTGTATATTGCCACGTGGCATGTACTTATTTACCTTTAAGCTTTATAATGTAGTCTGAAATATAAAGACTTCGAAAAAATTGTACAGCCTTTGTAATAGAAAGATTATTTTGTAAAATAAGTTAGCAATAAAATGATTTTTTCTACTTAAATATTACTTAAATATCCTAAATTTTAAGGATTCATTCTGTCAAAGATTTCTGAACAATGGTTGCAAAAGTTCTATTCTAGATTCTATGACAATAGAGTAATGGAAAAGACATTTACATGAATGTTATATTAAATTAAGAGATTGTGAAAATAATTTTTCATTGTATAAAATAAAATAAGTAAAATAAAGATATCATATGCAAGAAAAATGATCAAGTTATCTAAATACAAGAATTTTGGAAAAGATTTTTATACCATTTCCTAACATGATTTTTATCTTAGAGTATCATAACTGTCAGCTTCCATTTCTGTCTCACTCAGTAAATTGTGAATTGAAAAGTTCTATTGCTTGTATATTACAGTGTTTTGATGCCAACAGGTAATGACTTAGTTTTTAGGCAAATTAATATACAAATTAACACATCCTCAGCAGTGTGAGGCCTAGTTCTACAGAGAACTTGCCAAGTCTTGAGGAAGAGTTATTTCTTATTTAAACAAGTCACTACAATCATAGTTACTGCTCAGCTTGAGGAATGTCATAGAACAGCATATGTCAGAGCAATAGGTCAATAGAATATGGTACAGTACCTTGATTACCACACAACAGACTCTCACATTTATCCTTTTTCTAAGTAGATAGTTAAATAAGAAAAAATTTTTAACAACAAAAAGATAATCTAAGAGTTCCCAGGCAAATTTATTTACTTAACTCACAGATTATAAGAATAATTTGTTAGCATAATCTTAGAAGATATTTGAACCATAGAAAACCAAAGAAATATGTCTATTTTTACTCATAATTTAGATAAGCCAATTCCAGAAATAAATGTTTAGATAATTGGTGTGTTCTCAAGTGAAAATTTTACTACACACCTGTTGTATATAAGACAAGAATATATTCCTTGAGAGCTAGTGAGATTATTAATTGTGTTCATTATATAATTTTGCATCAAAAAGTGGTAAAGAAAGTAAAAGAAAATAAACTCTCCGGGCAGTGGTGGCGCACGCCTTTAATCCCAGCACTTGGGAGGCAGAGGTAGGCCGATCTCTGTGAGTTCGAGGCCAGCCTGGTCTACAAGAGCTAGTTCCAAGACAGGCACCAAAGCCACAGAGAAACCCTGTCTCAAAAAATCCAAAAAAAAAGAAAAGAAAAAAAAAAACCAAATATATCAACATCAAAATGCTGACCATAACAAAATGAAAATCTTTCTATGTATTCAAGTTGAGCTTAACATGAAAACTAAGCACTGTAATCTACCATATACACATACCAAAGAAGAAGAAAAAAATATGCACTTAACAAATAAAATATTAATGGATAAGATCAAACTCACATATTTAAAAATACCCTTTAGAAACTTGGTAATAATGAAAACTTTACTTTATTCCCTAAATCACATATAGGAAAATTGGATAATTGATAAGTATTTAATGATGAGAAAAGGATGTCTTCTGTCTTTGCTCCTATTTAATATTATACTAAAAAGTCTAGCTATTTAATTTAGAAAAAATAGAACATAATTGTAACACTAAAGGAAAGAATATTTTTCAAAAATTTTTAATAAATGTCTTTGTAGAAATTCAAACAACTGACAGAAATGATCAGTGGAACTGATGAGAGGTGACAAAAGATAAGTTACTCTACAAAATGTTTGATAATTTCTAAATATCTACTAATAGGAAATTTGGAATTTTAAAAACTGACATTTTAAAACTTTCTCTCTAAAAACATAAATGTGTGAAGTATAAATTCATGGAGCTTGGGATTTGGAGTCAAAGAAAAAAGATGGTTCAGAAAGAGAAATCTTAGACTTTCACTAGGGGAAAAGAGCCTATCTAAAGCAGAGTGCTAGTAATTATAAAACTAAAACCATTCTAGAAGCCAGTGGAAACCCAAGTATGAATACTTATGAGATGATTGTAAATTCTGTGAGAGAAATGAACAAAATTATTGGCCGGGTTCATAAACAAAGATAACTATTAAAATCACTAAGAAAGCAATCCAACTGGTCTCAAAGACTACCTCCAACCAAATTTAATAATTTTTCTGTACCATAGCATAATTTATTTTCCAAATTTTTTAAAAGTCCTTGTATTTAGAATGTCTAACTCAGCTGTTTATGCCAGCAGAGAAATGCAAGGCAAACTCACCAGAGACCACCACATGAACACCCTTAAAAGCAGAAAAGAAAGTCTTTATTGTTGACTGGCAGCTGCTTGGGGAGTTTATCCAAATCACGCAGCCCTGAGCCTTACAGCTCTTTGTCTTTCATGTCTAAAAATTATACCCTGGTTGGCACACTTCAGTTAGGAAGAAGCATAACTGCAGAAGCCAAAAAGCAAGGTTAGAACATTTCGGGACTTTTTACTCAGGGACTTTCCTGGAACTAGGACCAGGCCTCGGTTTCTATTTTTCAAGTTGTTGTAGCCTATGTGCTGGGTTTAAGGTTAAAACAGTGTCTCTAACGTGCCATTCATTGTGCTAAGGTCTGGGAGCCTGCTACATTCCCCACTGACTCTGTGGGCATGAGTTAAATCGTGGACTCATCTTTGGACAGGGAGTTATGTTAACCTTTCAGCATTAACAGTTAAACAGGATTTATTCTCTTTTTAGTTAAGGAGGCAGTTGAACAAGTAGGGCCCTGCATTTTGGGATAGGAGCAAAAGGATTCATAGCCCAGTGATATCTGTAAGTAGAATAGTTAGCTAGTGGGACCAGAAAAACAAGAACAGTTTCTAGTTGTTAGATTTTTGGAGTTTTGATTGTTTAGGTTATTTTTGACCATGCCTGCAGTTTGGTTTTAGTTTAATTATTCCTGTCTATGTGTCAGAGGGGTAACAAGTTTCTCAGTGTCATATGAAGACATCCTTTTCCCATGGAAAGAAGGTCCAGTCCAGTCTACTTTGATTTTGAAGAACAACTTCTGCTCTGAGCTTTCAGAGAGGTAGCAGAGTTTTTTTCAGGTGGCTTAGGTCTGTCTGAGCACTGAGTTCCAACAGCAGATACTGTGATGCCTGCTCCCACCAAAAGGGGAATGGGAATGGGGATGGCTGGCTGCACAGAGTCTAGAATTTGTTGTGCCCTGTTCTCTGTATCATTATAGGTGAGCACATGTGGCATGGCATACACTAAGAACCAAAGGAGTAAAGCCACTTCCAGTGCAAACAATTCACAGGATGCACACACTTGGTTAAGGATTTTGCACAAGCAAGCCAGGATGTCTCTGGGGCCTGGGATTACATGTGATCACCATTCCTGGAGTTATCTTATTGTGTATGGCTACAAGAATATGCATAGGGGAATTATATAGAAGGATATATTGATAACATAAAGAGACACTCTTTTCTTGGAGTTCACCAGGGTGAGCTTAGGTTGGCCACTTACAGTTGCCAGGATTGGAAGCTGATCTTATTATAGGTTAATTTTAAATCCAATATAATGTGGGGAGCTTGGGGTCCAGATAGCTAGGAGTCCTTACCTATGTCTGGGAGAGCATGGTTAAGGAACTAATATATTCCTATTAGCATCCTGAACCCTGAATGGTTGGATTTTGTTGTCATTTGGATCTTTACCCCTGTGGTAAGCAAAATAATTCCCAGGGAAATTGTAGTTTTTGGGCTTATCATCTTAGGGGCTTGTATTCCAGGGATACCGAGATGGACAAGTTTGGCATAATGGGGTAGATGACCCTGGGTGGAATGTTTTTGTTTTTGTTTGTTTTGTTTTGTTTTTTATCTTGGGGGCTATATTAAATGTGTTATCTGGGTACCAACCATTTACATTGAATCTGACTCCCTAGATTTTATCAGTGTGCCAATAATAATCTTTGGTTTCTTTTCAGGCTATATATATATATTTTCAAAGATATATATATATATATATATAGAGAGAGAGAGAGAGATGGACGTAGTTGGATATTTTTCTATGTGTTGCCAGGTCCCACTGGACAGATTTCCTTCTAGTCTGTGGAGCTCAGCACCCAGTGCACAAAGCCACAGCACTTACAGCCTGATCTCGTTAAGCCTCAGGTAACTACCTGCTCTGTCAACTGGATTACAAGATGTGGTAAATCCAGTTGCAGAGTCTTTGGAAGGCTGGGAACCCATCATATGCTGCTTCCTGCTGTCTGACCAGGTCTTCACCACCCAAGAAAGACCAACCTCTTCCCCCCTTCTGTTTAAAAGGTCACGAGAAGCATCACCTCTATTAGTCCAGATAGCCCAAGGTCATGGATATTGATAGATTGGATAGATCAGAACCCCTTTCTTCCATTGGTGGATCCACAACCCCAGGAATAGAATGTGTCTTGAGTCTTGGTGGATAGACTGTCTCTGAACTTCTTGATTTGGGTCTTCTTTTTATTACTTTTTGCTTATGGGGTGATATGCATTTCCCTGAGTAGACAAAGAAGAAAATGGGACAATCATAGACATAGAACCTATGTCAGTCTTATCTTTAATGAGTGAGAGGACCTACTGAGGATTCATCTGTTGTTCTCCATAGTCTCCTTTAGTGGATGGCAAATCACAGGGTGACACTGGTGACCTTCATTGCTGTGGGGGTGGTAAGGACTACAGGGTATGGACATTTATAGCTGGCCCCAATCTCCAGTTTGACATCTTCTTTACTCACACAAGTTCATCAGCCTGGAACAAGTGGGCAGGCTCAGATATGGGAAAGAGCATGGCACTTGAACTAAGGAATAGTCTTCTGGGCTTGTAGGACATGTAAGAGCTTGAGAAAGGAATAAATGACTAGTTATTTCTGGTTGATGAATAAAATCTTTTAACTGGCTTGGGGGTTCCCAAATATACTTTTAAATGGGGTGATACTTTGTCACTATGGGGTGCCTTTGGCCCTTAAGTGGGAAAATGTTAAGACCAATTATTTTTCCAGTCTCAAGGACATATTAATTAAAGTTTCCTTCAAGGTCCTATTGTGGTTTTTCTTTTATCTCTCTTTAATTCTGTGCCTTATAGACACATGTAATTTTTAATCAACATTTAAGAACTTTGCCAGATTTTTTGAAACTTCAGCTATGCAGACCAGGCTAATGTCAAATCCCAGGAAGAGGATAATACAAACCTAGCAACCAACTATTAGAGGGCTATTTCAGTTTTTTAAGAATATCATTCCAATTTACAAAGATGCCTCAATCATATTGCATATTTAGTACATTATATATAACACACTTATTGTAGAAAAGAATTGTGTCTAATAGAAGAAATAATTGTTTCCTGCATTTAATGTCATTGCTTCTAAAATTATCTATGTTAGTTTCTTCCTCTGTGCCTGACAATGTTGGACAATAACACCAGATGTCAAACAATAAATTGATACAGAACTTCCAAGAGCACAAGTAAAAAGATGGCTTTTAATTTGCCACAAGTGACCAAGTTCATAATTAAATAGAAACTTTAAAGCTGAACATTTTGCAGCAGACACTGTGAGCTCTAAGATTGCCCCATATGTCACAGAAGAAAGGCATATGACAACATTAGTGCTTCCTGAACACATGGGAAACTTCCCCACACTGTGCACCTGCCTAATAGAACTCACAGGGAAGCAGACATAATTAGAAATTCTTCCATATCAGAATTAAAACATTAACGGAAATATTGCTTATTATTTCAAAGAGTCAGGAACATTTCCTCTGAACTTGAAAAGGGGAAGATTTCAAGCAAGATGCAATTTTGCTTCAAGGGTCTATCATTTCTTAAGTCATTGAGATCTATACCACAAAAGTTAAAGATTTTAAATATTTAGCAAAATGTACCTTTTAACCTTCTGTCTCCCAGAAGACAATCCAAATCCTCTTTAATTCATTAAATTAGTCCTTGGTGGCCACAGAAGAGTAAAATTCCCACTTCTTTAACATGCAAATGACTCTATTAATGTTCAGAAATACACAACACCAAAGTCATCTAGTTGCCTAAGTGAATTTAGGTCTGGACTGGCAACAAATTTCACATGCACACAATGATAGCTAAAGCACTACAAAGCTTAATTAACATAAAAGGCCAACCAGTGTTTTATTTGATGAATACATTTTGTTTTAACATTCTTTCAAGAAGGTAGTGAAGCTAATACTTTGGTGTAAAATTGGAATAAGTTTTCTGCTTTGAGCATGGTACAAGTTTAATGAACCTGAAACACTGTGTCTAGGCTCTAGATTCACAACTGAAAATCATGCCTGATGAAAGTATTTGTC
>JAQHUG010000145.1:4190169-4205665 GCA_028555095.1 Dicrostonyx torquatus | reverse complement strand
CTGGTCTGTGTGATCTCTGCTAGAGTGGGGAGTCTCCACCCCAGTTGAAAGCTGGACATTTGGAGGGCAGGCTTGTCACAAGTAGAACAAGAGGTATCTATCTCAGTTAGTGGTTGGGGTATGGTGACTGGGAGGGTGAGGTTCTAGGCCAAGACATTGGGGTGGGGATTGGTAGGCAGGTAGCCTAACTGGACTTTTCCCAGTCTGCATGGTCTCTGATTGAGAACAGGGAGTCTCTGCCCCAGTTTGAGGCTGGTGCAGATAAAGTAAGAGAATGCAGGGCTGGGGATAAAGATAGAAAATGAAGAGATAGTGAGAGAGTCAGGGAGTTTGGTTGGCAAGCAGGCAGCCTACCCGGATTTTCCCCATTCTGTATGGTCTCTCAGGAAACACACATTTTAATGAAAAATTCAGATAAATTTGCAAGCTTCTCAATATTTTCTAGTAAAAGAGTGATTTCCAAATGCAAAAAAAAGAAACCTAGAAGAGGAAAGCATCTGAGGTCATCTGAGGTCTCACTGAAAAAAAAAATCTGCCTTAGGATTAAGTATACCAGCATTCAATTACTGTAAGAGAAAAAAGAAGTCTATTACTCTAAAAATTAAAGAAATTGAATGCTGTTTCATCAAATATAAAGTGAAGAACAACAAAACTTTCCACTACTTAATGAGTACCAGTATTGAGTTTGTACAGCTTACTTCATAATTAATCAGTGTTCAGATATCAATTTATTTGCAGATAGAGTGTACATAATATAAAAATGTGTCAAAGTATATAATAGGCACTTCCTATTTTTCAATACAAAGTTATTAATTAGAACAGCAAGAAAAATAATCCTTGTGCCTAATGTGTATTGAATACTTAATTAAATCAGTAATATTCAGAGGCCCAGGACAAAGTTCTTGTGAATTTAAACTAGGAATTGGACAATTGTTCAGAAGTGACACTAAACAAATAAAAATACTCATGGTTTTATATAATCTCCTTCAATCCCAGATGACCCATTAACCTTATTTTAGTGTCAAAGGAAAAGTCAATCACGTATTTTCTCAACAGGTGATGGATAAGATGGCCCTTTCAGTCTCAGAAAAGGCATTGACATGAATCCTTCTTCATCCCTTCTCTCTGGCTTGGCAAATATCTTTTACCACTAAAACCAATGTGGATTTTATTCAGTCTCTTGGGCCAAAAATGTCTTCCCTTTAAAAAGTAACTCGAAAAACCATTACATTACTTTGACAAGGTATAATAATTCCCCTCAATATAACCTTCAAACCTGTTCAAATAAATCAGAGTAAGGTGGGTACTCTTCTGCACTGCAGCTCAACTCCTAAGTCAAACAGTTTTGAAAAGTTAAAGTGAAGATAGAGCAATCACATTGTCACCCTCTGTTCCTGCTGACAGCCACTACTGCCCCTTGACACTGATGTGTACAGTGTTGTCACCAAACACCACAAATTGAAAGTTTCGGGTATATTAACAAGTGTTAATATACATACATTGGTGTGAAGGTTTATGCTGCCATTCTGAAACCAGCAGGAAAAGTTAATAATTTCTACTTCTGAAGAATGTTTGCAAAACCATCAGGCCATGCTGTGTTTCATGCATTGTTGAAAAGAGCTGCCTTTTGCAACATTGGGAATGGCTTAATTTTATAATCGTAGATTCAAATTAAAATAAACTCTGATCTGAGATTCAATATATGAAGAAAGGAAGTTTTACTTTCTCACATACAAAGAAATTGCATATCATAAACATATTTTTAAGAGGTGTACTGCATCAGGATTCTTTTTTGTAAGTGCCTAATAATCTATTATTCAAGCCAAAATGCTGTGGGCTTTATAATACCCACTTATTATTCAGACCAACTGTCTCATGACTATGTAATATCTCATATCCCACTCAATGTCTCTAGCCTAAGAAATGTTGGATATATTTTTCTCTCTCATTTGATTTATGAATTTCAAATAAATGTGAATCAAAGGAAGACACAGTCTTTCTTTTTAAAAATGTGATTATTATGGTCTGCTGACTTATTGATTAGAAAACAGAGACTACTTAATGAGAAACTATGTTCTAAGTTGAAAACAATACCATACCCATTGCCTCAGCAGGAATAAATATGGGTTTTGAGCAGAAATATAAAATATTATTTGTTTTGTCCTCCTGGGGAATCTCCTTTGATAAGCAGAAGACTAAGGGGAAGGAAAAGGAAAAGACAGAAAGAGGAAGAAAAAAAAGAGAAGAAGAAAGAAGACACTCATTAGCATTTCAAATTCATAATATGATAATTGAAATAATAAGAAATTTAATTGGGCTGGAATTTATTTTTATAACATGAAAATGGAGCTTTTCCTACTTTTAGTTTCAGAAGAAACATGACTCTAATCTACTGAAGCTGTATATTGTGTATTTATATTTTATAAAAAAAAAAGCTCCAGTGAATGAGAAAATGAAACTTGTGCAGTTCATAAATACTCTACGATAACTAAACATGGTATCTCTACCTTTGCAGGCTAGGGTTTAGAGATAGATTTCATGGGAATCTGTGATGATGCATTGCATTAATTCACTAACTGCTCCCTTCCGTGGTCTTTGAGAGGCCACCTCTTTAAAGCTGACACGTAGAAGGGAAGTGATACATTGGATTAATTCTGGGTCCCCCCACTTCCATTTTCAGTCTCCTATGTTTCAGGAGGCATTTGTCTCCATTAGAGCCACCTTACACCAAGTATTTGATTTGTCAGCTCATCTGGGCAAATACCATTCAGAACAAGACATGCTTAGAGAGCAGAGCCTAGGTCCAGCTCTGCAGATGGCCAAAAAGGCTCATATTTTTCGCTTCCTCTGTGTCTTACCTCCTCCTGATCTGCCATGAATTTTACAGTGAGGGCTTGACACATCCTTTCAACCAATGAATCCTCCATCTGTCTGCCTATCTAGTCTATCTACCAGTTATCTGTATAAATATATGCCTTACTGTATTGACTGTTAAACTTTAGAGAGCCCTTACTTCCTCTGAAACTGTGGTTTTTATACTACTGCTCCCCAAAGTTATAATTTAAATGCTTCCCATTTTTATGCAATGACATACATAGAACATAAGTTCATCAAAAATAACAAAAAAAGAGACAAAAGTGGGAACTGTATAAACTTCTGCTTCCAGGGTTTTTTTGGGGGGTACAGTCTAAAGCCAGATATAAAGCAATGCATATTTATAGTTTGTTTATGAAAGCATTTTCACATACACTATTCCCCATAATCCTTATACAAAATGAAATGAAGTAATTATCAACCTGCATCTAGATTGAGCTTAGAGGAGATCAAGGCTTTCACAAATTAAATTGTTCATTCAAGGTCACAGAACTAGGAAATGGCAGCGTTGGGGTTGTAATCAGAATTAATGAATGTGCATTACTTTCCTACACAATTCTGTTAATGTTAGAGTAATTGGAGCTTGAGAACAATAAAATATAGATAACATCAGTGAGAACAGGCAACATATGCGGTAGCTATGATCTATCAAGCCATTCCAGCACAGTAAAACAAGCAGTGAGTATCTACATGAAATATGTATGTGTTTGCACTTAGAAAGAGTAAAGAGAAACCCTTTCTGAGTAAGTGGACCTAACACAAGGTCTAATGCTCCCTGTGGCTGCCAGCTCATGAAATTCATACCATAATCACATATTCTGCGTTTGTCTTTGTGTATATCACAATCTACACAAGGGAGAAGCATTGATTCTCCTAAACAGAGACATCAAGAATGAAAACAAGAACCTTTTTATTCTAGATGCTTACCATCATTGGCTTTTCACTTTTCTGCTTACCCGGCACTGTAACAGAGGTCTTTGATTCATTCAGTGTACAATACTGATGAGCAAACTTACAGTTTAAGTACTCATTCTCAACAGTGTGCAATGTGTCCAACCTCAGCCAAGACACAGACTGCTTTTTCCTTTAAGTTGTGAAATGATAGGCCGTGTAGACATGGGACAACCAGGAAAGACTACTTCGCTGAGAGATTGTTGCAAGTAAGTGAAATAAAAAGTTATGAGAAAGTAAATAGGAAAAGCAAAGATCGGCTTGGCTGAAGTGGGGATTAAGGAATTGACTAAGAAAAGGCATCCCAGAAGCAGCACTATGTGCTGTTATGGTGCTACAGCTAGGTGATCCGCTTTCCTTAAACTAGCTTCAGCCTAGCTTCTCACCATCCATTTAAAGCCCCAAGAGTTCTTTCAGTATTGTTATTGAAAACCTTTGGGACAACATGAATAAGAAGGTGTGTTAGTGGGAGCGGGTCATAAGGGGGGAAATGTGTGCTATAAAATGTTTATGAGAACAAGTTTAAGGCACTAATGAGTTCTGGTGAACTCTGTGATGAGCAGATAAATTGCCAGTGATCTACATAAAAGATCACATGGTAGTCATTATTCAATGTCAAATATAGGACAGAACGAGTTATCATTTGATCAGCTCTATAGACTACTCAGTAACTAGAACTGTCTTTGATGCTCCTATAATTTAAGTGGTTAATAGTCCACTTGACATTATTTTAAAGTTTAAAAGATTAATTTGGCAATGATCACCATATTAAACTAAGTTTGGATAGATTTGCTTTGCTTATGGTTCTGTTTAGCTATATAGGCATGCTGGCCACTACTTCAATGTTTAAATTAGTTCATTCTTGACTCTGTTAACAAAGATGAAGGATGACTCATGCCCTGAGTGTGGGAAACATTGTGTGAAAGGCATTTTTGGCAGCTAAGTGACCTATCCACTCAGGGTAAATATTCCAGAGAAATGAACTCTGAAATGAGGAGTGATGAGACTTCCTGTCATCAGATGCCCTATTGAATGCCTTATCTGCAGTATGTGTTTAATAAAGAAGGAACTCTCTGTAGGCCTTGTCAGGGGACAGAATCGTGGCTGAAGCATAGCTCCAACTGTGCTCATGGTAGGCAAACTGGAATTATGAGTTAATAGTCATGCTTCAGCACGCACGGGAGTCAGGAAGGGACATGCCATCTTCTAGTCTGTATAGACAAAATACAAGTGAGGTTACTTAGAATACAATGCTTACACAAGATTCAAATTGGATGGAAGATTAAAGATAACATAATTTGTATTTATTTTCAATAGACCGCACTGGAGTTAAGGAGATAAAATAAGGAATAACTGAGTAAATTTCCATGATGATATTATGTTATTCTCAATTTATATTCTTGGTAACTAATGGAGGATCCAGCATTGTTCACCTTTTGGGCAGCTCTATAGCTATTTCTATCCTACATCTGTTCAGAGGTCAAAGCAAAGTTTAAATTAGGACACCTCCCAAAGACAAACAGCATGGGGTATGTTCAATATCAGCTTATTCAGGACACACCAAAGGCATGCTCTAAAATGAATCCAATGACTAAGCCTTATGTAGAGACTTTAAAACTGTTCTCTGTTTTCAGATCTCTTTTTTTAATGTTTTGTAGAAACTGAAAACTCTGGAGCAGAAAGAATCATTTGTTCTTCTAATTCAATGTGGTGATTCCATGACAACGAGTTGAAATGTGAAAGATTGTCAAATTTACAATTGTTTTTGACTGCATGGTGCCAAATAACAACTAGTTTGATTGATTTGTTTCTTCAGTACAAGTTTGTTCATTGTTGCAGCATGTAGCTACAAGCTCTTTAGTAAACATGCCCTTTATTTTCTTCACTAGCATACATTTTAAACATTTTATCTCACTTTTATTCTAATTTTCAAGCAACCTCTAGAGAAAATATTATATGTGTTTTATAATAGAGCAAGTATCATATATGTATTCAAATGTCAATTGTATATAGCATTTACATTGTTACACACAACTATTCCATTTAATTTGCTTTATTTTCTCTATATAAAACTGAAAAACCTGCAATGGTTTGCATGTCAAGGTGTAGTTTGTAAAATTTTATGGCTCAAATAAAATGTTGAAAAAATGGTTTTCAACATGACTTTTTTTATTGTTATAAGAAAAATTTACATTTATTCCCCTTGTCCCAGGCCCTCCCGCTCCCCCAATACCCCACCTCCCTCCCCCTGCTTCCTTAAGGGTACCTTAAGGGTACCCTGCCCTGTGGGAAGCCCAAGGCCCTCCCCCCTCCATCCTGGTCTAAGAAGGTGTGCATCCATATAGAATAGGTTACCAAAAAGCCAATACATGCAGAAGAGATAAGTCCATGTGCCATTATCATTGGCTTCTCAGTCAGTCTCCATTGGCAGCCACATTCAGAGAGTCCGGTTTGGTCATATGCTCATTCAGTCCTAGTCCAGCTGTATTTGATGAGCTACCAATAGATCAGGCACACTAAGTTGGTGGGCCAGTCCCTCGCGGTCCTGACTTCCTTGTTCCTTCTGCTCTTCGACTGGACCTTGGGAGCTCAGTCCCTTGCTCTGATGTGAATGTAGGTCTCTGGATCTATCTCCATCCATCGGGCGAAATTTCTATGGTGATGATCAAGATATTCATCAATTTAACTATGGGACAAGGCCAGTTCAGGCACCCTCTCCTCTGCTGCCCAAGTACCTAGCTGGGGAAATCCCTGTGGACACCTGGGATCCCCTCTACAGACAAGTCTCTTGCCAAACCTAAAATGACTCCCTTAAGGTAGATATCTTATTCCCTTTTCCAATATCCACTCTTCCTCCATATCCACCCTCCCACACCCCCAAGCTCTCCCCAGTTCTTCCCTTCTCCCTTCTACCCCCCTCCCTTTTGCCTACCCTCACCCACAACCCCACCTTAACCCCCATCCCCACACCCGTGCTTCCAACTTTTGCCTGGAAATCTTGTTTGCTTCCAATTTCCAGGAGGATCTATATATGTTTTTCTTTGGGTTCACCATGCTATTTGGCTTCTGCAGGCTTGTGAGCTATAAGCTTAATGTCGTTTGTTTATGGCTAGGGTCAACTAATGAGTGAGTACACACCATACTCATCTTTTTGGGTTTGGGATATCTCACTAAGGATAGAGTTCTTTATTTCCATCCATTTGCATGCAAAATTCAAGATGTCATTGTTTTTTACCTCTGAGTAGTATTCTAATGTGTATATATTCCACACTTTCTTAATCCATTTTTCCATTGAGGGGCACCTAGGTTGTTTCCAGGTTCTGGCTATTACAAATAATGGTGCTATGAATGGGTTACTCTTTCATTTCCTACTTATTCAGTTAAATGATGTAGGACCCAAAACCAGACTCCTTTTACATTAGTACCCTGGTTTGCTTCATTTAGCTTTCTGAAAACAGGCTTGAGCTAAAATGTAACTTACTTCTAATGTAGCAATGTACTGAAATCTCTTTGATAACAAAATAAAGATATCAAAGCTTGCAAAAGTAATTTGATAAAGAATACTTAATAGAAAGTATTATAGTCTATATTACTTAAAAGGCTATTCATCTGAGCACTTTATTAAATATGTTTTTGGATTTAATGTCATTTGCTAAAGTCTTCTTTTGAGCTCTCGTTTACATACTCAAAGAGTTTTCCATGGTCGCATAATGAGCAGATTGCCAGCAAAAAGAAAAATTTTGTTCAACAGTATTTCCTAATTTAATTTGACTTTGTCACTAAAAACAATGTTCGTAAAAACTAAGTATGATTAACCCAAATTAATTTTTCTTAAATATTTGGCTGTTATTTATACAGTAGTACTAGCCCTGAGTCCTTTGTCAATGGATGTGAGGCAGATGGTTTGTTCATCCCTTTCATCAACATACCTTTTTGAATGTTAGCATTGTGGCAAACAAGATTGATTCATGGACTTTCACGAAATTTGCTGTCTATCCTATGACTTAGATGTGGGCTAAATAATAAAGAGTGTGATGTAGAGATAGATATGGAAAATGTTGTAACGGACATGTCAAGGAGAGTAAAATTGACCTAGAACCTAAAGCAAGCAATATTCTGAGAGATAAAAGAGAGTAACACTGCCATCCTATGAGAAACTATGAGTTAGTTGAGGAAGAGTCAAGTTCAATCACTAGGAAAAAAATCAGCAAATTAATGGCTGGTATTACGTTTTAAATTGTGTATGTTGTAGTGTCCAATTATACAATTAAATACTGTTTTGTTTGTTTCTGAGAAATATATTTTGTAGCTGTGTGTTATATGGCTTTCCTTTTGGAGATGTGAATAAACATTACCCCACACCAATGAAAGATGAAAATGATTCTGTCAAAAGCCAACTCAGTGCAATGACTTTGTTAGCTCACTTACAGAAACATGGATGATTCAAAGGCAGCTACACCTCTGAAAACTCCATGAGAGCATAAGTAACAACTCTGGAAAGCTGCTTCCTTAGAGCCTCCTGACCAACAAGGAAAAAGCTCCTCCAAAAGGTCTTCTCCTTCCCATCAGTGCTTACTTCCTGGGAGAACCCTGAGTCTTTTTCCTTTCTGAGCCTCTTGATCACTGTGTCTTTTGTTAGCATCCTGAACCAAGAACCTATTTCCTCAATCTAAAGGAATGTTTCACATTGGTGAAAACAGATAAACAATATTTCTAATACTATACCCCTTCCAATTCTTTTGTTTTTTTTCTGCCCTATATTCAACAATGCTCCCCAGGTCTTGAGGTGCTAGGAATATTGATGTGTGACTGACTATTTTCTTCCATTTATGACTGAGCATTGGGCCACTGTACCACAGCAATAGTAACTTATATTAAAAGGTTGGCCAGTTCTGAGTCTTTTTACTAACCAATGTGCCCTGGGGAAAAAAGGAAAGAAATTTCCCTTTTTGATCACATCTGAAATGACCAGCAACCTATAGCAATGAATACAAATGTTTAGATGGCAATTTGACAGGTAAGCCACATCAATTTAACAAAATAGTAGTGGCAGTTTTGGCTACTAATGCAATGACTTTTCCAGGTATAGGTCTTTGTTTTGACTTACCAAACAGGAGTTCCCTCCATCAAAGAAAGCCTTAAATCCAATCAGTAAGCAGCTATTTGCTCCTGAAGTTTGTGATACTATTGCACAACAAGGTCCACTTACCTGATATGTTACGAGTTAGTACACAGAGTCCATGACCAATCAGGAAAGTAGATGACAGTTTCCCTTAGCACTTTCTATAGCATCTTCCAGCACTGAGAAGGCTAGCCAATGGGAGGGACTTCCAAATCACCTTCAGTCTGATTTCTCCCTGTTCTTCAACTAGAGCATGTAAATATGTACCATTAGCAGTAAGGTCTTACCAAGTAGTCTTAGCCTACAACCAATAGCAGCATAAATGATCTGTATTGTTTTGTGGAACTGTATAAGCCTCCCTGGACAAGAAATCCTAGGGTATTATCCTCTATTGACAAAGATATTATTGAATAATCTTGTGGCTTCCGAGTTTGTTCCTTTCTAACACAAATCATCTTACTTTAAACTCTATAACTCCTGTTATTGTTATGTTTTCTGATATGTTTCTAAACTTGTAAAATACTCAAAGGTTGTCTTATAAAATGAAATCATTTTTTACATTTTAAAACGCAGGCTCTTTTAAGGCCCATCAGAAGTCATTCCAAGTAATTGGCATTTTGATCTTGGGATTCAGCCACTTTTAACAATAGTTATCAAGGTTCAACACAGACTCAACAGATCTCACCACTCATAGAAATGAGTGTGATACTTATTTTCATCAAGATGCATGGGAGATACTAATTTATTTAGCTCTCTTTAATCCACAGCCATTCTCCACAAGACATCTTATTTCTCAAACACTGCTGTTGGTCCCTTATGCTTACTCCTGTCTCTGAGAAGCTCAGTGATAGGCTGACGTTGCTTGGTCTTGCCGAGGCCCAATGGGTACTAAAAGCATGCTGTGCCTGTGCAGGTCCCTGGGTTTGCTAGGGTCCTGGATTATGCTATAGTTGACTACTTCTACTGCTGGTCCATTAGGTGTTTCTGGCTTCTGAAACGATTGTTTGCTATACAAAACTCTCTATCCCCATTATATTATCTTGTAGGGAATAAATATACACAGCATACTCTATGACATAATTGCTTATGTATTGTATGAGCTTAATCTTTCCTACTTGCATTGATCTATCATTTATGCCTACGTTGAACTGTTGTTCAGACTTACAGTCTTCCAGAGGCTCATGAGCACAAAATTTGGCTTTGGTTATTTTCTTCTTTGGGAACTCTAGTTTGATACAAATCATGACAAGTTCATGTTTGAGGAAACAAGACAGATGCCTTTATCTATTTTGCCATTCTCTCATACCATGTCATTTGCTTTATCACTTTACAAAACTGATCCACACGCCAGTATAAATCACTTATTTTCATCAAAGACTCCTCTACCTTTCAAAGCTCACATCCCAACAGAGGGCTCAGCAAAATCAGTAAATTCCACACTAGTACTGAGATCCTTTTGTTTGGGAATGAACGGTTTTGACTAGCCTGAGAACATAATCCCATCTGTCCTAGAAAACCAGAATCAAAACTCACCTCTCACATATTCAGTTTTATAAATAATGTCTGGCCTTCATCTATTGACTTAAAGGTCCTGATGGTCACAGGGCCATCATGTATTAAAAACAAAGCCACCCTAATGGCTTGTATGAAATATTTCTTGAATGAAAATTTATCTAATATTCCCATCAGTTAACTATCCTTTGTTTCAAAGTGGGATTGGTAACTAACAATACATATTTCTCTACTACTTGCAAAATATTCAGATTAATCCTGGAGGCCTCCATATCCCACAGCATTACAAACCAGTTTCTGGTAGTCACTTTCATTACATTTTTAAAAGATGTTTTAAAATTCAAGCACTTCAAATACAGCATATCCCTTAACTATCATAGTTTCTGAACCATAGTTTCTCGGACCATTGCTTGGTACCTTTGTAATATCTTAATCATAAATTGCCCCCTTGTTTTGTAAATAAATGTCAAATATGAATAAATTTTGCAATTAAATGTCAACTTTTCAATGCTTCTACCTCACTCATACTGTCTTCATTATCTAATTCTTTCCATGAGTCCTAAGTTTTATTTTGTTTTTTGCTTTTGTTTTGATGACAAGGAGTGTTCTTCAGGACAGATGTATGTAGCACTTTATTTTCCTTAACTTATGTCCTGCTAAATGCAAGTAACAAGTCAATGCTGCAAAATATTCTTTTTATTTCTAATATTCTTATCAAATAAGAAACTAATTAAGAGTATAGAATCTATACAGTTTTTCATTTAAATTCCTTTTTACATAGGGAATTTCTTTCTGAAGCAAACAGTTCAGGTTCAGTTTCAAATTATTGCCCACTGGCAAGGCAATGCATCTGGACCATGGCCTGCTTATGATATTGCTTAATGTGTATCACTTTTATGGGTTATAATATACTACTTAGTGCATCAGATGTTTGGAGATAGTCTATTATTCATGTGGAAGCTCCTATTTTTCAGAGAGGCATACTATGCCAGATTATACAGGGAAAAGTACCACGACTGGATTTGCCCGATGGAAACCCCTTGCTCAGTTACTTATCTTATCACTCCTTGCAGAGTACATTCATTGATTCTGTGGGTCTTTTTTAGGTACTAATTTGTTGTATGAGTTCTCTGAGGAGATATGAGCAAACATATGTTCATATAGAGGAGCACCAAAGACAGAGCAAGAAAATAACTCATGTCAAGTCTAGCTTAGTAAACCAGTGGGCTTATTAGTGACCCTAAGGCATCTTCATCAATGGACTACCCACCCTACATGACTGATACCACCAAAAAGCTGAATGCCTGAAGCTCTCTGTACAATTTATAGATAGCTTCTATATTCAAGTAATTGCTGACTGCTTATATAACTTTCGGGTGAGGCTTTATTTAAGCTTTTCAGCTACCTGTATTGTAGTTGCAGGTATACCTTGCCTGTCAGGAAGGTATTATACCCACAGAACACATAGGTAAATTAAACCATTGATGATTTTGCTACCCCTCAAGGCTATACACCATTTTGCAGTACTACAAAATTTAGCTAGGAGGGAGAACACTTCCATCTCCATTTTATATTGATTTCTGTATGCTTTGCAAACAAAGTGTGTGATGTGTTCAGTAACAGAGTCTTATCTTCAAATGCTAGCAGCTAACAAAGAGCAGTAGCACTGTCTTCTGTTGTTTGGTGACCTGAACTACCTTCTTGAGGAACAATTCTTTGGAGACTATTCCACATCTGACACTGGAATTCTCATTTCATAACCTGTAGTTTCTGGATGGACTATTATCCATCTATGGAGGATACCTTCATTTAAATTCTTTTTTAAAACATATAATATAACAAACTACAAGCTATTAGGTTTCTATGTGATTTTATCATATGTTTTTAGTTTTGAAAAACAATTTCCTCCAACTTCTCTTTTCATTCCCTTATTCCAATCACCCCTTAAAGTTTTTAGTCTCGATATTTTCCCAAATTCTTTCATATTATATGTGCTCATATCATATTACATATACCTTTTCTCTACTGAAGTACTCTTTCATATCATAGGTTGATCATGAACTTGCTTTGTAGATGAAGCTAATCTTAAACCCATCCTTTTGACTGATAGAATTGTAGTATGTACCACCATGTCCAGCCCCTGTCTATGTTTCTTCACTCACATTTTTATATGCTAATTCATAAGTTTACCACCCTTTCTTGCCCAATCAACTATCATGTAGTTTTCTTGGCCAACTCACTCAGCAAAATCCTCTCTGAGTATTAAAGCATCTCCTATCCTCTTTTGTACTGCACTTGAATTCAATACCACAACTTAAAATTGTACATTTATGCAGTATTTAAATGTGTTGAGCACTCATCTCTCAACTAACTATATCACAAAGTATTTGAGGATAAAGATTATATCCTACAATTTTAGAACTTGAAAGCACAGTGAACAAAGCAAGCAATTCTATAAAAGGTGTAAATATTATGACTGAGGGCAAACGATGGATGAAAAGCATTTCTGAATCAGCGGGTAGTCTTTTGAAAACCTAACCTACACATCTGTGCTTCTCGAAATATGACCAGAGCAGTCATCCTCCTCATGTAGCTCTCAGAAGCTAGGCATCATGACAACCTGAGGTCCTCCCAAGGCCCTCCGACAGAGGCTTCATCGAGAGGGCTTAGCATCCAAGTTTTAACAAGCCAGCTAATTTTCTGATCCTAAAAACTGAAGGATAATCCTATAAAAATATTACTGTAAAGATAATGAATGAAACTAGATGTCCTGGGACTAAGATTGAACCAGAAAAGAAACAGGCTCTGGTGAGTTAATCTCCAATCTCCTATAAATTATGGTCCGGAATGTTGAATTCTAGCTAATTATAGCTACAAAAATCTCTTATTACTTACTTAATATTATGTTTCCTGAAGCTTCCTATCTATATTTTCACTTTTCAATAGACATTCATCAAATATTTAGAATATTATAGTAAATTTTTTATAGGCTGTGTGTACTAACTTTCTAAAGAAAGCTTCATATTTCCATGAGAAAACAAACCCTTTTATGGTGTCTGTTACAGATTATAGATTTAGGGCAGAGGAAACTATCCTGGGGTCAAAGACCAGGCAAGTAACAGAGTTGAACATCAGCACCCTGCCACCCAACTCAAATCTCTGGTCTAGCTGCTAGCTAACAACCAACACAATGCATTTTCTTATAGCCTCTGCATTATGTTTCCATATAATTATATTTCTCGATTTATTATGTTAAATATTTACTGTGTGCCTGTAGTTTCTACTACATGCTTGATTCCATAATGTGAACTAAGGATATACAATAGAATAAGACTCCTTCTGTGGTTTGAAGAAACCTATATTACAATAGAGTACCAGGGAACTATGTAAAGAACCCAAGATATGGACAGGTATTACACTGGAGATGATAATAATATTCTAAATAAGAAGAAAACTATTTGAGACTCCCAGAGAAAATATCATCACAGCTGAAGTCAGAAGGATTCCTTAGAATGAGTTACTATGACAGATACTGCACAGGTGTTGCTAGAATGATTAACCATGAGAAAAGAGTCAAAGAAAAATCATGCATACAAAAGAAATCAAGAAGCTGAAAAATGCATCTCAGCAGCTTCAAATCTTCAAATAGTTCAGTGTCTTGTGAAAGAAGATGAACTTTAACAGAAGAATGAAATGTAAGTTTTGATAGAATCTTTTTTAGACTTCTTTCTTTGCAGGTGTTCTTTACGGAATCTGCTCACCCTCAGTTATTCTATTTAACAACTTAGTCTAAAGTTTTCTTGACCTCTGAAATCAAATCCTAGCGTTTCAACAGATCTCATCATGTTTTTACTCTAAAATTAATATGTGCTGGATAATTGGCCTAACAAAGGTACCACTTATTCCTAAGCATCTCCAACTGGTGTAGGAGGTCCTTCTGCATTTGTATTGCTTTCATTGGTTGAATAAAGAAGACTGCCTTGGCCTTTTGATAGGGCAGAAATTTAGGTAGGCAGGAAAAAGAGAATGCTGGGAGGAAGAAGGCAGAGTGAGAGAGCCACTGCCATGAAATCGCCAGAGTCACACATGCTGAATCTTTCCTGGTAAGCCACGATCTCATCGTAAATACAGATTAATAGAAATGGGTTAGTTTAAGATGTGAGAGTTGGCCTAGAAGAGGATAGATATTATGGGCCAGGCAGTAATTTAATTAATACAATTTCCGTGTGGTTATTTCGGGATCTAAGCTAGCCAGGTGACCAGGAGCTGGGCGGTGGGACACCACCTGCTTCTCCTACAATACCAACAAACAAGTGCTTTTAGTATATAAATAACAAAAGATACCCAAAGGGATTTTGAACTCTATATGTAAATGTAGCCAATAAAAGAAAATCTAATATGTAACAATTGATTCATTTTTTTTCAGTTGTTTAAACACTTCTAATTTATTGTTAGGGTCCTTTATTTTCAGTCTTCATTAGCAAGCACCAGGCAATAAAGACGGATCACTTTATTAATAAAACAAAATTATTGTGTTATTTATTCAGGACAGCAATAAAACCTGAACCAGGAGATTAAACATTCTAGCATGCTGTGATTTATGTCCAAATCATGTTCTTCTTTAAATTAATACACTGACTTAAACAATTAAGTAGTACAAATAGTCAAAAAAAAAAAAGAAAGAAAACAGGAATGGCAAACTAAAAATCCAACTTTACTTGAAAGTTGGAAATTTTTAACTGATTTAAAAGGATGATCACTACAGAACTACAATTTGGGAGAAAAAGAATATTTAAAATAGTTCAATCTCTTCTCTCCCTCTTTAACCTCCATTTTAAGCCAATGTCATTTGAAAAACTTCATTCATAAGAGCAAGAAGATGAGTTGCTTCAAATGACCACAGCATACTTTATGATGCTTTGATCAATGTGGACCTTCTTAATTACTAGTAATGGACAACACTAAAAAAACTACATATATTTAGAAATACTCAGTTCTTGGTTCTGAAAAAAAAAAGAATCACTGTAATAAAGCATG
>JAQHUG010000145.1:4167220-4179859 GCA_028555095.1 Dicrostonyx torquatus | reverse complement strand
TGTATTTAAATTGCTTTTCTCAATAGTTAAAAGACATGGTCAGCCTCTATAGAATTATATTGGGATATATAAATATATATATATATATTTACTTTCAATTAGCTTGTTTTATTTTGTGTTTATTTTTACTTCATATTATAACTTCATCCCAGTACCTAAAAATAGCTAAGTTCCATGAATTATGTAGTCTCTCAGTTTTGTTTAGCCATCTAAATGATGATTCTAATTTTCTTTAATTGTTGTCAAATTCACCTATTTCCATGTTGCAACTGTGTCTTTTAGTATCAGTGAATCCCTTGCTGGGGGCTAAAACCTCAACTTTTGATTACAATCTATTTTTCCATGCTAGAAAGTGGCTGAATCTTCTCTTTAGCTCTGCTTCGATGCTTTCCCGATCACAGTGCCAACATCCTCCCATTATCATCCACCTTTCTAAATGCTTTCATTTCATTTCTCCCAAGTGCACTTTACTGGAATTACAGAACAAAGCAATTGACTCTCTGGTGCATGACAGTATATTTCACAGGTTACTTTCCCCTTTACATAATATGTGGATAGATTAAATACAATATTTAGAAAAGATTAAGTTTCTATTAGAAAAAGTACTTACCCAATTTGTACATTCTGTATATATAGAGGTCATACACAGTCTCCTACATACTTATACACACATTAATATTCTCTTATCTATATAAATATCTATATGGGAAGATAAACACTTTTTTCACCTTTTTGTATACAAGCAAAATTGTATTTTAGGTAATCTAAAATGCTCTCTCTCTCTCTCTCTCTGTGTGTGTGTGTGTATTTGTGTTCTTGTTGTATCATTTAAATCAATTTTAAAATATTTTTATACAACTAGGATGTGGTGAAGATTATCTTCAACCATAATTTCAAGCCAAAGAATAAACATGGATTCTCTCATAATCTCTATTTTAATGTTTTACCTTTTTAATTTGGCGAAGCTCCTGGTACATAGAAGAAAGCTGATATATGTTTGTTAAAGAACTGACCAACCTTGATTTTTCTAGGACAGTACATTTGTCATCAGTATAAAACTCTCATCACTTAGTTAACTCGGAATTATATTATTATTTAAGTTCTGTTTTCCTGTTAAGGTTAGTAAAACGCCATATGTGTTTGGTTTCTGATTTATCTTCTGTGTGTGTTTGCATGTGTGCAAGTGCAAGTTTGTCTGTTGTACTGTGGTTTTTCATAGCATGATTCACCTCATCTAGAATGCAATCATGTTCTTTAAAGTGTTTTCATTGTTTCTAGAACTTTATCTCGGTTACTTCTCCAATTTTCTTTTCCTATTGGAATCTCATTCATCCCCTTTAAGGAATTTAGAATCATCATGGAAACAATACCCTGGGGTAATTTATGAAATAGTTTCTAAAATAGGTAACTGAGTTGGGAAGACCCCATTTGCCTGTGGACAGTAGCACTGCATGGTCTGGGATCCTGGACAGAATAGAAAGGATAGAGGCCACTGAGAATAAGCATCTCTCTCACTATATTCCGTGATTGGAGGTGCACTGCCATCAGGCTCCTATCCCTGAAACTTCCTCACCATGAAGAGTTTTACCTTAAAGTGTGAATCAAAATAACTCCTTCTTACTTCCTTATGCTGCTTTTATTAGATATTTTGTCCCAGCTGCAAGACAAGTAGCCAATGCATTTACAACATAACATATTTTCCTTTGCATATTTAAATTAGAAGCCTCTATAAACTATGTATGCATTATTACATACATACAGCTTTACCCAAACAGAGGCCATCATAAGGCTTTTGAAAGGTGAGAGTGAGAAATAATTGTTCTTTAGTTTTAAGGTTTCATCCTACCTTTATTTATTATTCATATTTTTACTCCAATCCCAGAAAAAGGCAATGGACCATGGTCTCAGCAGTGGTCTTTGCCTCTTCAGGCCTACTCAGGTTAGAATGTTATAATCCTTCCTACAGAGCAACTGATCATTATGTGTGGTTTTTTTCTTCCTTTCCCTTTAAACTCTCCCCTACACCCCCTTCCAATCCCATTGACATATCTGCATATTTATTTCATCTAAACTCATTTTAGTTAAGCTCTCTTAGTAACATTTGATATTATGAACCAAACCAACATAGTGAAGATACATCCTATGCTTCCCAGCCCTCACTCTTCGGTTTGTTAATGTCAATGTCTGGAGTTGGGGTTCCCCTGAGTTCTGCACAGGGACCACTTATTTCACTTTCTCATCCAACATCATGGCATTTGATGCCCCTTTATGTCAATAACGCTCTACTCTAAAACACCTGCCTACTCTCATGAGCTTGACCTTTGACCTGTGCCCCGTAGACCTTAAAACCCATAATACCTGTTGTATTTTTCTAATGATAAGGTAAAAATTGCAAACATTAAAGCTTAGAGTGTTAGAAATATATTGATTGCAGTATGATTCTGGAGGATGGAAATTTTAAACCCAAGACCTGTTTTTTTTTTTTGCAAGGAGATATAGGAAATCACCTATTTGATTGACTCTTCCACTCTTCAGATTTATTTCAGTTCACTTGAGTATCTGCCTTCTGTTTAGCTGTCATATCTCCTTTTTGATCTATTTAATATCCTTCTAACACATGCTTCCGTTTATGAACCTCTCCTACTACTGTATGCAGATTCTTCAAGATATTCTTTCTTACTGAATGGTATTTCAGTTTAATTGTATCTGCAAAGTCTATTTCAGTCATGAAACCTCAAATCATTCATGTTTCCGTATTTTGTCAACCATAATGTACAGCGAATCCTTTCCTTTTTTTCTGGGACTCTCACTTTTCCAGCGCTTGTCATGAATGAATGACACTGCCATATATTTAGTGGGTCCATTCTGAAATCTGTTATGCCTGCTTCTTCACTTTCTCACACTGCATATTCTGTCAGCAAGTTCTCTTGACTGTGAGACTATGTTTTCAACTAATCTGGTTTGCTATGTTTTCAGTGTAGCTTATAAAATTTAGGCCACTTCTCAGCCTTTCAAAATTTCTACAAATTGCCTCTTTCACAATCCCTACTGTGTCTAAACATAATTGTATTAGACCAGTTCACTGCTTATAGTCCATCAGTGATTCCCCACTTATCAACGTGAAGGGTGATCTTATTTGCTTGATTTGAAATTTGTCTTGGGTCCTTCTTAGACCTTATTTCTCATTACTGCATACTTTTTTCCAAGTCCCTTATAGAACTCAATAGTGTCATGAGTCCTCAGCTCCATTTTATTAATGATAAAAATCACTCAGCTCTGTCTAGAACACTTTTTTTTCATTTTTCACTTCATAAAGCTAAGTCCTTAGTCTCCTCCCAGCCCTAGCCTTGATGCTATCTAGTTGTGAACATACTTTCCTTCTATGTTCAGGCCAGTGGCTACATCGCCTTTCTTCCTACTGAACTTGACTAACTTAATAGAAAACAATTACAGGTTCTATAATTTGCACCTCCTCTCTGCATCATCTGTTTGAGGACAACAGGACACATACCTATCAAACTCACAATTGTCATCATTTAAGGGTTTGGTAAATGTTTCTAACCTGAATTTCCAATAAACTGTGAAATATCTAAGATACACTAATTATCATAACAAATGTGTAGAATACTGTTTAACAATCTACAAAACTGAGAGTGGAGCTCTTCTCATGAAAGATTAAACAATCTGTTACTTTTAGTGATAGAAACCCAGCTCGACTACGTTTTGTGAAAATCCTAGTAGGTGTATATGGTATTTTGTGAGATAATTCTTTCATAGAGGTTCCAGATTTGGTTCATGGCACCCACATGGAAGCTCACAACCTACTGTAATTCTTTTCTAGGGGATTTGGTGCACTCTTTTGGTCTCCACAGGTACCATACATGCAGATAATGTACACACTTGCATGTAAGCAAAAATTCACAGATATAAAATAAGAAGACACTTTATTGCAGCGGTTGATGGCACACACCTTTAATCCCAGCACTTGGGAAGCAGAGGCAGGCAGATCTCTGTGGGTTCGAGACCAGCCTGGTCTACAAGAGCTAGTTCCAGGACAGGCTCCAAAGCTACAGAGAAACCCTGTCTTGAACCCCACACCAAAAAGGTACTTTCTTGACAACTGTACAACTGCATAGCAAAAGAACATTACTGCTAGACAGTGAATGCGAGAGAGTAATGGAATCTTGATCAAGAATTAACTACATTGGCCTGGGAGCTACAACTGTCAGCGCCCCAATCTTGGTTTCACAGTATCCAGTAATAGTGTTTTCAGTACTGCAGCCGCCACACAGTCCAAGCTTAGACATGATCAGTTAAAGAAAAGATAACTCATTGTAAAAGTTAATGAAAGTGTCATAAGTTCATGGTAGCAAATCTTTGTAGAGGTCTTTGAGATAAGGACTCTCTTTAAACTTGGAACTTGCTCTTTTGAATAGAGTCACGGTCCAGAATCCAGTAAGAACTTTTCTGTCAAATATCGCTAAGTTGCAACGAACCCTGATACTTGACTTTTATGTGGGTAACAGGTATTCAAATTCAGGTACCCATACTTGTCCAAAAAATACTTTACTCAATGAGCCCTCTCCTTGGATTCTATTTATCCTTTTCATATTTCGATCTTATTTAAATTTGCTAATTTTAAACATGGTTCTAAATATTTTTATCTTTTCACCCACTATGAAATCAAGTCCTTTTGCTTATATCTTTCACAACTGTCGTCTGTCAGATAATTTGAACACATAGTAGTATTTCAGAGATGGGGCATGTGAGCAAGGAAGTCTCCAGACTGTATGAATGAAAATGATTGAGTCATTGCAGAAGTGGCTTCAGTAATTATGATAGGGACAAATTAGTCTGTCAATGTCCTGCTCCAAATACTTGACAGAAACCATGAGTATGTTAAATAACTCTAATTTTGTACAGACGACTTTGGGGTAGATAATTGTATATAAATGATTACTAAATAAGCAAGATCAATGTGAAGTGTGCACAATAAATATTTGAAGAAGGAAAATCAGAAAACAGAAAGAGAGGGAGAAAGGACAAAGGAGGAAGGGAAAGATGGAAGAAAAGATAAGAAAGGCACATTGGTGGGAGAGAGAAGGAGAAATAAGAAAATAAGAAAGAGGTGACATAAAGACAGAAACAGAAGAGGCAAAGATGAAGGGAAGAAATAGAGAAAGGAAAGAAGTGGAGTAACTTTGAAAAGCAGAAAGTGGGAAAGGAGAAAGATAATCTCTAATATTGACAGACAAGAAAATTTTTTTCTGAAAAGTGGACTGTATCCTAGAAAGTAAATAATAAGCAGTTCCTTATAAAGAAAATATTATAATAGAACAGGATACCAGATAAAAAATTATTTTTCCATAATTCTTATTATTTTTTAATATTTAACTAATTAATTAATTAAACCACCCTTTCCCTTCCTTCCTCCACCCATTCTCATGTCCCTCTTTCCCACCTCTTCGCATAGTTCCCCAATTCCCTCTCAAAACTGGTAACCGTTTTTTCCTTTGATTAGAATTGCTGCATATATGTACATACATACATAACTATAAATATTGCATATGGAGAAGAATCTTTGCCTTCCAAATTTTTTGTTAGGATTTCTCCTTGGCAAACTCTAAATTAGATCTATCCAAAGAAGAACTCTGGTGAAAGTTCTTCCTGGGCTCACTTACTTCTCCATGGTAAGGAAGGTGGTGTCAGTATTGTTGTGTGCATAGAAGGCAATGTTGCACTCAATAAAGTTCTCATCAACAACACACAGTAATTAATCCTTAATTAGATTCCTTGTTGGAAGCTAAGTACTAAAGACTGTAATGGAGGCATGTATGCCTTTCTGTTTATAAGAACTTGGTTAAGGAAACTAAAGAGCAAAAAGAACAATTAATAACAAGAACAATTGCTGGAGAAAACTACAGAATGATTACTAAGATTTGGTAAATTTTTATATTACGCCTACAGCTAGGATTCACAGTCAAGGATGTTAGGCTCCAGTGGTCACTCTTGTAACACTCAGTCAGTGTTTACCTATGCCATCTTGGAGATTTTTGTTGAATCCAAATGCCACCCATAATATTACCCTCTTAATAATGTTTTAAAATGTGTTCCCTATTTTATATTTAACACTTGCATCATCATTTATATTCTAAACAAAAGAGAACATCATATCTTCCTATAAAATAGCACATTTCATCAAAAATCCTGAGCCAACTGTGCAAGACATCTCCTGAAACCTCATGGAAATCAAAATTGCCATCTTTCTTGTAAGATAGAAAAAAAACTATTGTATCCTGATTACTGCCTGGTTTACAGGAAGACTGTTTCCTCCGTTCCCAAAAGATAGATTATAGAGATTAAAGCAAGGAAAGAAATAGTTTTGAGAAATACCAAGATGAATCTTTCCTTATTATAAATTTTGGTATCTTGATTGGTTTGGTTCAGTTTAATTTTGTTTGGTCTGTGTTTTAACCTTAATGTGTGAAGAGTGACATGATTCCAAAGAAATGGATGAGTGACACTGACGACGACGGAGATAGAGGGGCAGGTTGAAAATGCAGTCATGGCTTGCTAAATCTCTATCCTGTGCTACAGTTAAGTTAAAGTGACTGTGCCTCTTTATCAAGACTGTATATAGAATTTCCATTTTTCCCCATTGATGATTCTGATTGAAGTCACTTCAGCCCTGACATGGGACTGAATAGGAAAGCAGTAGATACGACTGAAGATGCTGGGTATAAAGAGAAACACCAATTACGGATACTCTGTAGTTCTTTTCTCCATCCATTTCATTGAGATTGAACATTTAGGACATGAGTAGGGCATAGAAGTTCAATTTGCTTTTGACAGCTCTTCAAATAATGCTACAAACAAAGCAATGTTTCTCTGTTCCCACTGAATCTTTTACCTGTGGAAGCTTTGTCATTGACATCTCTTCATTTCTTTACCAAAAAGGAAGAAGAGGTGATTATCAAGTGTCAATCACACATAAAATAACACAAAGCAGAAAATGTTCTGGCTTTTTACTGTAAGAAAAGGACTAAAAGGAATCTAAAGAGAAGCAGAGAGTGGTACAGCAAAATTTAATGTGGAACAGACACAGGGTCAAGGTTGTTGCTGGTACTAGTCCCTGTGTTATTGTTTTAGGGCAGAAGACAAGAAACATTTATAAGTGGTGTTAAGAACAATCTCTGCTGGGCGGTGGTGGCACATGCCTTTAATCCCAGCACTTGGGAGGCAGAGGCAGGTGGATCTCTATGAGTTCGAAACCAGTCTGTTCTACAAGAGCTAGTTCCTGGACAGGCTCCAAAAGCTACAGAGAAACCCTGTCTCAAAAAAAAAAAACTAAAAGAAAAGAAAAAAAAGAACAATCTCTAGTGTGAGAGACTTTAGAAGAAATTGCCCTCATGCATACCTGGACCAGGTACAGTTAACATATATCAGTAAATAAAAGGAAAAAATAATAGAATTCTATATCACTGAATTAAAATATAAAAAGAAAACAGAAAGAAATGTGAGATGGGACAAAGAATGAACAAGATATTGCTGACTGATATACGGAGATAGACCTGAATTTTTTTCAGTAATGTGGTAGAGGTAGGATAAAGAGAAGTTTAAGAATAACATAGAGATTTTTAGATTAGAAACCAAAATGAATGCTCATACAATAGCAAACCATGCATGTAAGAAGTAGAGCATATTTAATTTTGGATGAAGAAATTTCAGCTGTGCAAGAGTTGGTGCATGTTGGGCACATTTATAGATGTACAGAGGCTGCAATTGATCCAGAGAACATGAATCCACTTAAAATAAGTCCTTCAAATACGATAATCAACACTGAGCTTCCTGAAGTCACAAAGGTAGATGGTATTCTCTATGGATGCATAGCAGAGAAAGTCTACAAATGACATATGCTGGGAATTTTCTGTCAATATGATACAAATCTAGACATACATGAGAAGACAGAACCTCCACTGAGTAACTATCTCCAATATGATTGCTATGGACACGTCTGTGGGAGCATTTTCTTGTATTTTGAGTATGTAGGAAGGCTCTGTCCAATGTGGGCTGTGCCAACCTCTGCAGGTGGTTTGGTTGTATAATGAAGTAGGATGAGCAAACCAGACAGAGAAATCCAGCAAGCAGGTTTCCTCAGTGGTCTCTGCTACAGTTCCTGTTTTCAGGTTCCTGTGTGGAATTGCTGTCTTGGCTTTTCTTGATGATGAGTTGCTACCTTATTTTCCTTCCCCAAGTTGCTTTTGGTGATAGTGTTGGTTGTTACAACCCAAAGCAAACTAAGACCAAATGCAGATTCCACTGCTGACTCTACCTGTAAAAAAGAGAGCAACATAAAAGAGGAGAAAGAAGAGGTAGAGGAATGGCAAGCAGGGGTGATATTATTCAGACACAATGGCTAGACACAAATTAGGAGCAATCAATAACCCAGAGGAGCAATGGAATCTGGTGACACACTGCAAAGAAGGCATATCAGAGCCTACTATCTCAGCTATCTGTGTTCTTCAGATTGGGTCCTGTGAGTCTCTGTGAACATACTCAAATGCAGGAATTCCACTAATACCAGCTCATACTCACCCTCAACTGCCTGTTACCTACATCTAAAATGCAGTCTGCCTCTCCACTATCTTTCAACACACTGTGCAAACTTCTACTAGTTTTCATCCAATGCTCTCTGCTTCCATCTGCTTGCTAATGTCTCAGCAAAAATGTGAGTTCTCAAGAAGAAAATATGCTAAATTGCATTCCAGATGAGGACAATACACGGAACAATGTACAGGTGCTTAAACTACACTTCACAGCCTCTTGTTGAGAAATATCAGCTGCAGGAAATTCATCTGAAATATACGATTGTGAAAGGTGGTGGCAAAGAAATATGTAAGCCAACACCATTGGAACAAAAGCTACAGCTTCTCAGCCAGGCACTCACAGTGACACAGGGAGAGGTTCTGAGCAGAATGAGTCAACAGAATAACATACTTGTCTCATTCTGATTTCAAACCTTATATTTTCTTGTTGTTTAACCATGAGCTTAAGGAAACTTCCCATGATCAGCATATTTCTTCTAATTTATGTTCCAAAGTTTTACTTGGCTCTGTCCCTCTTGACTTGCTGCCCTAAAATGTCCCACAGTTTAATGGAACACTGCACAACACATAAATCAGTGACACTTTGTCTCTCAGCATGAGTGCTGGGAACACTTCAATCTTTGAAGAAACTCAAAGTGAACTGGGGAGATCAATGGGTCTTACTTACAAGGAAGTGAATGATGTTTTACCTATGCTAGTTTGCTGCCAAAATGTTGTTTTAAAGATAGCCAGGAATAGATAACCCCCAAATTATATATATTAGAGAGAAAGTTTATTTCTGTCGTTCTTGAAGTCAACCTAGCAATACTCTTCAATAAATATTTAGGAGCAGAAACTTTGTTCTAATTATCTCAAGAAATATTAGATACATACATAAAGAATCAGAAGCCATGCTTTTTTTTGTGTTTTCTCGTTGCTGTTTGCTTTATAAGATGAGATCTCATTATGTGACCTACTCTGGCCTTAAACAGTTGTTTTGCTTATGCCTCCCAAATTTGGGATTATAGGTGTGTGTTGTACACCTGGCAAAAAAGACACTAGCATTCAATTATAAAAAAGGTTTGCTTTGGTCAAAGAGATAGTACACCATGTCATAAACTGGGTGGTTTATAAACAATAGAAATGGATTTTCTAATTTTGACAGCTCACAAATCCAACATGAAGGCATGACAGAATCAGAGCTAGCCGAGGGCATTTTTCTCTGTTTTATTTCATACAGCAAAGAAGATGAAAAAACCTTGGGGGCTCTTATATAAGGGCATTAATTCAATTCATAGAGTATTATGACCCAGTCACCTTACCTGTCACCCCCTCCCAGCCACCAAATATCATCACTTTTGCGATTATATTTAGAAAATGAATTTTTAGAGAAAGGCGCACAAAATCATCCTGTCTAAAACAAAGTAAGTGAATAATAACATAAAGGACAAAAATATTTCTAACAAAATACATTAACAGTAGATTACTTTTTTGGTTACTGGTCTCATTTCTATAGGGTTTACCTTCTCAGAGTTTGAGGGTCTATGGTTTACCACAGTGGAGTTTCATAGCCGGTGTGTGAGGCAGCTGTTTAGAGTGGGTCTACACCCAGAAACCACAGAGGAAACATGAAGCAGGGAGAGGATCTATAGAACCCCAAATTCCTCCCCCTCTTCTTCCATTGGAAAACAATGTCCTTAGTTAGCAAAGAAATGTTTAACCAATCCTCAAACTCACCCTTACCTTCAAGTGCAATAAGATTGGTCCTTGTTCAAAAGGGTTGAGAAGGTCGCTGCCACCAAAGAATAAAAATATGGTTTTGTTTTGTTTGGTTTTGTTTTCCTGCATGTTTATTGGTTAGTTGGTTGGTTGGGCAACAATATGGGACTTTGTAGACACAATCTGTATCTAACTGCACATTGCTTAGTAATCATGAACAAAGATTAGTCTACACATATTAAGATGATTCACAGTTTGACTTCCACAATTTCTATTACCTGCAAATCATTTCTGTGTTTTTCCTTCTTTTCATTGCTGGTTCTTATGTTTTCTTCAAGACTCCTGCCCTGGGTCTTCCCACACTCTTTCCAGGAATGGCTAGAAAAGAACTCCCCTAATATGCTTTGTGATTCAATGACATTCTTTAAAGTTTTCTTTCTCAGTATTAGTTGTATTCTGTGTGTACACATATCTCCTCAATTCAACTACAAAGGTATGAAAAATAGAGTCTATTAAGTATAGTACTTTGTTATCTCTAGGGTATAAACCTACACCTAATATATAGACCTTTCTTAGTGCACATTTAATGAGTATTGCACTTACCTACAGAAATTGGTCACATTAACAGTATTAAGTACATCATGTCAAGCAATATAAATGTTTCCTTCTATCAAAGCAAACAATAATCAGACTACAATCCATAACTCCAGAAATGCTAGGTAACAAGGGGAACCCTAAGAGAGATGCATGGATCACCCTGGGAAGAGGAAATAAATGTATGTTCCTTCATGTAAATATCATTTTATCATGAGCAATTCTAAGCTAAAATTTGATAGGACAAGCTACCTTGAAATCTCCAACTGAGTAAGAATTTTTATGTTTTATTTAAAACATATATTTCCCAATAATATAACTGTAGAATAGATTCAAATGCTAACCTGAAACAGTTTTTGATTTTGCATGGAATATCTGACATATGATAAAGTCTTAAATGTTTGTTTATTGAGGAATTTTTAATACGGATTATGTGATTCTGCCTTTGCAAGTCTGTCTACTTAATGCCCTTGTTCTGCAGGGAATTTCATTAGCATGTGCCCTGGTCTTGTCCTCAAAGCCCTATTGCTTCTGACAAGCATGGGTTTAATTGAGAGAATGCCAAGCTGTGACTATGACTCAGGTGTGAAGCCTATTTTTCTGAGCAAATTAAACCCAGTGCAGCAAAGTGTTCTTTTCCAAACCTTTCTGATAGATTTAATACTGAATATTAATTATTGCTCTCCTATCTTCAACTCTGTGATTGTTTTCCCAAGCATCCTGTTGAGGGTGATTGATGTTCAGATAAATCTTCCAGTTTCATATAGAGAAAAAAAGATTAACCTGTGGTAGTAAGAACACCAGGTTACAAAACTTTAGATTAGCTTCAATATTAACACAATACAAGCACATGCTTTCCTGGATTCAAAAAGAGATAACCTGGTAAATACAGAAAGCTGATGGTCAACAACAACAAAAACTGGTTTGTGCACCCAGTTTAGTCTGTCTTCCTTTTGCAACATAAGCAAACAAAAAAATGTGCTTTTGAGTTCAGATAACACAACAGAAGAAAAATTATTTGATCATGTTCATATCCACTCTGAAATAATTTAAGGGTGGGGAACTAAATGTATCAGGAAAAATATATCCATGAAGTCTCAACAATATGACCGTTGGAAGACCAAGATAATGACAACACCAGCGACAGGCCAATAGGAATGTGTTAAATTCCACATGGTTTAGTCCAAGGTAAAAAATTTTAAGTGAGCAATAGCTGCTGAAATAAGAAAAATTAGTCTTCCATGGAGGAACGACCACATAGAATGTCCAATCCCCTGGGGTCAACTCTGAACACGTGTCTAAACAAATTAGGCTAAAAGGGCTCAGGGCTATCTAAATCCATGTAATAATAATAGTTAAACAAGGGAACATCAATTTGGGAGTGGGGGCATGGAAGGGGTTTGATGCGGGAGGGCAAGATTAATGTGGATCCAAATATTAATTGTAGATTAATATAAATAAAATTATCAAAAATAAAATCAAAATGCCTTAACAAACATGAATAAATAAGTAAACATATACATAAGCAAATCTCCTAGAATCCAATATTTCTGAAAGGGGAAAGAGAGGCTGACGTTTTGGTGCCAGCTAGAGAAGGAAGCTACCTTTTGGGAGGAGGTTTCAGGCAATTCTGATAAATGAACATATACATATCTCTCAGCTTTGTATCTTTTCCTCTTTCCCCTGTAAAACTGTAACACCAACTACAGAAAACACAGAGAAACTAGGAGTCTCTCTCTCT
>JAQHUG010000145.1:4147687-4165909 GCA_028555095.1 Dicrostonyx torquatus | reverse complement strand
GGGAGAAAGTAATTATGCAATTTCTTTTTTCTTTTTTTATTATATTCTTTTATTTTTTTCATTCAGAAATTTACACTTTCTCCCCTTATCTCAGTCCCTTCCGCTCCCCCACCACCTCTCCTCCCTCTCCCTGCCTCCTTAAGAGAGGGCTGGGTACCTTGCCCTGTGAAAAGTCCAAGGCCCTCACCCCTCCATCCCAGCCCAAGAGGTGTGCATCCAAATAGACTGGGTTCCCAAAAAGACTATTCATGCAGAGGAGATAGGTCCCAGTGCCATTATCGCTGGCTACTCAGTCAGTCCCCATTGGCAGCCACATTCAGAGAGTCCGGTTTGGTCATATGCTCCTTCAGTCTCAGTCCAACAGGATTTGGTGAGCTCCCATTAGCTCAGGCACACTGTCTCAGTGGGTGGACCAGCCCCTCGCGGTCCTGACTTCCTTGTTCATCTTCTCCCACCTTCTGCTCTTCGACTGCACCTTGGGAGCTCAGTCCATCGTTCTGATGTGAATGTGGGTCTCTGTCTCTATCTCCATCCATCAGATGAGATTTCTATGGTGATGATCAATATATTCATCAATATGACTATGGAACAAGGCTAGTTCAGGCACCCTCTCCTCTGCTGCCCAAATACCTAGCTGGGGACATCCCTGTGGACACCTGGGATCCCCTCTAGAGCCAAGTATCTTGCCAAACCTAAAATGACTCCCTTAAGGTAGATATCTTATTCCCTTCTCCAATAACCACCCTTCCTCCATCTCCACACTCCCTCTCTCCCCAGCTTTCCCCAGTCCTTCCCTTCTTCTCCTTCCTCTCCCCTTCTCCTACCCCCCCACCTTTACCCTCTCCCCTTTCCCCACCCTCATGCTTTCAACTTTTGCCTGGCGATCTTGTTTGCTTCCAGTTTCCAGGAGGATCTATATATGTTTTTCTTTGGGTTCACCATGTTATTTGGGTTCTCCAGGCTTATGAGCTATAAGCTTAATGTCCTTTGCTAATGCCTAGGGTCCACTAATGAGTGAGTACATACCATACTCATCTTTTGGGGTCTGGGTTATCTCACTAAGGATAGTGTTTTCTATTTCAATCCATTTGCATGCAAAATTCAAGATGTTATTGTTTTTTTACTGCTGAGTAGTATTCTAATGTGTATATATTCCACACTTTCTTGGTCCATTCTTTCATTGAGGGGCACCTAAGTTGGTAATTTATTTTTTCTAATTATATTTTCAGTTTACCCTTGTATTATCAGGGCATCATTTAAGCAAAGACTTCTACTTTACTCAACTAATAGTTTACCTAAAATGTCTTTGTTATACGGAATACTTATGGAGAAACAGTCATGTATGAACTTCAACCACAGCTTTATTTGTACAGGCTATAGTGAAAGCTGGATTTCTTTTTTGAAAAAAAAATATCATCTTGGGTCTGAAGTTACTCTAAAACTTACTTTATAAATTTATTTATTTTTCTATTCCCTTCAGACATTAGCCAGCTAAAATTGCTACACATTCATTAATTACACCAATTAGTTCCAGCATTCCTATGCACACATTCAACACTTGATTATTGAGCTAAAAGTAGTTAGGTATGGCAGAATAATACACATGAGCAAAATTTTCAAGTCCCTTGGACACTGAACTGATGAATACATTATATGTTTTGGCATAACTAAGTGATCTTATTATGTTTGCTTAATTTAATAATGCAGTTGGCTGATATTTTCTCATTTCACCAGGTAATGGCAGAAAGAACAGGTCTCTGTTTATAATGGAACATTGGGGAAAGCCAGCTTTCCTGATTAAATGTTACAATTGCAGTTTTGGCCATACTCTTCCTTTCATTTCTTTAATTGTAAATGTGACATTTTCTTATAGCTGGGCACCATACATTTTGCTTTCAGATTCTGCAATGTGAAAGACATTCATGGGAAAACAGTAAATACAGGCTTACAGGAAATATTCTGTCATCCATCCTCCAAGACTCAAAGATGCTGAAGGCCTCCAGCATTTCTATAAGAGAAATTGAAATTTTCATGTACTTGAACTTCATGGAGTTAATTGCTTCTTTTAATTGACTTTTATAAAGGTTTGCTAATTTCAATCACAGCTTATTAGTGAACATATTAGGTTTTGCTGGTTACCAAACACTGGTGGGAAAAAATAAATAAGTTGAAAAGTTAAGGAAATAATTCTGGTCCCCCACTTGCTGTGTTTCTGACTCAGTGGGTCAAAGATGAGTTCCAGCACTCTTTGAGTTATTAGGAGATAGTGATGTAAACATTGGAGAAAAGGGTCTTAACATTTGAGAACGAGAGTGAGCACAAAATTAAGTGTAAGAAGGTAATCTCTGCAAACGAAGACTATTAATGACTCAAATTGCTCTCAGTTATAAAATAATGTATAAATTAGTGTATCAATAAATAAAATAATATTAACTTTTTATTAGAGAGCAGAGTCATAGGTACACACATTCACATATGTGTGAGTTTCAAATATCCTAATTTCTCATGGCAGACTTGTAGTTAAAGAGTGATCAATAAAATCAATAAAAAAAGCTTAAAAAAGAAAGCAAAAGTGCTTTGTTAATGTGGTGAGATCTAATTATGCATCTCTAATTTTATAAAATAAACTATTGCCTTTCCAAAAATAAATAAAATAAAATAAGTAAAGAAAAGTAAAAAAGAGTGATCATGATAGAATGAGAACACAGAAAAGTGCAATGATTTCTTCAAGATCACACAGTTCAAATGCAGAAAAGTCAGGTAGCAAACCCAGACAGATTGGACATAAGCACTGAGCTGTTCTAGGGGCAAGATTGTCCAAATTTACCAGTATGTAAAAGTCACTGAACAGTGATATACATGAGTCATTAACAGTGTATAAACTAACAGTTCCATGTTTATACGTTTTACAGAGTTACAAAAACAAAAGTAAAATAAACACAAATTTTAGGAAGAAAATAAGGCAGTCTTAAACTCTCTGACATGTTTACAAATAATTACAGAAAGAACTAAATTATGCTTGGGATTAGTAACATTCTGAGAATTCACCAAAGAAGTTGGCTGTCTCTGAACCTCATCTTCAGCAGGGAAGGGAAGATCATTTCACACCTCCTCTACAGACATGCCTGATTGCATGTGAGCTTGAGTACTAAGCTGTTCCTCACTAATCTTGGTTGACATTTCTTTTCCACTTAAACAATAAGCAGCAGAACATGTCTCTTAGGTCTATGTAGACTTCAGCCAGATCTTTAGGGGTCCTTTTGCAGCATGGCGAGCCTTGGATAATGTCCCCTAGAAAAATTATCTATTCTTACCCCTCAGGTACAAAGAAAAAATAAATCAAAGCAGGTGGAAGACTTAGGTGTGACACGCTGCCTCTTTCCTTTCTTCAGTATCTCATAAATCAGTATGTTATCTCTTTCTCTACAGAGACCATTCATTAAAATAAAGAAAAACCATGGCTTGATCTGTTATGGAGGAAGATTTTGAGGAAGGGAAGTGGTCATTATTATGTGCTGTATTTTCTCTACACCCTCGCAATGGCTTCACACTGGTTTTCATTACATTTCAACCCAGGTTTGCTAGGTCAGGGGAGACAGGGGTGGTCACTGAGATGTTTTAAAATTCACCTTCCTCTCCTCAGTAAAATCTGATAGCCATGTATAACAGAAATCAGTGTTCCTAAATTATTTTGAATATTAAAATGAATATAAACATGAAAGCAGACTGATAATAAAAATGAGTTCATGGGTGAAGGTGTTGACTAGAAATTCAACTTTTAGGGTCTCTATCATTCCTGATATTTCGGTTACTTCAAACAAAATTGTTTAACTTCTGGGTGCAATGTAAGTAGATTTGTCTGTAAAGTCTTTTTCTACATGTGTCTCTCTTAGGGTCCTCATTGTGGTCTAGGTTCTCTGGGGTTGTGATTGGTAGGATGCTTTTCTTTGCTTTATGTTTAAAAACCACTTATGAGTAAGTACATGTGATAATTGGGAGCATGGGGACCTTGGGAGAGGGCTGAAGGGGAGGGAAGAGAAAGGGAGAGAAGCAGAGAAAAACAGAGCTCAATAAAAATCAATAAAAAAAAGTTTTAGCTATGGAAACAAGGACCTGAGTTTGATCTCCATTGCCATATAAAAGGTCATTGGCATAGTGGAATACTCTTCTTAACTCAGTCTAGGGAGGCAGGAACATGCAGAATCCTGGAACTCACTGACCAACCAGCCCAGGCCACTTAAAAGACACAGGCTACACTGGAAATCTTGAATCAAACAATTGTTGAATGCAACAAAAGTAGATAGTAACCGAGGAATGGCACTCAAGTTTATCATCTGGCATCTGCATGCACAGACTCAGAATTCTGTTTAGGATGTTACAGAATCCTCTTTCACACACTGAAAATAAAACAGTATCACAATATGGAACTATGCAAGTTAAACAGACAATACTGTTTTATTAAGCTATACATTTATCTCCATTCCCCTCCTTTCCTCTACTCTCCTCTACCCTCTTCCATGACCCAATGTTCCCAATTTAATCAGGAGATCTTGTCTTTTTCTCCTTCCTATGTAGATCCATGTATGTCTCTTTTAGGGTCCTCATTGTTATCTAGGTTTTCTGGGGTTGTTTCTTCTTTGCTTTCTGTCTAAAAGTCACATATGAGTGAGTACATATTATATTTGTTTTTCTGAGTCTGAGTGACCTCACTCAATATGATGTTTTCTAGATCCATCCATTTGCCTTCAAATTTCAAGATGTCATTATTTTGTTCTGCTGTGTAGTATTCCATGGTGTAAATGCACCACATTTTCTTTACCCATTCTTGATCAAGGGGAATTTAGGTTGTTTCCGGGTTCTGGCTATGACAAGCAAAGCTTCTATGTACATAGTTGAGCACATGTCCTTGTGATTTGATTGAGCATCCTTTGAGTATATACCCAAACGTGGTATTGCTAGGTCTTGAGGTAGATTGTTTCCTAACTTTCTGAGAAATTGCCACACTAATTCCAAATCAACTGTACACATTTATGCTAAACATTCTCCAGTACTTTTACTGCCACACAACTAGTCAGTGGATGCTGAAAGAAAAGAGGACAGGTGTATGGGCTCACTTTTAGAGGAAATTGCTGCTGCTGTACCTTGACCATAGGGAAAATAGTCCACAGAATGCCAATGATGATTAAAAATTAATTTTTTTAAATAGAAGTGTTTTACTTTTTGTCTCAGAACTCTTATTCCTCAACTAAAAAATAACAATACTGGAGAAATAGTTAACGTTAATATTTCTTAATGAAATATTAATGAAAGTTAATATTCCTTCATCTCTGACCCAGTAATTTGCATCTTGTGCATATTATAACATGTAATAATTAGAAATCTCCCCATGACAGAGAGAAGAACTATGTTTATAGACAGGCTTGATCATGTCTATTGGTCTTTCTCAATTCTCATGTTCACTTAATAGGTGGAGTCCAGACAATTCTGCTTTTCAGCGATTATTTCGTTGCATTTTATAATGGTTCAACATGAAGAATATTTTGTTACTCACATCCTAAGAAGAAACATACAGGCTACTTACTGTGTGGTTGGAAGCTATACACTAATAGCCCTACCTCTAATCTAACTACAGAATCCAGGTGACATTTTCATCTGTTTGATTAGGACTGAAATACCCAGAGGTTGTCACTTCTCTGCTCTAATAAGATGTGGAGTTGATGAGATTTGAACATAAAGTTGAGAGTCCTTTAACATTATTTCCTACTTCATCAGTAGAAAATCATAGTGACATTGAGAATTCCTTACTCAAATATAGTTCAGATCCTCTGACCATCCAGAATAAAACAAGCAAAGCCCCAACAATGAAGACATGTGGCTCCTAATGGAAATCCCAATTACAAGGTTTGAGAGCTATGACTACTGGACAGTTCATGAATGAACTAAGCACTCCCCATCTTCTCTTAAGACATGAACGGAGTTTAGAGGATGGTGTTGGCTCTTCTGAAACAAAGACTTCTCCCTCAAAAAATTTTTGTGAAAAGACAAAACGTCTCTGCTCCTAATGCAGTATGCTGTGGGTTGCTTTTTCTAGAAGTTACGCGGCAGCAATCAAATATTTAAAAGGCTATATAATTTACAATATGGGAATCTGTTTATCTTTCCTTAATACATACTTTATTAAACACAAATGACCCAAAACCTTTCTTTATTCATAGACTGTTGATGAATATGTAACACAAACTCAGAAACCTTGAGCGGAACTCACTGTAGCCCAGTCCTTCCCTCGATTCACGGCTATCCTTTAACTCCACACCTCAATTCCACACTGGTCTTCCTTCAACCATGAGGCAGCTCTCATCTTAGAGTTTCAGAATTGAATTATAAAATGCAGTCTTTTTCTTGCTGTGTGATGGTGTCAGTGTGGATAGAGTCAGAGAATAAACAAGAGGTGACAGGAAACCCTGGTACCAAATACCATAAGAACATCAGGTAAGTAGGTAACCCACTCAGCACAGGAAAGGCATTTGGGTAACTATGACAAAAGTAGTAAACTTGCAAACCAGATCCACTTCTGGCCAAGACAATGTACGTGATTGCCTAAGAAGGAAGTCCTTATTCCTCCAATGATTCTGAAGCTGTCACCAGCCCTCTGTCCCTGGCACAGAGGGGCTGTGGACAACCACATAACTCATCACATCAATATCCTTTGTTTCTCTTTTTTTCAAAGCTTTCAGTGCTTCTAGTGAGAACTGATGGTTTCATTTTGGGTTTCCTCCATTCTTTGTTTATAGTGTATGCGTGTGTTCATTTCGTATAAGGAATGTTTCTGTCTGCTTTCCCATACAGAATACAAACAGAGCACACTGTTATAAGGTAGAGCTCCTACTTTATTCTTCACCAGTATATCCTGAGAATTCTTCACATAATAGGCACTCAATAAATGCTTATTAAATATTCAAACACATGATAAGGAAGGAGTAAAGCAGCCCTGTCTAGATTTACCTGCAGTTATGTCCTCCCCTCATTTGCAACACATCATTCAAGATTAAGAGCTATGAATCTAACAATTATTTTGTGACCACCCCCACACCAATCCTGTAACTAACCTTCACCTATGAAGCATATTCTTTGTTTATTATCTGCAATCCATTTTTTGACCTCCCTGACCTCTACATATTTAGAGAAACTCTAAGGTTTTATTTTAAGATTATGTCACAGAGAGAATATTTGCATTAAGAAAAGTAAAAGGCCTTAGTTTCAATGACATCAGCGAAATTCACAGGAAACCTGATCCTGATCCTCGACACATACACAGGTGAGGAGGAACTTCTCAGGCCTCCTAAGGATGAATACACCTTCTGTATGCCATCAAGGACAAGCAAGGGGGAAGAGCGTAAAAAGGCTGGCATGGTTAACTGACAAGATTAATGATGTTCATAAAATTGATGGAGGCTTGTGGGCATAAAGTGTGGTAATAGCTCACACCAAGCCCAAGGATGTAAATATTCAACAAATAATTGCTTGTTGGTCTCATATCTACTACAGAACTACAAAGTAAATGTGGAAATATTAGAATAAGAGGTAAAATCAGTAAAAATGTTTTCTCTTTGTTATTTCTTCCCAAAGCTTCTCACTTCATTAAGACATGAATTATTTTTACTTACTTTTCTTTTTCTGTACACAATAGATATTATGATATTTCTGATGAACAGATTCACCTGTTTGAATTTTAATATACCCTGTATATGTGTTATTTTTTTAACATGGTCTAACAGGTCTTTGTAAACTGGTTTGCAATCTCAAACTAAAAACTGACACTTTATTTGGTCTTGAAAAACAAATACCGGGTAACTATTTGTCATTTTTGAATAATGGTACATTCATTAAGGAATGTATTTCTTCTGTACTAACAGGAGGGGAGTTATGTCAGATCCCACCCACTCATTGTCTAACATTGGACTCTTGGCAGTTTCAGTCATCTCTTTCCATTCCTATCCAGACCCTGCACTTATGCCAAGACATTGGTTGCACTGTGGAATATGTTGGTGAGTTTATTCCTGCCAGGAAGAAGAGAGTAACATTGTTCACTTTGCAAAGGTAAATCAACTTCACAAAGTGTGCCATCACTTTAATAAGAGTCTATATTTATTGAACACTAATTATGAGCCAGCCACCACATTGAGTGATTTATAAACATTATTTCATTAAACCATCACTGCAGCGTTATGAAGTAGGTAGTTTTATTATTCCCCAGTTTACAAATGATGTAACTAAGATTTAGAGAGGTTATGTAACATACTCAAGGTCATGGAGCTGGGAAGCAGATGAACAAAGATTGTAATAACCCACATCTGCCTAGCTCCCAAAGTCAGCCTTTAATATGTGACAAGTTTTCATATATTGCTTCATCACAAAAGAGTCCTAAATGTATAATGGTTATTTTTCTAAAGTTACCAAGTTGTTTTCTATAGCTATAAAGTGATTAAATGATTCGAAAATATCGAAAGGAAAATTGCTTTACTATTATACTATTAGCAATTGTATGGGGTTTTAAAGATCTTATTGTGATATCATCTTTGTGGGAGTATGGGGTAGAATACCAGCCAAGGCCATGAAAACACAACATACGACTTTATTTCTAAAGCTGTAATAAAAGAACAGACAATTTAAAAAGAAATATGCAAATTAATTTGCAAAAAAACTCACTTGAATTAACTAGCACTCAATTCAGGTGTGAAGGGATGGCTCTCCTGCAGATGGCTTCTCTGTGTCTGCCTTTTTGTCTTTACTTGGCTTTCTGCAACCCACCTACACAGGGCTCTATGGGAGTTAACAATGCAGATTATTCTTGCTTGGACGTTGTTAACATCTCTTGTCCTTTCTCCCGAATCCTCTATCATTCTGTATCGCTTCGTAATTACTTATTCAATTTCTTTTCATTTGTATCCGCTTGCTCTGAATTTCTGTCTCTGTGAATATATGCCTAATTAGCCTTACAGTCCTTCACTATTGCCCGTTTAAATATCTTTCCTCTTACTTTAGAGTGTGGTGATGATCATGACTCTCCATGTTCACTTCAAGAGATAGTTGTCTAATAGAGTGAATATTAAAAAGTGACTATGGGGCTGTAGAGAAAGCTCAGCTATTAAAAGGGAAGTGGTACTCCTTTTGCAGAGGACGTGGGTTTGGATCAATGAACTCCTGTTAGGCAGCCTGCACATGCCTTGACTCCAGCTTCAGAGAAAACACTACTCTCCTCTGGCTTCCAACAGGACCTACACACATGTGCACATACCCTCTCACCAGAAACAAACATGTAGTTAAAAATAATAAACATAAATCTAAATAATATATAGATGCTGCAGTGTTAGGAAAAGGGTTTTGTTTGGATACAAAACCCCCTATAAAGAGCTTGGTGTGGTGGCTTGTGCCTGTAATCCCTGAGCTGGGAGAGTAAAAACAATGTTATCTGGCGTTCACTGGCTGGCTCATCCAGATGAACTGGTGAGACCCTGCTCCAGGTTCAGCAAGAGACCCTGCCTCAAAAACTAAGATGAAGACTGATTGAAGAAGATACCCAATGTCAACCTATGACCTCCACATACGCATACATACAAGAACACAGCTATGTGGACACTTATACATACATATGCACTCAGAAACCACATATACACACTGTCAAACAAATGCAATACAATTGTCTGGATCCAACTTAATTGGTTGCACATGGAAGCCAAGAGTAAATTAATGTAAGCTACATGTCATTTATGCTGTTGAACAAAATATTAATATGTATATACAGACAAATGTTGAAAACCACAGCATGTTCATAATGTCTAAAGACTACAGAATATAATATCAGTGAAATATAATAAATTAAGAAAATTATAAAGTGTATAAAAATATAAATGGCCTTATATCAGTTGAAGTCACTCCAGGGACTTCCCAGAATTATTCAATATTTAAGACTTCTGAACTATGGCAAAGTGTTATAAACTTCCATCATGACAATGTGTATGATTCAAAAAACACATGAAGGTAGAGTGTGTTTATGAATTTATAAATATATGTAATGTAATGTATGTATGTATGTACATGTTACAACAACTAAGGAAAAAAGGGGGTCAAGAATTTGAAAGAGAAAAAGGAGTTATATGCATAGGAGAGGGTTTGGAATAGGAAAGGAAAGGGGAAATGTAATTACATCTCAAAATAATGAAAAAAAATACTTTTTAAAAAATGAGAGATGCTCATATTTTTTTCTTTCAGTGAAATTTGCAGGCAAATGAATTGAAAAAGTACAAAACCATCCTGAGTGAAGCCAGACTCAGAAAGACACACAAGGTGTGTACACACTCATAAGTGGATATTATATGTAAAGGGTAACCAGCCTTTACCCTAGAAAAGCTAGGTAACAAGGAGAACCCTAAAGATAGACATACACAGATTACATGGATCCCTGGGGAAGGTGAAACAGATAAGAACTCCTGAAAAAAATTGGTAGTGCAGGACTTGGGGAAGAAAGTGCAGAAGGCAAGGAGAAGGGAAGAGAGGAGAACATGAGGGAATGGGATGGCTGAGATGGGGAAAGGACAGAGAGGGAGAGCTAAAAAGAGATATCTTGATCCAGGAAGTCATTATGGGTCTAGCAAGAAATCTGGCACTAGGGAAATTCCCAGGAATTCACAAGGATGACTCTAGCTTAGACCCTAAGCAGTAGTGGAGAGAATACCTGAACTGGCCTACTATAATCAGATTTATGACTACATTGTCATCATAGAAATTTCATCCAGCAGAACATGGAAGCAGATGCAGAGATCCACAGCGAGCACCGGGCCGAGCTCCAGAGTTCAGTCAAAGAGAGGGAGGGTTGATAATATGAGGACAGGCGTCGAGACTCTAATGGGACACCCACAGAAACAGCTGACCTGAACTGTTGGGAACTCACTGACATCAGACTGACAGCAGGGGAACCTGCATAGGACCAAGCTAGGGCCTCTGAATGTGGGTGACAGTTGTGTGGCTGGGACAGTTTGTGGGAACACTGGCAGTGGGACCAGGATTTATGCTTAGTGCTTAAACTGGCTTTTTGGAGCCCATTCTCTATGGAGGGATACCTTGTTCAGATACAGGAGGAAAGGGCCTTGGTCCTGGCTCAAAAGGATGTGCCAGACTTTGTTCACTTCCCTTTGGAAGTTTTATACTCTCTTAGGAGTGGGGTGAGGAAAGGTGGGAGTAGTTGGAGTAGAAGAAGGAGAGGGAAAGGGGATTGGTATGTAAAATGAGAAAAAAAATAGTTTTAAAAATTAATAAAAAAAAGAAAAGTCTACACTGAAAATAAAAAACAAGAGAGGACTACCATGCTGCCAGGAGCTTGTACCTGGGCTGTCACTCAATGACAAGAGGTCAAATGTGCCTGATCAATTGTCATGTGTGGTAGCTCCTTCACAAGTTAAATGCGCTAAGCTGTTCATATTTCCAAATGCAGAATGACTTGGAGAGTGATGGGATGATTTGCTTAACCATTTGTTATGCACACAGAACAGCTGCAGCAAAGCATTTCCTCTGAATTTACAGGCTGAGCGGATAAACTGATGCTTAGAAACTGATCATCAACATGTCCTTCGCTAAGCTCTAGTCATCAGCAACATTCACTTCTAAATGAGCCATAAACCTTCCTGCTCAGACAGGAGCAGAGTGGCATGTACCAGTCTCAGTTCTGAAGGCATTTACTATTAAAGTAAAGGATAATTATGTGATTCAGTCATGCTCCTTTTAAATTACCTGTAAGCCCAGGTAACCACCAATATTGACTTTGACCCAGAACATTTCCAAATCTAGTGTTTTTGCACTAAATGCTGTCTACTGAAAGTAGATACCCACACAAAGGTACATTATACCAGCATAAATTAAGCACCATGATCCATAGCCATACAAGTCTGACAAGATCTGGATAAGAAGATTTGATGTGATGATTTGGGGTGGGGGATGCGCACTCTCCAAGTCATGATTCAGTATGGTTTCCAGTCTCCCAGGTTTAACAAAGGCATGGATCTTGGGGCAATTTGGAAAAAGCTTTGCTGCATGATAATGAGAAGTTGAGCAGCACATACAAAACCTAATATGTATTTAAATAGCATCATGAATAAAAAAACTAGATACATTGCAATATTCATCTCATGACAACAGAGTGCTTGAAAATGCTGTAACCCTAAAAATAATGCGTTTTAATTTTCATAACAGCTTGAAGCAAAATTGGATGTTTTAAAATTAAAATCATATAGAGCATTGATGGGTAAGTCTTGATTCATACAATGAAGCATTATTTGATCTAGTATCTCATATTAAATCAAAGACATTAGCCCAAAAAGTTTATGGCATACAAACAGATTATGACAATTTTTATAGTATTAGCCCAAGTGGTACCAAACTCTTTACTGCAGCAGTTATCTTATCTCACATGAATAAGATGTGATTTATAACTGGTAGCCTGGAGATTTTTTTCCTTGCATCTGTAGTGAAAATAAACATAAATCTTTCCAAAGTGACTGCAACTGAATGTTTGAGGAGGACCTGACCAGGTGGTGATGCTAGACTACTGAGCTTCCTTCTGTATAGTTGGAAACAAAAGAAAGGGTTAGCTGGTCTCAAACATACATTTCAATTTTATGCATAAGGATACATAATGATTTTTTTTTGAGATAGGGTTTCTCTTTGTAGCCCTGGCTGCCCTGGAACTTACTCTGTAGACCAAATTGCCCTCGAACGTACAGAGAGCTATCTGCTTCTGCCTCCCAAATTTTGGTATTAAAAACATGCACCACCACCACTGGCTCATCGTTTTATATTTTTAAAGAAAAAAATCTCAGAAATAGAAATACATTTTACTAGATGGACTTTACAAACCCAATTTTGTGAGTTCACAGAAATCAAACAGAGTCTCCATAGGGTTCTGTAAGCCCCACTCATGTTCAAAATCCTCACGGATGCCACATGGCATTTGACTTAAGCTCCTCATAGACAATTTACCACCACTTCCAAATGCCTACTGGTGCCTGTCATGTATAATTCTATTGAGGCAATATTCAATGTATAAGCTTTAATCGGTGTAAGTTCACAAAGGAAAAGGTCCTTCATTAGACAGAAAACTTTTCACCACACAGGACTATACCAGGCTGCCAAAATCCAAATGGAAACAAAAAATATTATAATGTAAAACACATTGGTTATCTAGCCACAACAGGAAAAAATAATCCAAATGTATTTTTGTTTTGAGATTTTATATACATATATATGTATATATATACATATATATATTCTGCCTAATGACAGTGAGAATTTCAGTGAAATCTATTTAATTTACCAGAGCTGTCTTGAAAGTGAAATAGCTGAAAGAATTTAAGTTATTTAGTGTGTGTGGTCCTATTGAGTTGATGAACAAGAGCATGGATATAATAGGGCTCAGATTCACTATGGGAAAGGAGAAATAATTTGGGATTATTTGTAAAAGAAAGAGCAAACCCTATAACTGGAAGTGAAATAGAAAGTTTTCATGGGATCTCATGAAACCTTAAGGTAATAATAATAATAATAATAATAATAATAATAATAATAATGCTTTTCCATTGCTACGTGAATAAAAACAGTAACAATACACACATGCGCATTAGCAATAAGCATGCTTGGGACCAGATGTCCTTCTAAATGTCCTTGTATATTCCTGGACCTCTACCTTCAGAATTAGACCAAGTGTCTGCCATTTGCCACTAAAGTGATTAGCCAGCTTTCTGACTTGTTTCTCTCCCTGCACTTTTACTTCATGTGGTGCTCTTTCCATGCAACAATGTGGACCTACTAAGAGCAAGTGCAGTCATGAATTGTTGCATCCTACTGCTCCTGTTGGAATCAAAAGCAAAGTCTTCTGAATCTCTGCAGAATCAGTGTGCAAGCTTTCTTCCCATTGCTGGGATATTTGAAGCCAGCCTGGCCACCCAGTTTCTTTTCGAACTAAGCAAGAGTTTTATCAACTCAGGATAACTGTACATCCTGCTCCCATTAATTCAGACTGCTTTGGTCTAGTATCCACGTGGCTCCCTCACTTAACTCCCATTGTTTCTTCACTTAACAATTCTTACCTGTGATATTAATCTTGTCGTTGTCTGGAGTTTTGTTCTTGTTCTGCTTCACTGCTTCTTTTCTCGTTTTGTTCTCTCTATCCTACTTGAATGCCCAGTCTGTGAAAGTGTTCAACACTACAGCTGAAGAGCTTAAAATAAGGCTGGTACATTAAAGCTATTCTCAGATTGTTTACATAGGTAACAAAGTAAAAATACACCTGAAACTATATATATATATGTGTGTGTGTGTGTGTGTGTGCATGCATGTGTGTGTGTGTATAAAACATTATATAATGTCATATGTAATGTGGCCAAAATGAACTGACTTAATGAGTTCTAATGAACACAAAATTATATGGATGTTGTGACAACTGTGAGTAAAAATGTGACCCAGAGTTTACAACTAAGAATTGGAAGAGGAAGAGACAGAGTCGGAGGTTAAAAAAAAACATAGTAGATTCTGTATTCACTGCATACAGTGAAAATAATTATTTAAAACTGTGATCTTTTAATAGTATGGGATCTCAAGTAAGTAGAAGCTATCACGATAACAGGTTTTCTCAATCTTAGATGATCCGAAATGCCTTTGTTGTATCTTAAAATAGAAAACGGGAAATCATTACTCAGACCACAGAGTTTAAATTGTTATAGGAAACACCAAGTTGAAAAACTTAATAAATCAAAGACTTGTATCAATATAGGCATGTCAACCTTAGCAATGAATGTCAGCAAACCAAAAGTCATGTTTACCTGTGTCATCGCTATTTTCCTACTTTTCATGTGTCTTACATAAATATAAAATTTTAAATAACAAATATGCAAGATTCTTGGTAAAATATTTTTTCAAAAGATATGAGAAAATTTGGAGTTACTGTACAACTATTTTCTTTTTCCTCTCTTTGAGCTCCAGAAATCCAATCAAAGGAGGGAATATATGAGCAGGTCAAGATCATAATGGAGAAATATATGAAGATAGCTGACCAAGCTCATGGAAAATCAAGAATGCTAGACTGGCAGCTGTGGAGTCTCCATAGGATCAAAATAGGCCCTCCATACGTGAAGCTTGGACTAACTGAAGGCCCCTGGCAGGAGGGCCAGGATCTATCCCTGCTGCTCAAGCTAGCTTTTTGGAGCCCATTCCCCATGGTTGGGTGCCATGCTCAGCCTTAATGCAGGGGTGGAGGGGCTTGGTCTTGCCTCCACTTAATGTGGCAGACTTTATTGACATCCAGAGAAAACACTTACCCCTTGGGAGGAGAGGATGTGGGGAGGGCTGGAGGAAGGCAATGGGGGTGGGAATAAGAGGTAGGAGAGAAAACTGATTGGAATGTAAAATGAAATTTTTTAAACATTTTTATGGTTTATTTAACATTATTTATTTGCAATTGGTCTGAAGGTGTCAGATCCCCCAGAACTGGAATTTCAGACAATTTGAGCTGCCATGTGGGTGCTAGGAATTGAATCCGGGTCCTCTGGAAGAGCTGTCAATGCTCTCAACCGCTGAGCCATCTCTCCAGCCCCTAAAATGAAATTTAAAAAAAAAATAAAAAATAAAAATTCAATGAAGTATGACTAATCTATTATAAAAACACTTTCTGTTTCTAACTTCATTTTTTTCATTTTGTACATCTTTCTTTTTAGTATACACAACTTGCAATAGTCTAAGAGAAGTTCCTTGAATCCAGAAGTATACTGGCTATTGTTTAATAAACAGAGATGAAATGCCTGGTTACAGCTCACTCAGATATGGCTGTGATGAGCTATCATTATGTTGCATTATTTACATTCCAGAAGAGAGAGCATCAACGCGTTTGCCTGCCTCTAGGAGCCATCGGTCATGCTCACAGAGCTTGGCTGTGTGGCAAACAAACACCTGTGAGTCTCCTCCCCACTTCCCTGTGAACTCAGCCAGTGAGAAATCTGGAGCAGCTCATAAACATACAGGGAGTTTTCCTTCTGGCATATGCTGAAAACCAGTAGTTTGTATCTAAAGTTGCCTTAGATACAAATTAACTCCACAGTACACTAACATTGTAATTGATATCCTTTCATTTTCCCAAGGTTCTAATTTTTATTTTCACAGGGAATCAGAGTGAGAACCTGTCAAAAGAAGGGAGTAAGCCTATTTTTTGTTCCACTGTGAAACAATCTAAACCTTTATGATCAATGTCAACAACATCACAAGGCCAATTCAGAGAAAAAAATGATGGTACAGATTTTCTTATTGTGTTCGAGATAGTATTTAGTTCATAGGTGAAACATAATAAACATCCCTTAAAGAATGTTCAAAAATAAGAAGTTGAAAATTTGGCTAAGGGTTGTCCTCCTGATCCAGCATGCTTAAGACCTTGTATTCCTTCTTCAACAATGTAAGACTAAAAGAATAAAACAAATAATATATAAAACAAAAGAATACAGGAAAATAAAATCATTCGAGCTTATAAAATGGCTTAATGGATAAGAATATGTGGTGGCAGGCCTAACAATCAGAGTTTGATGCTAGAACCATGATGAAGAGAGCCAATGTACCAACTGTCTTAACTGCTGAGCCATCTCTACAGTCCCATAACTTTATTTTAAATCAAATTTGCCGAAGAATAATTTATGTGGAAGAAAAGTCATAGTGTATCATACCTTTTCTATATGACTAGATTTGACTTTTCTCAGATTCTTTGTTTGTATTCATGAAGGGTATGCAGTTGTAATCATACCTGTGTTTTGTAATTCTAGCACAGTAAAACAAATACAGAGCGATTTTCTTTATTGGGCATTTCATGAGTTTGTGAATGATGACCATTATTTCTGTCTTCAGCTTGTCTAGAATTCACAAGCAAACTATCTTCAGTACATTTTTCTTCATGAGGAAGTTTTAATTACAAAATTTAGTAAATATGTCTCTCCATTTGTTTAGATATTTATTTAATTTAGATATTTAATTTCTCCCAGCAATTTTATGCCTTTTTCTCTGTGCAGCTCTTGTTCGTATTTAATTAAGCCCATTTCTAAATAGTTTTCTATGTCAGTTTTGAGATGGCACATTTATGTAGCTTTTTAAAATCTCCTTTTCAATTTTTCTTTGTTGCTAAGGGAAATGCAGCTGATTGTTTTGTGTGTGTGTGTGTGTGTGTGTGTGTGTGTGTGTGTGTGTGTGTGCATGTGCATGTGTGTGAATTGGTACCCAGTGATATCACTGGATTCATTTCATTCCTAGTCTTAATTGTTTGGTCCCAGACTCAAGACCTTCCCTGTGCACTGTAATGTCATCTGCAAATAAAGCACATATGTACCACATTTTTTCTAAACGCTCTAATATTTATTTCTTATGTTTTCCTTAGGTCATTGCAAGACTGCAATAACCAGCACAGGGTTAATGACCAGTGTTGGGTGTAGTGAACAAGGGAATCTGTGTTGTTGATCTGGGCACAATCATTACAAGAACCCTAGTGCCTCATCCCTTGGAAATGGCAAAGCCTTCGCTGGGCAAGACTTAGAGAAATGGCAAACTTCCTTGGGTCCAAACGTGATGCTTACAGTGGATGAAGAAAACAACCACCAAGAGCTCTGATCCCTCAGGTGTTCACAGTCTGAAGACGGCTTTCCTAGAGAAACAACTCCTTCTCTTAGAGTTAAGAAAAAGTTGAGAGATCTTTAAGTTCTCTTGAAGTCTTAAAGCCACTATATGTGATATTAGATGAAGGCTTTCATCTCTCCACATATTCACATGAAGTATTGCAGTTTTGATCCCCACAATTACATTCAGGTAGAAGTTTCTTTCATATTTGACTTTTCTGTCATCACGTTTGTTTCTCTTGATTCTTTTAACATACTTATAATCTCTGTTTTAAAATCATTCTCTAATAATTTTACCATCTGTCATTTTCAGATCTGTATCCATTAACTAGTTTCATTCCTTATAATGAGTCATACTTTCTAGTTATCTCATGATTTTTAATTGACTTCTGAAAAGTTTAAAATTTACATTGGCGACTTTAAAAAATGTTTTTCTTTAAAGAATTTTGACTTCTACTTGGGATTGATATTGAAATGCACTCAAGATGGTTAAATGTTTAAATGTAACATCAGAAATGTTAAAACTCCTAGAAGA
>JAQHUG010000145.1:4131277-4142678 GCA_028555095.1 Dicrostonyx torquatus | reverse complement strand
AAAAGCAATAAGAAAGAAAAAGAGTTATTAAAACATGAACAAATAACCTGGGTGGTCATGTTTCCAAAAAAAATAAATGGCCAGAGGTGTTTGAAAGTTGTTTAACATCATTGATCTCATAAACATGCACATTAAACTACAAAGATCTCACCTTGCATCTGTAACTATTGTTATCTGAAAATAGAGGAGGAATGTTGGTAAGGAAGAAGGAAATGCCTATGAACTGTTCATGACAATGTAAATGAGTAGAGAAGCAGATTGAACAAAGATTTCTCAAAACTAAAATTAGAATTAATGTAAAATCTAAGAATTTTACTTTAAGCCTTGGGTCATATAACAGTGAAAGGACTGACAAACCACACCTATGACTGTAGTCCAGTGATGTGTGCCTTTTCCCAGAAATACATGCGCAAACATCTCTTCACCCTAGATAGAGCACGAATAACAAGCCAAATGAAGGAGCCCACCCAAGAGTCTCTTAATGAATTCAGCGAGTTGCTTACAGAAGTGTGCATATACTCAAAATGTCTACCCAGCATGGATATTGATTCATAAAAACTGCATCCCTAGTGCTCTGCATGTAACTTACAGGCCACCTTGCTAGTCAGTTTCCTCTCCCTGGTAATTTGAATTTAAAAACTTGTAGGCTCCAGGTGCTCCCTGGCCCTCCTCAATTCGATGATGTACATTCATTCTGAAGGGAACAACACTCCATAAGATGGTATGGCCTATGTTAGTGTAGCTATCTTAGTTTGTATTAAAGCATTCCTATGTTTACACAATGAAATGAAAAATGATCACATTCCTCAAAATGTGACGTTATTAAGCCAACATTGGAGCAGGTCACGGCACAAGGGATGGATGCAGTCCTGAGGCAAAAGACGCTGCTTTACAACGTTCGAGGGAAACTTCGCCAAGAAATTCAGTCACCCGAAGTGCTGGCTTCTGCTTTCACTTTTAGGAGGAGTTGTTTGCATAATGCGAAATTTTCTGCTTGTGGATCCCCTGTGGAAATATATTCATGTTCCAGAGAAACTTTAAAGAAAGAAGGTCATAGCCTGAAAGGAGAGTCACAGTAGGAAGAGTTTTCCTGTACCACGAGGATTGTGGTAACAATAGGGTATATTCTGAGTAATATCTTGCTCAGTTCTGGATACAAGATGTCACAAATCTATCCATTGCCCTATACTGGAGCCTATATCGAGGGAGTAGAAATAGTGTGGGTTGATGGAAAAGGAATGAGATATCAGGATCTTCCTTTCTGGGAGCATGTGAGCACAACACACTCCTACTAAAAAACTGAGGAACAAAAAAAAATGCTATAATTAGTCACTTAAATGTTTATTCTAAGATATTTTGTAAAGCTTACATTTTAGGAAACATCAAATTTTTCTGCACATACCTTGGTTAAGGTAAAAATAATTTCAGACTGTCTAATATGCTGTAACCTCATAAGCAGCCAGCCAAGACACAGGCTGTAAAAATAGAAGGTCCTGTGCTTTGCAGACTCTGAGAAATTTGTGACTTCCAGATTTGACAGATGCTGTCTGAAGATGTTTTGCTTTACTTTTTTTTCATGCTGGACATTTAATGGGAAAGAGAAAAAGAGATCCGGGGCTCTGATGCTTGCCAAATGTCTTAAGTAGTCAATATGCTATGAAAATAAGAATCATTCTGTTTGGGATTGAAGGCGCTGTCAAACCCTCAGATGCGTATTTATCCCTTTCTTCCCCCATAGACTCCACACCTCCTCTTCAGTAACCAGTTGCACTTTCGCACAATGTCTTACTTGGGTTCCTTACTATGGTCTTTAAAATAACAATAAGAAGAGAGTTTGGGAAAACATATAACTAGATCAATAGTTACCCTTCTCTGAGATAATACATTGCTGAAATAGTTGCTTTATGTCTGCAAAGAGTTTTTTTTTTTTTTATAAATCTGGTCTACTTTATCCAGTTAATTATGGTAGGCAAGTCTTGCAGCAGTTATGTGGAGCCTAGAATGTATCAATATTTCAACAGATCGCTTATGTATCATAGAGAGCTCTCTTTCAACACAAGCTGTATAAAAGTATGATCTAGAGACATATTTGATGTGCTTGCTTTCTTTGTTGTTACTATAACAAATCAAAATAAATTTACCAGCTTAAAACAAAAAAGTATGACTTTAGAATTTTATAGGTCAAAAATTTTCAGTGGGTCTGTTAAAAAATGAAATCAAGATGTTGACAGGACTTTATATTCAAGATATTCTAGACAAAATTTACTCCTACTTCTTTCAGTTTTTAAAGACAGCCACCTCTCTTGGCTCAGAGATATTGCTTTTCCATCCTGCTTGTGCTGTCACTTGACATTCTTTGTCATCATTTCATATCTCTCTTATTAGGACATTGTGTTTTATGCTGGACCTACTCACATAATCTAGGATAATTTTCCTACCATGGGAAACTGAATCAAATCAGAAAAGTTCTGTAATTTGTGACAGCTTCAGTAAATGATTCAGTGTGGTTCTGGGCTTGCATGTTCTACTACAGCCTGCCAAGTTCTGGGACCACACATGTGCAGTACAACATGTGGCTGCAAAGTCATTTTGTTATATAAAACGATATATTTCAACAGTCTAGATATCAAGAGCATGGATATATTAAGAGGATGCTATTATAAAATCTGGTAATCTGTATAATAAGTTGGTAAAGGTCTATAAACATGAAGGTGTTAGATTTTAAAGTAACCATGGAGAGATTTTATAAATTGTCCATGCATATATTCAGATCAAGTAAATAGTATATAATTGACGATTCTGCACAGAAACAGAATGAATAACACAGAAAGTGCTTTTTTCATTCATAGAAGAAACAGAAGAGAGGGAATTAGTACCATGGCAATGTGTCCTGACAAGTCCAAACTTGGCAAGACAGTCAGACAAGTTGAAGCTTCAACATGAATAAGTATAGCAGTTTTTAATCAAAGTTGCACATAAACAGTTTGTTGTATTTCTGGGGAATGCAGCCTTTTTGATTAAGACCTTCAGCTGTACAAATAAGACCCAGTTAACATTATGAAGGGTAAAGAACTTTGTTCAAACTCTATTGATCTGTCTTGATGTTTGATCAAATAACTAGGGATCACAGACAAGGCATGTTGACTTATTATCAATCAAAGACAGCATAGGACTTGCCACTTTATCAAATAATAGAAGGATAAAGGTAGAAAGTAAAATTTTATTTACATGAAAAGTAAATCATATTTGGAGAACTAGAGTAAGATTGTAGCATGGGGATAATATTCAACTATAAAATCCTTTTAGCTTCTCAAGTACCAAGAGGTCCTGATAAAATTACAACATGACTCTTAGGATGACTTCCCCATTTCTATAAAGACAGCTTCTGGGCCGGGCGGTGATGGTGCAAGTCTTTAATCCCAGCACTCGGGAGGCAGAGGCAGGTGGATCTTTGTGAGTTTGAGACCAGCCTGGTCTACAAGAGCTAGTTCCAGCGCAGGCTCCTAAGCCACAGAGAAACCCTGTCTCAAAAAACCAAAAAAAAAAAAGACAGCTTCTGCTAAAACAAGAAGTAGTAATAGCTAGATATGATCAATGTTCAGTGCATAGTACACAGAACTTTCAAAGAATAAAATAATTATTAAAAATATAGTTTATCAAATTAAATCAAGTCAATCAGAATTCTGTCTTTATGTGGCTTATAATGAAGCTATACAATTGCAACCATCAGTTTATTGATGACTTGCACTGTTCCAGACAGGTTTATAAACATTTTACAAGGCCATCTGTGCATACACACACACACACACACACACACACACAGACACACACACACACTACCACCACCACCACCACTACCACCACCACCACCACCACCACTACCACCACCATACCACATGAACATACATACACAGAGCCACAAAAAAAATAATGAGATAATTCTAACATTCACATAATTTCTTAGATGTAGAAAATGAGCTTCAAAAAAGCAAAGTGCCTGAAAATTTTAGAATAGATGTCAATTTTAGAATTCATACTCAAATAGTATGACTTGAAATCTCATGTTTTAGGTATATCATGCCATCTCTAAAGGTACATGGCATTATCATCGTCCAGACTTCTCCCTTAGCCCACCGCAGTCTGATTTAGTAGGGCTATGTCTTTATCATTGGTGGAGTACAAACACGGTGTCTGGATAACCTCCCCAAGGAAACCGGAAGAATAATTGTAAATTAGTTATAATTGTCTCACAATTAGAATGACCTTTGTCTAGGCTACATTCCAGAAAGAAGTATAGCTTTAGCCTCTATATCTATAGAAGTCTACAAATAGCATATGCCACAGTGTCACCTCACTCGACTGCATGCTCCAATGTCTTTATTATATGGCATGATTTAAACTGAGCGTGAAAGCATGGCAGCTTCAGTGAGAAGCTTCTAAGGGTTAAGAACCTTGAGTTTCTACTCTAGATCCTGAGAATAGTGGGGCTCATGTATCTTTTACTTCTTATACTCAAATTTTGGGACCACAAATCTTAAATGCACCTTAAATTTGAAACTTCAGATTAATTCAGGTAAGCATCACCAACACAAAGACAGACAGACTAACACAGAATAAATAAAAGTATTAATGTGAATCATGAGTATGAAGGCTGTGTATAGGGACATGACTATAACAAAATATGAGTAATTCTGGAGACATATGAGAAACATAATATAATGAACTAAAATGATTAACAGGATGTAAAAAGATGGATAGCTATGGAATTTTGAAGGAGCAGTAATTTTTAATTATGGCTTGAATAAATGGCAAAGAATAATGTGAGCATATGTTGAAAGTGAAGAAATTGTGAAGGAATTTATTGAACCAGCTGCAGTAACACTATGTTGTGATTCTAACATTTCTTCCTAGACATAAAGTCTGCTGCTAAGAGTGCTACTAAAACCAAAGTTGTTTGGTGTGTCTGTGTAGATTAGAGGTTTATGGGGTGGGGTGGTGTCCAGTCCTCTGTGCAGCTTGCTATTATTTTGTGTTTTATTTTTTAAAATTAATTTTTACATTTTTATTATATTGCATATATATATGTGTATATATATACATAAATATGAGTATTTTACCTGCACGTGTATGTATTGTACCATGTATGTGCTATAAATAATTTTCATAAATTGGTGATGCAAATATTCTGTCAGAAAAAAATGAATGATACGGGTATAGGAAAACATCTATCAGTTTACAAGAAGTTCCATATTCTATGTTTTGATTTATAATACAATAACATAATTTCTCCCTTTCCTTTCTCCCTACAGCCTTTTGCATATACCCTTTCAAATTCACCTTCAAATTCATGACCTCTCTTTTCACTAATGCATGCAATCAAATGTATTTTTATATAAAATTTAATTGTCTATGTTCATTATGCCTAGTACATATGGATATTTTCATTCAGATATAAATGATATATTAAGCTCACTTTCTCATTTGCCCTGTTCTTTCTGTTTCCTTCCTACCTGATGGTCCTCTAGATAACCTTGCTTCCATTGTCATATAATAATCACACCATGGTTGTATAGATATATATCTCCATGAAATAAAAAATAATAGAAGACATATGAATCTCTTTGAAAACTGCTTAATAAGACTGTCTCTAGTTATGCTCATTTTTCTAAAACATTGCTACTTCTCTATAGGAAAACAGTCCACTTTGTATAGAGACATATTTTTTCTATTTCTCTGCTGCTGAGTGCCTGGATTGGGTCTCTGTGGTGTTTTGATTGTAAATGGCCTTCATATTCTCATAGGGAGTGGCATTATTTTAAAGGATTTGGCATGTGGTCTTGTTGGAGTAAGTGTGACCTTATTGGAGGAAATGTGCCATTGGGAGTAAACTTTAAGGCTTGAGAACCTCACACGAGTCCCAGTGACTCACTCTCTCTCTTGCTGTTTCCTGCCAATCCAGATGTGGAACTCTCAGCTCCTTCTCCAACACCATGTCTGCCGGTGCATGCTATGCTTCCTGTATTGACCATAATGGATTTCTTTTGCAATAGAGCAATTGTTCCCAAGACTGATTCTTCCCATCCAGATGCTGGAAAGTCTTTCCAATTCATTCAGTTTCTTTCTTTGATGGTTTACAGTGTTCACTGTAAAGGTTTTCTGCCTCTTGGATAGGTTCATTCCAACATTTTTGAGGCAATTATGAGTATAATTGCTTCTTTAATTTCTTTATCAATGTTCCTGTTATTGATACATAGGAAGGCTACTGATCTCTGTTGATACTTCAAATTATACTTTGATGATAGTGATCAAAAAGTTGCTGGTAGAGACTCAGCATTTTCAATGTACAATATTAGATGAGTACTTTAACTTTTAAAATTCCTGTTTCTATCCTTTCTGCATACTTTTATGAACATATTGCTCAAGGACTTCAAGCCTTATATGTAATTACAGGTCCATAATGTAATAATGAAAAACTATATGGACTTGAATGCACTGTATTTGTATGGGAATGTGTTTAGCTTTTCCAAATTTAATGTAGTGTTGGCTACTGGTTTATTCTATTTAGATTTTCTTATATTTAAATATATCTTACTTTTATTACTAGACCCATATCATAAAAGATGTTTGAATTCTGTGAAAAACATTCTTTATATCTAGTCTCATGTAATATCAATCCTTAAGCCCATTTAAGTGATGTACTGCATTTATTATTTTACATAATTTTGACTATTTTTAGGTCTCTGGAAGCATGTTTGAGATCATGATGAATGATAACTTTTGTTTTCTTGGGCTAACTTGTGACAATTTTTTTCTCTTTTCTTGTGTGTGCATGCATGTGTGTATGGGTCTCCATACATGTGAGTGCAGTTGTGCTTGATTGTGTAGAGGCCAGAAATTGTTGTTGAGAGCCTGTGGGTCACACCTCTCTTACCTATTGAGGCAATTCCCCAGATTGAATGCATATTTCTCTGATTAGTCTAATCTAGGTATTTAGTTTCCTCCCTTATTGCTGCCTCTAGAAGAATAAGAAACAGGCAGGCAAACACAACCTCCTGGCATTTCTTTTCCATTTGGTGGTATATGTGTTGTTGCTCTGTCTTTATCTGACTTTAGTAAAAAAGGCAATACTGGCTTTACAAAAACAGTTTGGTAACATTCTCTATTTTTCTTTTTTTTTAGATTTTTTTAAAAAAAACCCAATCCAAATTCCCACTCCCTCTTTTCCTCCCATTCCCTCCACACATGCTCCTACCCCACCCCCTCCAGTCCTAAGATAGGGCAAGGCACCCTGCCCTGTGGAATTTCCAAGGCCCTCCCCACTACATCCAGGCTGAGCAAGGTATACATCCAAAGAGAATAGGATTCCAAAAAGCCAGTACATGCAGCAGAGACAAATCCCAGTGCCACTGCCAGTGGTCCCTCAGTCTGCCCCAGCCATACACATTCAGAGGGACTAGCTTGGTCCTAGGCTTGTTCTTTCCCAGTTCTGCTGGAGTTGGTGAGCTCCCATTAGATCAGTCAAACTGCCTCAGTGGATGAACCCCTCATGGTCTTGACCTCTTTGCTCATATTCTCATTCCTTCCACTCTTCAAATGGACCTTGAGAGCTCATTTCAGTGCTCCAAAGTGGGACTCTGCCTCTGTTTCCATCTGTTGCTGGAAGAACATTCTATGGTGGTATTTAAGATAATCATCTATTTGAATACAGGGCAAACTCAGAAATGAAAAGGGGGACATAACAATAGACACTCGGAAAATCCAGAAATCATTAGGTCTTACTGCAAAAACCTGTACTCCACAAAATTGGAAAATGTAAAAGAAATGGAAAAATTTTTAGATAGATACCATATACCAAAATTAAATCAAGACCAGGTGAGCAATTTAAATAGACTTTTAAGTTGCGAGGAAGGAGATACTGTCATTGAAAACCTCCCAACCCAAAAAAGCCCGGGGCTGGATGGTTTTAGTGCAGAATTCTACCAGAACTTCCAAGAAGAGCTAATACATATACTCCTCAAAGTTTTCCACATAGTAGAAAAATAAGGGTCATTGTCAAACTCTTTTTTTATTCTTTTTTTACTGCTTCATAAATAATACCATTCAAAATTTCCACTTCCTCGCCTCCTCCCATTTCCTTCCTGCAAACTCTTTATGATGCTACAGTTACGCTGATACCAAAACCACACAGACTCAACCAAGAAAGAGAATCACTGACCAATCTCACCCATGAACAATGGATACAAAAATCCTCTATTTTTCTATTAATGAAACAGTTTGAGAAGCAACTATTTGTTCTTTTAAAGGTTTGGAGGATTTGAGCAGTGAATCCATCTGGGCTTAGACTTCTTAGATATGAGCTTTTGTTTTAAATTATTGTTACTGCTTTGATATTATTGCTTGCTCTACTGTGTTTAAATAGTTTGTCACATCCTGGTTTTAATGTTGAAGGTTATATCCATCTAGAATTTAACCTTTAAAAAGATTTTTTGGTTTAGGTAGAACTTATTTTTAAGGTATGCCTTAATGATTTTTTCTGAATATCATTGGTATCTACTGTAAAAGCTCCACCCTCACCTCGAGTTAAATTAGTTCAATATCGTCTCTGTTTGGACTAGTTTGTCTAAGGGATTTTCAACCTTACTTGCCATTTCAAAGAACCAGTTCTGTTTTGTTGACTATTTTTTGTGTCCTGCTTCATTTCATTAATGTCCACTTGAACTTAATTCTTTTTCCACCTATTGATATGAGGTTTGGCTTGTTTTATATTTCTGAGGCTATACGATGCATCATATTTATATGAAATCTCTCTTATCCCTTTAATGTGGGTATTTTTAAACTATAAAATTGCATCCTAGCAGTGTTTTCATTATATCCCACAGATTTTGTTGTGTTATGATTCATGTTTACTTGATTCTAGAGTACTAACATTTTTATACTTGGTGTCTTTGATCAAGATCCATTCAGCATCTAAATTCCAATATTTTCACCTCCATGATTCTGGGTATGCTCTGTGCCTTCTTTACTGTGTATTTCCAGTTTTATTTTATTGTGCTAAGATAGGCAGGCGGATCTTTGTGAGTTTGAGACCAGCCTGATCTACAAGAGCTAGTTCCGGTGCAGGCTCCAAAGCCACAGAGAAACCCTGTCTCGAAAAACCAAAAAAAAAAAAATAAAATAAAATAAGAAAAGTTATTTTAATTTACCTATATTTGTTAACGTTTGATATGATCTCTCTCAGAGAAGATTCTATGGACTTCTATGAAGACTATAAAGTTTGAAATCTTTGATGGGATGTTCTATAGATGTCTATTTAGTTCATTTGATTTAGAATTTCATTTAACTTAGATGTTTTCCTATTTTTAGAGTTGTAAGTAGAGAGCTGAATTCTCCTACTGTCATTGTGTTGACCTTATTTTGTATCTTTCCATCAAGTAGTATTTTTAATGAAGTTGGAACAATCTATGCAGGTATCCAAAGGATAAATTACTTGATTAATGGCACAGAAGACAGAGCCCAAAAAGAAGATTGACATAAAAATAATTTATTGATTTTTGAGAAATGAAAGAAAGAAAGAAGATACCTTTAGTAAATAATGTTGAAGTAATTGGAAATCCTCATGTAAAAGACATGATAAAAATTTAAATCAAAAACATTTATTTATTTATTTAATAGATTTATTTGTTTATTTGAAGAGAGATTGAGTCTTTTCAGGCATGCCAACATCACAGCACACATATATAGATCACAGAACAACTTTTTGGGAGTTGGTTTTCTCCTTCTACCTTGTTTGGAAGGAGGTTCTCTCTTTTTTCTGCTACTTTAATATGTACTCTACATTTGCAAACTTGAGAGCTTCTAGACAAATCTCCTGTCTCTACTTCTATTCTTACTGCAGATGGGTTGGGAATGACAGATGTGTATTTTGTCCCCACCTCAGCTCTTCATGTGGATTCTGGGATCAAATTTTGGTCATCAGGCTGGTATGAGAAGTTATTTGTCTAGCTGAAACACCTCCCTAGTAATGTTTCTTCAAGTAAAATATTCAAGCCTTAATACAGAAAAGAATGAGTTGATATGTGAGACTTTACTAACATAAACAATAGTATGTACCATAAAGCATTGTAGAAGGAAAATCAGACTATAAAAACACATAAAGAAATCTCAATTAAAAAAGAACCAAAGTTTTCAGCAAACACATCTCCAAAGAAGATAGATATATATCAAAGAAGCTTATGAAGAGGTTCCACATTGCATGTCACTAATGAATGTGAAATAAAATAATAATAAGAAGAATATACCAACATTTCTAAAATGACAAAAATCTAGAATACTACTTCTGACAATACTGGAGAGCATGAGAGAGACAAGCTAACATTCACTGGTTATAGGAATGAAACTAGTAAAGCCAGGTGGAAACTAATTTGGGAGTTTCTTAGAAAATAAACATGTTCTTGTCATTCAATCCAGCAATCTTGTTAACTGATATGTACCCAAAGGAGTTAAAAATACATGTCTATATCTCAATCTACCCAAAGAGGTTCACAGAAATTCTTAAAATATTTTCCAAAACTTGAAAGTTTACTAGCATATCTCTTATTATGGTAAATGCATATGCAAGTTAGAATACAACTATACAAAGAAATATTATTGCACACATGTGCACAGTAACTAAATAGCCATGAAAAGATATGATGAAAACTTCAATCATATTCAATAAGTGCAAGAGAAAGAGCTGGAAAGACTGCATGCTATATAATTCCAAACTTGCAACATCCTGGCAAATGCAGAACTGGAGAAAGTAAAAGCATTGAGCGTGAGGAAGATAGCTGTGCAAAGAGCAATGTGGAGTTTTCAGGAAGAGAAATTATTCCGTATGATACTGCATTGGTAGGTGGTCCATGTAGTGTACAGCAACAATGCTGCATTCTATCGTGGTCCATGGAGACTACATGATTATGTGTTGATAAGAGTTGGTGACTGCAGCAAATGTACAACTCTAGAGTCAGATGCTGATACTAGAAGACACAACATATGACAGGGAGTGGGTATTTGGGACACATCTTTGCCTGCTGCTCAATTTTACTGTGAATCAAAACACTTAGAAACAAGATGTATTTAATAAAATTCTGAAAACTGTATTAGAGACTTGGTTTATGATGAAACTAAAGATTTAGATACATGTCACACCGATGAAAACCACAGAGACCTGCTGTCATCACAAGAAGATGATGTGCAGGAAATAGTTGATGAGGTTTCCACCATTGAACAGGTCCCTCTGATTGCAGGCTGGAAGGCCATTTGGAGAAGGGAAGGAAATGAAGGGAACGTACAAATGGTCAGAATGTTGCAGTTTTTCCAGAACAGAGGTGTATGTCCTGAGCAAAGGTGGCTGCCATAAAAA
>JAQHUG010000145.1:4087469-4100165 GCA_028555095.1 Dicrostonyx torquatus | reverse complement strand
TCAACCATACCACAAGGCCATGTGCTCAACTATGTTCATAGCAGCATTGTTTGCCATAGCCAGAACCTAGAAACAACCTAAATACCCCTCGACTGAAGAATGGATAAGGAAAATGTGGTGATTTTCACAATGGAGTACTACACAGCAGAGAAAAATTATGACATCATGAAATTTGCAGGCGAATGGATGGGTATAGAAAACATCATATTGAGTGAGGTAACCCAGATCCAGGAAGACAAATTTCATATCTACTCACTCATAAGTGGCTTTTAGACATAAAGAAATGAAAACCAGCCTACAATTCACAACCCCAGAGAACCTAGACAACAATGAAGACCCTAAGAGAGGCATACATGGATCTATCTACATGGGAAGTAGAAAAAGACAAGATCTGAGTAAATTTGGAGCATGGGGACCATGGGATAGAGCTAAAGAGGAGGGGAGAGAAAGGGAAGGGAGCAGAGAAAAATGTAGAGCTCAATAAAGTCAATAAAAATAAATAAATTAATATATAATGGTCTTAGGTTCTTTCCTTGTTTCTGTGATAAAATACTCTGACTAAGGCAACTTAATGGATTAAGGGTTTATTTCAGGTCACAGTTTAAGGTATAAAACATCTTGTTGATAAAGTCAAGACAGCAGGAACTTAAAGAAGTTTCTCCGCTGTTGGAAATATAGCAACGGCTGCTGCTGCTTAGACTCCATTCTCACACTGTCCAGAATTCTCCACCCAACGAACAATCTGGCCCAAATTAAGATGCTTTTTCTCATATCAGTTAACATGATCAATATAATCACGCATAGGCATGGTCAGAACTTATTTCCTACATGATTCTAGATTCTATAAAATTGACAATCACCACTGGCCAACACATTTGTACTAGTGTGTACGCATTTCACTCCCATTGTCTAGGCAATCTTCATTTGGATGCAGGTGAAGAACCTGAAAGTCAGACTAACCCAGATTTTGGAAAGTTAAGTCCTGTTTCATGAGGAAAAAGAAGAGAACAACAACAATTCAAAGACTTCTTTCTCAAAAGTAAGAAACATAGGAAACAGAAATTCATTTCCATCCTCCAGATGCCTCACCCAGCTATCATACTGGCTCCCATGATACTTGTTCTTAACTAATTTAAAAAATTAATTAACATTCTCATTTGAATCAATTAACATTCCAAGAACTCTAACAAATCCTGTTCATAAGCTCTGTTTATACTACATTGTTTTTTATCCTTTATCACATTTTTAGTTATGAAAGTCAATTATGTTTAATATAGGTCACTAAAAATTATAACAGATATTAGGAGAAAAACCAAATCATTATCTCCAAAGTCAGAAATAACCACAGCTTATTGCCTTTCAGACAGTTTTTATTCGTTTGCTTATGCATTGCTCTAATGAAAAATATATTGCTTAAATACATGTTGTGTTGCATTAGCATTTTAATAAAAATGGGGTCGTTTTTATTTATACAGTATGTACAAAACTAGTATATTTCTTTTAAATGCTTACCCAAGTTTCTTATATTAACAACTTATACAATGATGGTATACGCTTTAAAACTAAAAATGCAAATTATATTTCCCTCAGATTTCACCAGTTATGACACCACTATCTTTTTGCTGCTGCAAAATAAATACCATAGAACCACAATGCATGTGTTCCTCATGCTTCTCTCATTTTTGGTCTAGGACTAAGTTTGCCCTTCTTTCACATACAGTTGATACTATTGAAAACTACTCATCAGGTATTCAATGGACTTCCATAGTTTGAACTTCTCTAGTGTTCTCTGATAATAAGCTTTCTTCTCAGCACAGTGTTAGGGAGACCATTGTAAGCTGAAAAGTTACCACTGGTGAAACTCACTTTGATCTCTTACATGTCAAATTCCATTTGATCTTCCATCTGTAATGTGTTATTGGAAGTTAGTTATTGTTTTCAAGCCATGCTCAGTAAATGCTTGATTTAATCATACTTCCCAGAGTAGTAGGAGCTATGTGACATATGTAGTGTTGGGAGCTTGTTTCTGATGGTCTATTCCATCTTGCTATGTATTAGTTAACATTAGTGCCAATTCATGAATACCAATTATTTGAGTAATGCATGTTATTTATTTTGTGCCACAAAGTGCTTAGTTTGTCCACTGAGCTCTGTTTACATTGGTTCTGTGAGGTTTTGATGTGCACTATTATCATGTATGATGCCATGGTTGTTGTTCTGTGAGCATTTCCTTTTTCTTTCTTTTACAGCAAGGGTCCTACTTTTTGCCCAGGCTTAGATGAAGCCATTTCTCCATGAAAACTGATTCCTTGGGAGGGAAGCAAAGAAAAATGTAGAGCTCAATAAAAATCAGTTAAAATATTAGATAATTGGAAAAAAAATAAGTCAGCTTGCATAGAGTCCTTTACATGGAGAAACAACATCTGATAACCCAATAAATTATTCACCAGGTTTACTTTAGCACAAAAGAGCATAAAATGGAACAATGTTTAAATATTTGACCTACAATGAAAGCCTTTTTTTCTTTCTTTCTTTTTCTTTTTCTCTTCCTTATCATTTTTATTCATTTATAATCTACATTGTATAACATGCCTGTGAGTCAGGCTTTCAAAGCCAAAGTCTGAATTTATGTTTTGACTCTGCCATATCTTGGGCAGGTTACTTTTTCTATGTCTCAAGTATATGTACCATCTACATGCAGCTGGAAATATAAGACTGCCTTACTGCACAGGGAATTGAGACATTTTTAATAAGTTAATGCTTACAAAGTTCATAGAATTATACTTAGTACTTTGTAATATTATCTTGCTATTTTGATATTTTTATTGATGGCCAATACTAAAGAGATAACATCCAGTAATAACCAATTCTATTTGATTCTGCCTTATGAGAAGAACATTCACTAATTCTGTTATGAGACAGACTATTTTAAGTTAAGTATTTCATTTGATTAATTATTAACTTAAATTTTCTTCAATAGGCACAGTTTAATCTATATTTCATCCTCTAAGTGTTTATATTCAATTCTTCATCAAATCTTTATGAACAGATGAAACATAAGGTATTAGGGAATGGAACTCTTCAATATTATGTTCTAATTGTAGATATTTGTCATTATAAATTTGCTCAATAGAATGAACAACACCAAGAGTCCATTTTAATATAGAATATGGATTTGGGGTGATGAGGATGTGTCAATGTCCACCTATGAAATGTAAAAGGTATAACCCTTTAGTGGAATATATTGATAATAGGGGAAGGTGTGCTTGTGTAGAACTGGGGTGGAAATTGTAGAAAAGTGCTTTGTCTTCTCATTTTTGCTGTAAAATGGAAAAATAATCAATAAAATAAAGTCTATTAAACACTTCATATGTGTACTGGTGTCTCTAAGTTGAACTTGTGAATACCTTCTATTATAGTACATGAATACCACTTCTCACAGCAGAAGACTGAATAAGCTTCTCCGACCTTGAATTGGGACTTTCTTCATATTTTGTTTTAAAAGTACCAGAAGAAACATTTTTTAACATTTCAAACTAAGTTTCATGAGAAACTTTGGTGCTGATAGTTCTGTAATAAAAAGCCTTATTTGGGAAAAGACTTCTATCAAAAGTCAGCTACACTGTCTCTCTTGTTATGAGACTAGTTTTTAGCTGATCCATGCCTCTCAGCATCATCACTGCACATAGAATTACAGACAATTAAAAAGATTGAGAGTAGGACAAGTAGTCTTTACCAGGGAAAAGCAAACTAATCGGTTATCCAACCTCCAAATTGTCAGCTATGGAAATATATATACTAGTAATGATATAGAATATACTAGTATACATATAGGGATATATATGACTATGATGTAGAAATGCATGATGTAGAAATGATGAAAAAAGAGGGTGATGTAGAAATAATGGAGGAAAAAGAGGGTGGATTATTGAATCTACTTTTGTTCAAAAAACAACTGCTAGTCTCAAAATATTTTACAGTAGTATGAATTTTACTTTACTAATATAAATTTAAAGTCAATTTTGTTAAACTGTTGCAGATTTCTATTCTTATTTAAGATATTCATTTTATGCAACTCATTTAAAAATATAAAATATAATTTAAAAATAATACCCAAAATTACAGCCACATTAGTTAAGATTTTTAGATACACAAAGATGTACTTCAATTAGACAGGTAATTCTCAAACACTTCAAAGACCTACAGAATATGACATTTATATGTTTTTAAGAACTTATACTTTTCTCAACAGTGAGACATGTCTGCTACTGGAAGCACCAATTACTTTAAAGAGTATGATGGGCATCGAAGAAATTCGTATTCGTTACGGAGTTTGTTTTCAATGTGGCAAGGCTAACCATTTGGGCAAGAAGCTACTCTTATCTGGACAACTTGACAGTATGCTGTGTAAACTGAACATACAGGACCCACAGGGAAGTGACTGCTAAACTTTGTCAAAATAAGGCAGAATGGTCCTTCAAGTTCCTGATTCACAGAAGAAACTGTCAGACATTCTGCAGGACACAAAGGAAAGTGACTAACGAAAATTACCAAAATAGGTGGGACAATCCTTCAAAATTCCTTGTTCACTAAAAAGTGTATCAGGTTCTATAGGTTTGTAGGCTAAGGATGGATGCCCCCAAATGTTACAGAAAAACTTTGGTTGACTGTCCAGGCAGCCAGATGTCTCTATCATTTCTAGAGTTTTGGCAGTTACTTGCAATGTATTTTCTGTTCACTCAGGTAGTATTTTATCCTTCTAGGGAATTTGATGGACTTGAATACTAGATAGTTATAATTACTGTTTTCCTCAGTTATGATAAAGGGTAAATCAGATATGAAACTTTAGACATAAAAATAGAATAGATGATATTTTCTTTAATTTTGCCAAATACAAATAGACTGGATATTGTAACCATAATTCTTGCTTGAAAACTATTTTGTTACATGCAATTTTACTATGTCAAAGTAAAATCTTCCCCTTCAATTACACAAAAAGAGGATTGCTGTGGGATGGTCTTTTTGTATTCTGTGAATATGTGTTGTTCTCATTGGATGATAAATAAAGTGCTTTGATCTATGGCAAGTTAGGAGAGAGAAAGGCAGGAAATCCATGCTGAGATACAGGAGAAGAAGGGTAGAATTGAGAGAGAAGCCAGTCATCTGCCTGGGAAGGAAGACATGTAAAAAAAATGAAGTAATATCATGGCCATGTGGCAATACAGAGTAATAGAAATGGGTTAATTCAAATGCAAGAGCTATTTAATAATAAGCCTGAGCCATCAGCCAAACATTTATAAATAATATAAATTTATGAGTGGTTATTCAAGAACTGGTGTGTGGAAGAGAAAGCTCAATTTACATGCATATACAAATATACTCATGCATGTAACAACAATTGATAAAAAAAATGAGCTAAATAATTTGAAAGAAAGTAATAAGGGGTATATGGGAAAGTTTGGAGGAAGGAAAAGAAAGACAGAAATAGTGTAATACATGGAGAATAAGTAATTATGGCTTTATACTGGACTGTAGCTTACTGCAGACACTTCACTGACAAGAAGAGATGACCCATTCAATTTATTATACTTGATAAGTGATGAAAAAATTTGTTCACACAAATAGAAGTAGCAAATGTCAGAAGATTAATAATGGCCTTTAGACTTATAGATGAATTCTCATAATTACTAGAATTGAAATCACTATTCTTTAGCTTGTATGTCATGAACTCTAGTAGCTCTGTGTTTTCATTAATTGATTAATGTAATTTTGAAAACTATTGCACTAATGTGAGTGTATTTTATCTACAGCATAATGTTTAATATCAAGTATTTCAAGATACAGATAAAGCTTTTTCTTCCATATTTCCAGACAATGTCTTTTTGGACCTTAAAAATTCATCTTAAAATTAAAGCTATATTATAAACATCTTTAAATGAATTATTCACTGCATATTTACAAGAATTAATTTTGCTTTGAATCTATAAATTACATGTTATATATTTATGAGATTTCATCTCATTTTTCTTTAATTCTTTTATGGGGTCAACTAATGTAAACTTTATCAAACCATAACAGTGTTTCAAAAATATCCAATGTAAGACTTATTTGTAGAAACTGCTTTGAATTCTCACAGCTTGCAAATAAATTCCTCACAAAAGTCTATCTTTGGAAGAGCAACACAGTTTTGTATGAGACAGCAGATAATTGTGTCTGAGCTCATCTTTTCACACACAGCTAAAAACAGGCAGGATAGGACAGCTTGGGTTTTATTAGATTCACCATTTTGATAACGTCATTTAATGTGAAACTCCAGTCCACAACAAATACCTGTGTCAGAAAGCCATGCTGTAAGGAAAAAAGTAAATTTTATGAGTCTCATATTTCTAATAGAAATTTCATCCAACAGTCTTTGTATTTTGTACTGCTTTCTCTAAATCAGAACCCACAGATTTATGCAGTTTATGTATTATTTGGTTTGTATTGAAATAGTTGCTGATTAAGTATTGTTTTTCATACAAACATATTTGATATTTTATAGGGGAAATAAAGTTCTTTAGAGTAAAAATCATTAGAAATTTTGACTAATACTCAAATGTGTTCAGCCTTCAAAAATATTCTTGAGTAGTTTTCTCTCTGGTCATCAAGCATGTGTCTACTAGCTGTATAAAGTAATGCAGTATATATATTCCTGCGTCTTTGTGGTATAATTTGGATACAGTTAAATTGTATCTCCCCAAGGATTCTTGTTACTGGAGAGTTGTTCCAAAAAAAGTAATGGGAGGTTCTGTGGAACCTTCAAGAAAATGAGCCTGGAGAAACTTTCTTATGACAGTGGCTGGATGCTCTTGGATAGAGGTTCTCACAAAACCCTTGAGTTCTCACAAGAAGGTTAGGAAAGGAATATCTGCCCATTCTGGTCACGGTTTGAAGCATAATTGCACATTGCTCTCCACTCTAAGTTGACATTGTAAAAGGAAAAACCATGTTTCAGAATCTACTCTATGCTTTTGAACCCCTAAAACACTGAAATGTAAAAAGTTCTTTCTTTATTCCTCAATAACCCACATCAGATTTGTTATGATAATAAAAAACTGACTAATGCATTTTGTATCACTGATCCTTTATATTGCATGGTCAGTTTCAAAACAGGCTAGTAAAATCAAAAGTATGGGGCTAGTGACATGGATCAGCATGTAAAGTGCATTCTGCTATTTTTTGAGGACATGAGCTCAATAGTTGGGATGCATGTGGTAGGAGAAAAGATTAGATTCCCACATATTGCTTTTTGATGTTCATGTATTTGCTTAAACACACAAACAGGTACATATGCACAAACATACACACACTAAAACCATAAACGGGCAATTATCCCCATGTGAAATTACCAACTGAAGAGGGAGGAAGAATTAGGCTTCCTCAGGGATGAAACCTCTCACTTATTATCCAGCAAGAAGTGGTGAGCCTGAGACACTAGACACATATACATACAGTTAACACTAGCTGAACACAGCATGTTGTATCTATAAGACTATTCATTTATATGTATATGTAATAATGATTAAAGAGAAGGAGCCTATGAATTGGTAGACAGTGGATGGGGCAAATATAGGAAGAGTAGGAAGGAAGAAAGGGGAAAGGGAAACGATGCAGATGTACATTAGTTGAATTATAAAATAAAAATTTAGAAACACAAAAGTATGAATTAAATGAGACAGGTTTTATTCGGATTTTATAGAACATTTTAAGCAGTTTTATACATAATATGGAATTGTATTACTGATTTTACATGAATACTATTCATCCATTCAAAACTTACCTTAATCATAGCATACTCTAGTCACAATTCTTTACCAGTGGGCAAAACATCTAAAATCTCTTCTACTAAAAGGATTATAACACTAAAATTATTGACACCAAATTTAGAAATAAGAAGTAATCATGCACTGAAAGATGACGTGTTGAAACCAGATGAATTAAATAGGCTTTTTTATCATAATTTGAAAACTTAAAATTCCAAGGTCAAATGTTTGTTATCATTGGGTTATTTAGAGAATTATGAGGAAAGGGCTGCTCTGTGCCTCTCCTGCAGTTTCTAGGAGTGTTTGGCCGTTTTTGGCATTCTTTGACTTGAATATAATTTACTTTAACCTTTGCCTACATCTCCATATTGTGTTTTACTGCATACATATCTACACCTATATTTTCTCCTTTTACAGTTCAATATTCTTTTACTTGCTCATTTATTTGTTTACTTATTGACAGGAGTTCTCTAGGTGGAGATATGGCTTTTCTCAAGCTTCACTTGGCTCGCTGCTTCAAATTTCTGAGACCTGATATTATAGATGTGTCCGACAATCCCTGAGAAATTTCTCCTCTTTTATAATGGGACAAGCCATGTGTGATTAGAGGGAGACCCATCTTACTCCAATATGACTTTGTCTTAGCTAATTATGTCTTGTTTTCAAATGTGACATGCTGAGAAAACAGTTTCTAGAATTTCAGAACACACACACATATAGGGTAGGTATGAATACAACACTTAACAGATACTGTGTACATGGAATAGAAAAGAGTAAATTAGGATGAAAGGATAAGATTGTAATATCAAGCAAAATGATTTGGTAAAGGAACTATCAAGCTGATGTGGGTTTCCACTCTGTATGCTGTGACACCATTGGTTAATAAAGGAACTGGCTTGGCCTATAGCAAGGTAGAACTTGGTTAGGTGGGGAAAGCTAAGCTGAAGGCAGGGAAGAAGAAGGCAAAGTCAGAGAGAAGTTGTGTAGCCCTGCTGGAGCTGGACGAAACATGGCACATGGTGATACACAGAATAATGGAGATGAGTTAAATTAATATGTAAGAGCTATCCAATAAGAAGCTGGAGCTAATGGGCCAAGCGGCCCCTTCAACATCAAGCGGGTTAAGAAAGAATTGCTAGCCTAAAAAGTTGACTCAGTGGTGAAGAACACTTACAGCAGAAGGACTTAGTGGCATTCACCTTTGATTCCACTACTCAGGAGACAGAGGCAGACAAATTTCTGTGAGTTTGAAGTCTGACTGGGCTTGTTCTAAGACAACCAGGGTGAGAAACTTTCTTGAAAAGTCAAAAACAAACACACAAACAGGCAAACCAAAAACAAAGAGCACAAACAAACAAAAAACAAAGAGCACCTACTGTTCTTAAAAAGGGCTGGAGTTTATTTCCCAGTACCCACACTGGGCAGCTGACAACTACCTGTAACTGCAGATCCAGATCCACTGGGTCCAACACCTTTAGCACTCTCATGCACACACACTTATAAATAGCAAAAATTACTAGCTTTTAAAATGAATGAATTGCATTGCAAAAGGTAGACAATCAGATACCCAGAAAAGAGCCCACAGGAAGATGTGAAAGCTCTAAATCTCACATGGAGAGACTGAGTCTTGGAGTTTGAAGGAGAAATCGTGGAAGTCAGTGTCTTTGCAGTAGCATATGTGACTGAAGAAAGAAGTAGAAGAATTAAGGGACAACACTTAGCCAGCTCATGGAATGTTCAACATTCATTCTAACCTTTGGCTCCTATTTTGGGTGAAATGGGAATTCAACACAGATTTTAGACAGACGATTGTATGTTCTTGTTTATGTTTTACAATGGTAACTTCGGCTTTTGTGAGAGAAGGGGCATTGGTAGATAAACCACAAAGGAGGGAAAGCAATTAGGGAACTATTTCAGCAGTTCAAACACAAGAGGGCAAGGTCCAGATACAGGGTAACAGAAGATACATGGGAAACCCTTAAAGATCTTCATTTATACTTAATGAAAGTCAGCATCCCTGATAGACTATAATTGCATGTGGGAAAAATGTCAGTTTCAAAATCATCCAGAGGTTTTTCATTATAAATTTGGAAAGAGATTTTACCGACCTCGTGGGGCAAAAATAAATAATGCTGAAGTGAGTTTGCATCATAGCCTTTGTTGTAGCTAACCTCTGAAACAGTGCATGGTGTTTCCTTCTCTTGGCACTTGTGTGCATTTGTTACATTGCTTTTAATACAGAATGCAAGAGGAACTTGCTGGGATAACTACATTGAAGCAACTTCTGTGCTAAGTTGAGGAAGGATTGACTTTATTCTCATATTCATTCGCTAATTCTTCCCACTCAGTCCTCCTTCTTGAGAAAGCAGTTGGTGTGGTATGAGTTGTCATCTAGAGAGGTTAAGGTGGCACGGAACTGAGTGAAAACTCTTTCCCAAAGCCAGAGAGACACTAATGCTGTTGTGTTGCTGTTTTTTCTTGATTCAGACATCTTTCTGGAGAAAGAAGGGTGATTCATAATGTTCATGAAACTGACAGAAAGAAAAAAGAAAAAACACAACATTCAAGAGACTGCACCTCAAGAGTGTTTAAATAGTAAATACTAGGTAGCAGAGTTGACACCCTACAGTGGAGTTGCCTGCATGTTACAATATTCAGGAGACTGCACCTCAAGAGTGTTTAAATAGTAAATACTAGGTAGGAGAGTTGACACCCTACGGTGGAGTTGCCTGCATGTTGCGCAGGAGCTTTAGTAATGATTGTTGGATGAGCTGCCATCAATGCTGGAGTTGGTTCTTCAGTAACACAGGTGCCTTTGAAGCACCTATATTCCTATACGGGACCCGAATGCATTCTTGGGTTTAACAGCCTATACTTGGGTAGAATCATTTTCTTGTCATCAATGCTCTATCTGGGGTGAACAGGCATCTATCCCTATTTCCCATAAAAATTACTAAATATGATTGACACCTGAATTAGAACTGACAGAACCTTACATTGTTTTGGAAAGGTAGCACCATGGTCTCTGATATAGGCAGTAGGATATATAGCTGAAGTTAAAGCACCTGTGGAGCCCCGTGTGATATGGCTGCATTTCCCAGTACATTGTGAGATAATATTCCTCTTTGCTGCTGTAGTGGTGGTTGTGTGCCCTGCTGTATGTAATGAGAGGTGCAACCAAAGGTAAGCCGTCTATGGATGGGGATCCCTCAGGGAAGTCTCAAGGTAGCATATCTTCTTGATAAATGGTGTCTATAGTTTGTGCATATTAATTAATACACATAAAAGAGGTAATAAGCTGGAGAAATGCTATAAACCCTGAAATCAGCACACATTTGACAGGGTTTCTCGCAGGCTGTTGCATAGTTTGTATGGCCTTTGCTGTGGGTGATAAGATATGAATCTGAAACTCAGAAGTCTGCACAGAATCAACAGACCTGGGTAAAGAGGGAATTATATAGTAAGAAAAAGGAATGCAGATGCTACCTTTTCCATCAACTCCTGACTGGGCAAGAAGAGTGAATAAAAGGGAGAATAAAATAGATGTGTTGCTTAGTCACTGTTTATACCAAATAGGCTTAAGGAAAAGAGTGCAAATTAAGTCTATTCTAAAAATCTCAGCCTTCAGTGTAAAACGCTGAGATGCTGTGAAGAATCTGACAGAGAACGGAAGCAAGGAAGAAGAGATGGAAGAGACTTCTGATCTCAAGTCTGAACTCCAATACAGAGAAAGGAAAAAATGTGTGATTGACCTTGCAGACAGGAGCCTTTAATAATGGCCCAGCACAGGAAACTATGATTATCAGTAACTACTCTGCATCTGAGATGCCTGAAATAGTAAAAACTAATAAGCAAGTGAGAGATCCTCACGGCCTACTTTATACAGCTGTGGCATATGGGATGGGCAGGATCAGTTCAAGGGCTATAGAAGCAAATAAGCTGAATAATATAGCTTCTCTGCCTGCTTAAGACAATGTGACCTAAGGCAGCATGACGGAAATGCTGACAGGTTCATATACATCACCAGCTGTATGGCTATCACCAGGTAAAGATCACATGGACATCAGCGACTGGGAGACAATGAAATACGAATACACAACAGAAGGAATCTGACATGAGATGGGCAGTGCTTCCTACCCAGTCCACTAACTCAGACATGATTGAGCTCCAAGAATACTTAATAAAGGGATTAGTTTAGCAGGACCTTAAGAGAGGTATTGGGCTTGAATGGCCTTGATGAGGCCTGTAGTGGATTGAAATCTTTAGGAAGTAAGTAGGAAAATTGAAAGGTCAAAGAATTTTCTTATAAACAGGATTCATTACTAATATTCTGTGCATAGATAACCTTATGGCTCTACGCATGAGCCATGATTCCAAGGCAGAAGTAAAAGAATCATAAGATTCTCCAAAGCGCTTCTGAGGAAATACTCACTGTATTGCTATACATAACATTTAGATTTTTGTATTATTTAGTTTAATTTTGAAAGTGTTTTTATATAATAAAAAATATTTTTATTAAAAGCTTAGTTATCAAGGTATTCTATTTATATACAAAAATGTATAAAATGAGCTAAACAAAATACTTGTAAGAATATTAAAAAAAAACCTTTTCTCCATTGTATAATTTTAGGTTCTTTGTCAAAAATCAGATGTTCATAGGTGTCTGGATTAATATCGGGTCTTCTATTCGATTCCATTGATCAGCTTGACTGTTTTTATGCCAATACCAAGCTGTTTTTATTACTGTATCTCTATAGTAGTGCTTGATGCCAGGGATAGTGATGCCTCCGGAAGTTCCTTCATTGTACAGGATTGTTTTGGCTGTCCTGAGTTTTTTGTTTTTCCATATGAAGTTGAGTATTGTTCTTTCAAGGTCCATGAAGAATTTTGATGG
>JAQHUG010000145.1:4005551-4022427 GCA_028555095.1 Dicrostonyx torquatus | reverse complement strand
GACAAGATCTCCTGAGTAAATTGGGAGCATAGGGACATTGGGAGAGGGTTGAAGAGGGGAGGGGAGAGCCAGGGAGGGGAGCAGAAAAAAATGTAGAGCTCAATAAATATCAATAAAGAAAAAAATCTCTGTGACTTTATAAACCTTTGTTATACTCCATCCCTGGCAATTGTGGAACTCTTTGTATGCCAAGAATTTGGCATCAATGTGGCCTAAATTCAGGCCCCCATGGCCTACTATCACCCAGTGCAGTTGAACTATCCCTCTGGGCAGCTGTGCAAGGATAGGCTTGGCTAGCCTGCTGTGGCAATTTGGCAGTTTCACACCAACGCATGTCTGCATGACTTAGTCTCACCTACTTCTGCTGTGGTCTCCATTAATAAGTGGCATGCCAATGTGGGGCAACTACATCCACATAAAACCTATGAAAGTTTGGGAATGAATTGAAGACACACACACGCACACACACAAACAGTTCAGCACGAATTTTTAGTAACAGCATTTTCTCAGGTGGACTCGATAGCAAGTAGAGGTGCCTCTTCATTAAGAGAAAGGTTCCTGACTCAGGGTTAACAGCAAAAATTGAGCGACTTCTTTAAGAGCAGGCTTCTTGGTTTGTGCTGGTAGCATAAAACTCTGGCGCTTTCAGGAGGTCCTGCACTTGGGGCTTGTGAGTGGCTTGCTACCAACTGCTTAATGACTAAATAGACCCTCTGTGTCCCTGGAGCTGGGGCTGTGAGCATGGCTCGCAGAGGCAGGGAACATGCCTCCACCATGTTAGACTGGGTGAAGCAAACAGACAGGACTGTGGAGTTGGTCCTGGTCACACACACTCAGCAACTTAAAAAGAAAAAAAAAGTGCTCCTAGTCAAAAAAAAAATGATTGCAGATACACAATAAAGACAAATACAGATAAAAAGCCCTCTGAATGGGTCACATTGTTGGATAAATGTGTGTAGGCTTGGGAGAAAGAGGAAAAAGAGTATAGACAGCTATAATATAAAAGACTAAGAACAGTCATAGATGAAAGGAGTAAGAAAATAAAATAAATATTAAACTTGTAGAAAAAGTAATAGAGCATAAAGAAGCCACATAAAGATGGAAAATACACAGAGAGTCTGGATAGTGTATAATATCGTGTTTCCTTTGAATTTTCAAACTGTGAATGAGCTAACTACAGAGAGACATTTTGTTGTACATGCTGCTAAGCTAAACCAACATATATATCTTAAACACATCTTGACTTCAAAATTTGCATCTAAACAATCAAAAATGATTGTTTATAAATGTTTGTTTGCATTTAAATGGGTATATGATATAGAGATGAATACTTTGCATTGGTATGGCTATTGGTTTATTGATATAGATGTAAGGTCGATTTTGTTACACTCTGTATATGTATTTCTGCTCTTAAGATATTGTGCTTGTGCAGCTCATTTAAAAATGTAATGTGTAATTTAAAATTGCAGATTAATAGATAGTCATATATAATAGTCAAATTTGTCGTCATGTTAATTAGGCTTTCTAGGTATATAGAGATATATTTCCATTAGATTGATAATCTTGAACACTCTAAAGGCCTATAGAATATGACATTTAAAACATTTTAAGAATTTAGACTTTTCTTGACACTGAGACATGTCTGCTTCTGTCAGCACCAATATACTTTAAAAGGATGATGGCCGTTGAAGAGGCTCCTTATGGAATCTGCTAACCATTTGGGCAAGAAATTGCTCTTGTCTAGACTACTTAATGATAAGATGTATGAAATATACATGCAGAACCCAAAGAAAAGTGACTGCTGAACATACCAAAAGATAGGATGGTCCTTCAGCATTCCTGCTTCAGAGAAGAAACTGACAGACATTTTACAGGACATGAAAGAAAGCAACAGATGAACTTTGCCATTACAATGCAAAACAGATCTTCAATTTCCTGCTTTGTGGAAAAGTCTGCCAGATACCATGTGCCTGTAGGCTAAATATGGATGCCCCAATGTTACAGAAGAACTTTGGATAACTGTCCAGGCAGCGAGATGTCTGTCAAAGTTGCTCACAATGTATTTCCTGCTTACTTAGTTAATATTATATCCTTCTGGGGTGTTTTAAGAGTTGAAGATAGATAGCTATAGTTTTCCTTGGTTATGATAAAAGATAAATTAGACATGAAACTTTAGACTCATAAAGAAAAATTGTGACTATAATTCTTGCTTGATAACTGTTTTGTATATATAATTTTACTATGTTAAAGTTAAAAGCTTTTTTATTTAGACAGAAAAGGGGAGATGATGTGGGATTCACCTCTGTATGCTATGAATATGTTTTATTACCATTGGTTAATAAAGAAGCTGCTTTGGCCTATAGAAGAACAGAATATAGCCAGTCTAGAAGAGATATAGAGAGAGAATAAGCAGAGTCAGAGAAATGCCAAAGAAGACAGATGCCAGCACCTTGCCTGGTAAGCCAAGGTGATACACAGATTAATAGAAATGGGTTAATTTAAGATAAAAGAGCTAGTTAGAAATACCTGTAATACAGGTGTGTGTAAGCAGAGACTGCTTGTTTGTTCCCCGGATGTCCAAACACAAAATAGTCACAAAGAAACTAAATTAACACACTGCTTGTTCTATTAGCTCTGGCTTCTTATTAACTAACTCTTATATCTTTGAGATTCCACCTTATACTTGTCAGAATGACTAAGATCAAAACCCAAGTATACTGGAGAGGACGTGGAGCAAAGGGAACACTCCTCCATTGCTGGTGATAGTATAAACTTATACAGCCACTTTAGAAGTCAGTGTGGTGGTTTCTCAGAAAATTGGGAAATGATTTACCTCAAGATCCAGCTAAAACTTTCTTGGGCATATATCCAAAAAAAAATGTTCACTCATATCACAAGGATACTTGCTCAATAATGTTTGTAGCAGTTTTATTCATAAAACCCATACCTAGAAACAATCTAGAAAATTTTTCAACTGAAGACTGAATAAAGAAAATGTAGTCCATTTACATAATAGAGCACTACACAGATGTTTGAAACAATGACATCATGAAATTCAAAGGCAAAAGGGTGGAACTAGAAAAGAATAATTCTGAGTGAGGTAACTCATACCCAGAAAGACAAATTTGGTATGTACTCACTCACAAGTGGATATTAGCTGCAAAATTAAAGAGAACCATTCTGTAATCCACAGACCAAGAGACGCCAGGTAACAAGGAAGGCCCAAGGGAGACACACTTGGATCTCCCTGGGAAAAGACAATAGAAGAGATTTTGTAGGTGGACTGGGGTAGGGTGCGGGTGAGGATAGAAACATGAGAGATACAATCCAGATAGGATGGAGTGGAGAATTTTGAAAGAGACAACTGAAAAAGGAGAGCATTTCAGGGTCAGATAGAAACCTGGTGCAATGGAAACCCCCACAAATAGTTAAGGATGACCTCAGGAAGACTTACAGTTGAAGAATTAAGACACCAAACCAACCACATGACCTTTGATCTACAATCGGTCCTGTCTATGGGATGTGCTGAAGTAAGGGTGAAATATATATTGAGAGAGGGGCCAACCAATGACTGGTCCTGCCTGACATGCATGCCATGAAAGTGAGCCACTCCTGACACTACCTGGAACACCAGGACCCAGAGGCTGGAGAGTGCAGAGACCTAGAATAGAAACAAACATGACTGGAGTTTTAAAAATAAGATCAGTTTATTGAATGATGCCTAGAGATATTCTGCTATTCTCATAGATTGATGCCTTGCCCAACAGTCATCAGAGAGGCTTCATCAGCAACTGACAGAAACAGATGCAGTAACACACATCCATATATTAGGCCAACCTTGGGGACTTCTACTAAGAGAGGAAGGGTTATAGCAGTCAGAAGGGTCAAGGATATCACAAGAGAGTCAACAGAATCAATTAACCCAGGCTCATAGGAGTTCACCAAGACTAAACTGGCAACTAGGGAGCCTGAATGGGATTGATCTATGCCCTCTGAATACATATGACAGTTGTATAGCTTGGTCTTCTTGTGGAACTCCTAACAATGGGAACATGGGCTGTCTCTGACTCCTTTACTGACTTTTGGGGCCCTATTTCTCATTCTGGGTGCCTTGCCAGCTTTGACATGGGGAGGGGGACATGCTTAGTCTTACTACAACTTGATATGCCATGTTTTTTCAATATCCTTGGGTGATATACTCTTTTCTAAATAGAAACAGAGGAGAAGTGGATGAGGGTGGGATGCAGAGGTGGGAAGACAGTGACTGGGAGGAGAGAAGGGAGGAAAAATTACAGTTGGGATATTAGATAGATGGATATATATATATATATATATATATATATATATAGAGAGAGAGAGAGAGAGAGAGAGAGAGAGATAAAAACAAAGTTGCTACTTCAATGCAGATGCTTACATAATAGATACCTTTGAGGTCTAACAGAGACGTCCATAAATTTTCCACTTATTTTCATAGTCATTCTTGCAGTATATCCATGAAGAAAAACTACTATATGAGTTAGTTTGGCTCCCCATATACAGGTTTAAGTTACTGGTTGTCTAGGTACTTTCAAAGACAAATAGCTTAAATTGAGAAGAAGATTCTATGCAATCATATGTAGACATATTTTAAGCTGTGTATTATGTGTTTCCTTATGGTAATAATCACTCACTTCTAAGAATGTGGCACTTAATGGTCTACTAAGAAGACCATTCCATATTGGCTTACTATTTCACAAAGTCCTGACATTCTGACAACTATAATTAGGAGAGAGTGGGATTGCTAAATCTGACATATTATTATCTTGACAATTAACACAGCTTTTAATGTTAATGTGTGAGTGATTTTGAATATGTTCTAAAAGAAAAAATAAGTTCTGGAGAGACTATAAAATGAAGATTCCTTGAATGTAGTGTCTCTGAACTGAATCTCATTGAAGGTTACTGGTTATTAACTTTGACTAGAATTAAAAAGGTAATGGCGATAAAGCATGCTCATTGTTTAGGTTAGCTTCTACTGCTAGGGCTGTATAAATTTAGTTTGGGTTTAACTAGGCTTTGACTGCAACTTGATCAGAGTGTAGATGGTTTCCTACCATTCATTGAGCCTTCACTGCGTTTCTATACCATGATACAGACCATCCTGGCTTCTTCCAAATCAGATATAAATAACAAACATGCTCATAACACCCTAAGGATTTATCAACCACTTCTATCCAAGAATGTGATAATGGTTAATTTTTAGATGTTAACTTGACACTACCTAGAACTACCCAAAAAGAGAGTTTCGGTGTGTGCTGTTCTTGATTAGATTGTCCTTCAGCTGTGTATATAGGAGTTTATCTTGAGTGAGGTGAAAGGACCCTAATGTCTGTTGCACAATTTCATGTCCTGGGCCCAGAACTGTGTAACAGTGAAGAAAACTAAATAAGTATCAGCAGAAGTAAAGAAGCAACTGAGAAACAGCCATTTTCCCTCTGTTCTAGACTAGACCTGTGGGCATGGCCCCTTTGGGGATCACATACCAGATATTCTGCATATCAGATATTTACATTATGTTTCATAACAGTAGCAAAATTACAGTTATGGGATAGCAACTATGGCCACAACATGAGGAACTGTATTAAATGATCACAGCATTAGGAAGTTTAAAAAACCTGGCTTAGCATGTTAATGAGTAGCTGCTTTGAGTTCCTGACACAGCTTTCCCTTACTGCTGAACTGTAACTTGAAATTGTAAGCAATATAAGCCCCCTCCTCCCTTATCTTTTTTAAGGTATTTTTTTATCAAAATGGAAATAAAATGTGAAAAATGGGAATCATTATTTTCTTGAAGACAAATAAAAACTACTAAAATAATATATACTAAAAAATCATTAAAAATAATAAGAAGAAAGGGTGAATACTAGGAGTAAAAAGCTTCAGTGAGTAGTGGGACCAAGAAAATGGTTCCGAGGATCAGTGGTGCAGATGAAGAACCAAGAACAAACAAACCAAAAACTAAGTATGTGTGAATGGTTCAGCAGTGAAAATGTTTATTATTGCAAGCAAGAGGTCCAGAGTTGGGATCTCTAGAAGCCATATAAATGTTGCCTGAGCATAGTAGCCTGCATGTGGTGTAGGAGGTCCTTCTGTTTGTTGATTTCATTGGTTGAATAAAGAGACTGCATTGGCCTTCTGATAGGGTAGCCCTTAGGTGGGTGGTATAGACAGAACAAAATGCTGAGAAGAAGAGAAGTGTGGCAGACACCACGTTTCTCCTGCCCGAGATGGACGCTGGTTAGAGTCATGACGGTAAGCCACAGTTAAGTGGCGATACACATTAATGAAGATGGGTTAAACAAATATGTAAGAGTTAGCCAATAAGAGGTTGGAACTAATGGGCCAGGCAGTAATTTAATTAATATAGTTTCTGTGTGATTATTTTGGGTTTAAGCTAGCCGGGCGGTTGGGAGCTGGGTGGCAGGACACAGCCCACTCCTTTTTACTACAAGATGGAATCCCATTTTCTGAAATCCAAGACATGAGATACACAAGGTCAAATGATTCCTAAGGACAGCACATATTGACAAGCTCTAGGCTTGATTGAGAGGCCCCACCTTAGCAAAGAAGATGGAGGAAAAATGAAGGGAGAATCCCAATATCAGCTTCCGACTTTCACAAACATGAGACCAGAAATGTGCCCTCACCATTGTGTGCATTTGTACTCACACATATGCAAACATGCGTATACAACATGCACGCACACACACACACATACACATACCCCACATACAAACATACAAAAATATAAATAAACATAAAATTCAAACATATAATTAATTATGAAATATTGAATCTGAGATCAAGATATAAGCTTAAGGCACTCTTTTTTATCAGAGTGCCTATTGAAACTTACCATGGTTCCTTGAACTCAATATCACTCATTTCATTACCAATATAAGCCTTCAACCTACTACATAGGTGGAAATTTTTGAGTGGGACCAAAGATGCTGATAGTGTAGCAATACAATATTAAACTTTGTATACAGATAAAATGTTTCATATAAGAGGACATCATGTTGAGCCCCATTAACTTACAAACATCAGAATTTACTTTCTGAACATTGAAGTTTGGATGAGCCTGGACATGCATGGGAACATGAGGCAGGGTGGTTTCAGTCCATTCTCTGCCCAAAGCAACTGCCATTATCCAGAACTGTCTCTGAGGTTGTTTCACTCAATGACAATATATTTTGACTAAATGTTGAGTATTAGGGCTAATTACGCATATTTAAGCATATCAAGAGATTTCAGTATGAACAGGAGTTATTTTAGTGATTTAAAGAAACCCCACTGTGAGAAGATATAGCTCTTTCTTCCCGTCTTAAACAGGGTCTTATTAAATCCTCTTAGCTAAAGTCCTGAGGAAACTGTATGTGAGCAATATAATAAGAACATTTTGCTACCATTTCACTAGGAGATTAATAGGTTCTCTATGGGTGCTCCAGTCTTCAAATGCATTGTATTTTTATACAGAAAAGGGATCATAGTCATTGTTTTTCTCCTTAAGGATAAAGCAGGCAGAAAATGGGGCAAGAATTGACACATACTATTTAATACTGTCTAAACGGAGCAATTCCTTAGAGAAGCAACTAATCATTTTTGAAACGTATTGTTGAAATTTTTCTCTATAGAAGAAGCAAACTACTGGACTGCAGACTGACTCTGCCCGTAAGACCCATCCCCCTAATTTCAAAAACATTCTGATACATTGACAACTGGCATGCTAAAAATCAGATCTTTTACACCTATCACACATTCTGGTGGCCTTATCCCACTGGGTTTACATAGCCCCTCCCTCCTATAAACTGGACATGCTTTCTCCCTAGTCCACACTGTTTTCCTCTACTTACCATTGCATGGCTTCCTGTCAAGTTTCCTGCCTGGCCTATACTCTGCTGTATTTCCAATGACAGCTCAAGTTATTCCTCTGAAGTATTCATGATATAATCTATTTTTACTTTTGAATTTTCAAAAATTAATGAATTCCCTATCTTCGGTGCTGACTAAATGCTGAAAACAAAGTAGTAATGCATGCAAAAGTTTTGTATCTCAAAACAGTCATCGAAGAAGAAAATAGGCAGCTTGAAGCAAAGAGCTCCACACAGGCTAAAATCCTCTAGAAACACACAGCTTTGAAAGATTCATCTTAAGAACATTCAGTGTGTTCTGAGAAAAGCACATGGCTTAGAAAATATTTTAGCCATTCTCGCCCTTATGTGAAGTGCTGCATGCAAATTAATATACAGTAAAATCAAGGAATCTCTCAAGGTCAGATTTCTTTAAGCTTTACAGAACTCTAGATATAACTAGATAATTTTCTCTAAAGAAAAGAAAAGTACTTTCAATAAATAATTGTTTCCAGGAACAATAATAGCTCTGTTCTAGGAAAAAAAAATCACTATCATATTTGAGTTCCAGAAATCCAAGGAAACTGTGTTCCCACCACTTTACTATAGTCACTGTGTAAAACTATGTGCAAGAAGTGGTGTAACCACAGTCTCTGTACCTCCTATAGGTGAACTGTTAGCACTCCATCACCTAAGACACAATGGCATCAGGTCAAGAAAATAAACTCAGAAGGGGGAAACTTTCTTTCTCTGAATTTATAGGAGAAATCAAGTTAGTAAATTGATTTCAAAATAATAATCAAATAATTGTCATTTAAAAATAAAAAATGTAATAAGTTAGTGCTTTTAGTATTACTTTTATATTGGCAATTGTCTTTGTTTTATTCACTGTGGCTGTGATAAAATGTTCTGATCAAAGAAACTATAAGTAAGAAAGGCATTGATCGGCTTACATTGCAGGTTACAGTCTTTTACTGTGGAAAATTTAAACATGAACTTGAAGAAGCTAGTCACATCTGTATTTAAGAGTGTACAGAAAGTGAACACACACATGCTTACTGCTCAGCATTTACACACCCCAGTTCCCAAACCCAGGGAATGGTGCCACCTACAGTGGAATAATGATATCAAGAAAATCACCGAAGTTATACTCAGAAGACCATTTGATCTAGGCAGTGGTTATTGAGACTTTCTTCCCATATGATCTATGCTCTGTCAAACTGACAATTAAAAATAGGCATCAATGCACCAAAATAATAGGCTTTATCTGTGCATCTTCATATGTGTACCTCATTATCCCTTTTCCTTCTTGGTTCCCTTCTCCCACTGCCTTCCCATACCCCTTCCCTTCTATAGCCCCTCATTGCCTCCCAGTCAGTCCACATGGCTATTCTTATTACATGTATTTTTTAACTCTAATTCCTAATAATATTTAATTTCATAGTTTTTTGAACAGAGTTATGCTGTGATTTATTAAAACATATTTTAATATAGAGTTTAAGCATGAGTTAAGAAAAAGACAGGTGCTGTATGCATAAGCTTCTCAAAGAAGGGTTCCATATTATTGTCACAGTGATGACTATAAGATCACTATAAGATACCATATGTCTTTGTAATTCCACTGTTAGATAATTTTCTTTTGTGCATGTGTGTATATTTTAATGTGTGCAGGTATATTTGTGTGTGCGGGCACCCATTCCTGTGTGTACCCATGCTTATGAAGTCCAATACACAATCTCAGTTGTCACTCCTCATGCATCCTATTCTCATTAACTAACTAAAATTTTTTTCTCTCATAATTTCATACATATATGTAATGCATTCTAATTACTCTTGACCTCCACCCCAATTAAATGTTTTCCTTATAAGAGTTGTCATGGCCATGGTGTCTCTTCACTGCAATAGAAGCACAAGCTGAACCAATCATATTTATAGCTAGTTGGAGAAGGTTGATGACTTTTCTCCTACAGCAGCCTACATGAAAGCTAGACGGTAAAGAGGAAGCTCCAGCTTAGGTCCAGCTTGATTTCTCTAAAACTTGCAATGAAAATGTATGGTGTCTTCAACAATAGGATTTTTTTTCTTTCATATAGTTGTGGTAGCCAACTGGTAAGAATGGAAAAAGGCAGTTTTGCTTGTAGGGGTACTCTGGGGCCTCCTTGACTAACAACTCATATGGAGGTATGGTGTAGGAGGTCCTTCTGTATTTGTGTTGCTTTCATTGGTTAATAAAGAAACTGCTTTGGGCATGGTGATAGGGCAGAACTTAAGTAGAAGGGGAGACCGAACTGCATCCTGGGAAGAAGAAAGCAGAGAGAGAGAGCTGTCATGGAGACGCCAGGTCAGACATGCTAAATCTTTCCCAGTAAGCCACGACCTCGTGGTGAACACAGATTAATAGAAATGGGTTAAATTAAGATATAAGAATTAGCCAATAAGAAGTTAGAGCTAATGGGCTAGGCAGTGTTTAAATGAATCCAGTTTCTGTGTGATTATTTCGGGTGTAAGCTAGCCAGCCGGGATGGAACAAAAGGTCCCAGCCTGCCACTCCCTGTAACAGAGGTACCCCCAACTACCACTGAGGCTTCCACTTAATAACTCATAACTTACAAAAGCAGCTTTATCTAGTTAAATCATATATCTCCCTTATAACTTATTTTTAAATTTTATGTTTATTTATTTTATCTGTTCAAGAAACATTTTATTGTTGCTCCAAGTATAGGAACTTTCCAAGCTGATGGAGCCTTTCAGAGCATCTGAATCTCAGTCTTTGTGGGCGTATCAGTGTGTTTCTCCCCAGTTCAAACAACCGAGCTAACCACAAACAGATTGATCTTAAACTCCAATTTTGATACTGAGCTTTGACTCATGAGGTTCTTCAGCACTGTCTTTAACTTAGAGACAACAGCTTCATCTACAGGAGATGCTGTGGTCACCATGCAAGGCATATTTTTATGGTAAATACTCATAGTGGTGGGAAAGGCAGAGATAACTCCCTGGGTGTTGCTTAGGTAACCGTTTTCAACAAGTAAATTCATTAGGTCGGCAGTCAGTGGAGAAAACCTTTCCTTCCTTATGATGCCCTTCAGACTTTTTATTTTTTGGTAGAGCACATAATACAGGGATTCAGAAGAGCGAGAAATACCTTGGGATCCTTCAGGAGTTGTCCCAGCAGCAGCAACTCCTTTTCCACTTAATCTAGCTTATCCTGTTTAGAGCAGCAGAATAAAGGGCGACCTTCTATGCCATATATCCAAGCAGGGGGCCTCACCAGCTTGGCAAAGGGCCTGACCACAGATGTACTGAAGCTCCACACCTGTTCTGACAGACTGGATGCTGCTGGGGTGGCCATCTATTCCTAAATTATATTTTTAATTGACTGACAAATAGTAGCTTTTCACATAGCTATCTTCTGCACTTTCTGTTTTTTAATTTCATAATATTAAAAGATTAAAACATTATCATTAGTCTACAGCAGTAATAAATAATAACAACTACGAGGTCTATTAAATAGGTTTAACAAAATCAAAATATCTGTTCATCATTTACCATTGATGTAAGTGTAAGCACTGCAGCTTAGATGGAAAAGGATCCAGATTTCTCAGATTTGTAACCTTACCCAATATGCTTACAGATCTTAAGGTAAGATTTATAACTTAGCAAACATTTCAGAAAGTCAGAACAAAACCAAAAGCACATAAAATTAATAACAATAGTCCTCATTGGGAATAGTCTATCTTTTTATTTTGTTCTGCCATATAGCAGGTGGCTCATCTGGGCATGGTACAGAGTTTTGTAGGAAATTTTTTAAACAAACATGCTTGGGTCTAAAGGAAGTGGAGCCATACCCCAACTCCAGAGCCAGTTTTTAATTGAAATGAGACAGCATAAAACAATAGTCTAATGCCATTCATACCTAAAGGGCACCTCAATTCCTGTAAAACTGAATCCAGTCATCTAAGAACAAGAAGACATAAAAATAAGAAAATGTTGAGCCCTAGACACAGACAAGAAACTGAGGGAAGGAGATGAAAGATACACCAGCCAGGGAGAAGTGTGTGTAAGGTGATGTGAGTCCCTTCTGTGTGCTGTAATTACCATTAATGAATAAAGAAACTGCCTTGGCCTGTTGATAGGGCAGAACTTAGATAGGTAGGGAAGACAGAACTGAATTCTGGGAGGAAGAAAGCAGAGTCAGAGGAATGACTTGGAGCCTCCAGAGACAGATGCTGGGAATTTTACCCAGTAAGCCACTGCCACATGGTGATACACAGATTAATAGAAATGGGTGAAGATGTAAGAGTTAGCCAATTAGATGCTAGAGCTAATGGGCAAAGCAGTGATTTAATGAATATAGTTCCTGTGTGGTTATTTCAGGGCTAAGTAGCCCAAAAGAACAAGTAACCTCTGCACCTGGCCTACTTTTTTGCTTTCTCCCCTCCTACTAGATCATTTTTATTTTTCCTATTTTTTGAGACAAGTGCTTTTGTTTTGTAAAATAAATTTCAATTTGAAATAAAAGTTTTTGAATGCATTTATTATTACTTTCTCTTTTTGTCTGTGTAAATGGTGTGTATGCATATTTGTATATATGTGCTTCTTTGTGGATAGGCACACATGTCTGTGGTTACACATATATATATATATATGCATGCTCATGTGGATCCCACAGTGCTTTTTATTAATAATGGTTTCTCCATTGAATCTAGAACTGTCTAGCTCAACTAATATAACTAGCAAGCTTGCCTCGGGAAGCCCATGGTTTGAACTATGGAGTGCCAAGATTATAGGTGAGATAACATTCCCAACCAGCATGTATGTGAGTAAGGGGACTTGAACTCAGGTCTTCATGCTCAGGCAGCAAGTTCTTTATCCACTGAGATACTTACCTAGCCACTATCACATATTTCTTATAGAAACTAAAATCTATACTGTCCAAACAAAAATATTACACCTCAGTCTGCATGTTGAACTGTCTTGAATTCTTAACATGAATAAAAACTCCAAGTGATTACACCTAGTGGCAGAAATGAAGTGGCCCAGCTTTTTCTTAATAGAATTTGTAACCTAAGTTCCAACCAGAACTTCTACTATCCTGCCACTTGCCACATTCTACCCTTGTCTAAAGCGGATTGCTTGAGGCAGATTCTGTAAGTGGAGCAGGACTCCCAGATGAGACTCTGAGATATCGATGAATTCAATCCTGTCGGCATTTCTGGCTGTAGGGAAGGCAGTCATAACGCATTTTCTTTACTCAAAAGGCCACTACCCTAAGTCTGTAAAGAGGACATTCTCCTATACAAGATGAACAAGATATGCTGGAGCTGTTCCAACACACTTCCTGCTCAAAGAGAGCAAGAACATGGGCCTAGTGTGGAATACAAAGGTATCTGGTACCCACAGATTTTATGATGTAATCGCGTCACACCATTGGCTGGCTCAGGTTCTGTCATGCGTGTAACTTGACCAAGGAGTGGGATGTGGTTGATTCACAAAGGAAGGATTTAGCATTTGCAGCTCTCAGTAGATGCTGCAACTACTGAACTAGAACAATCTCTTTGGTCCTCCTGTCTTTTTCAGAATTCTTTTAATGATTCCCAAATTATTTGAGACAATGGATAGAACTTAAAAGCATCAGTTAAAGAGTCAGGGAGAGTAAAATGGAGATCAGGAGGACAGTATAAAGTTATGATAAGCAGAAGTCAGAGAAGCTACCTAGTTATAAATGATTTAAAGTGAAAATAGCAGAATGGTTTTAGATTAGCACCCTCGGGAATCAATAGTCAATTTGAAAGGGTAAAGTTTTGAGAGTATTAACATTTGACAGAATCATTTGGTTTAATTTATAATGATTTTCATAAATAAAAATCAAAGGCTGTAACAATGTTTATGGTGTCTTAATTGCCATTCACTCTCAATTGACCACTATAAGCAATGGTTACTACATTACCTTTAGGCAATTTCTTTAAATCATCAATAATGCTGTAGAAGTATAATCTTCAGTTTATCAGTATTTGTATGTAATTATAAAGACTAATTTCTATACAACATTAAAATAGAATGTGCATTTGATGCCTCCCTGACTTTACTGGTTAAAATAACTGATCAGTTATAGATTTTTTTAATGATACATTCCATCTGTTTAATGCAGTAGAGAGATTTCAAATTCATGTCTTTGGTCTCAATTTCCCTGCAAGGTAACCAATTTAAGTGAAATAAAGTGATTTTTAATGGAATAGACTGTTCAAATGACCCTATTTCCTGAAGAGGGCATTTTCATGAATATTTATTTAATCTCTTTTACTTTTCTCAGGTTTTATTTTAAATTATGTTCACCAGTATAACCTCGGTAGCTGAAAAATCTATTCTTTTCATGAAGGTACTGAATAATAAACACATACCTGTTGCATAAGTTTCTAAAAGGTCCTATAACTTGCTGGTAAAATATTAATCTGCTGCCATCCAACCACAAATAACAGATACCCTCTTTTCCTTTAAATATTTAAAGAAAAATTTTAAAATAAACACACACAGAAATGATACTACAACAGTTGCAACTACATAACTTTAATCCATACACAGAACTCAAAACTTTATCTCTCTAAAATACATGACTATAACCAATATACATAAAAACTGGAAGACAGACCATCACACATTTGTATTAACTTGGCCAAAACTGACTCACATAAAGGTTCTCTTTTTAATATTTTAGCTAAAATAATTATAGCATTTTTTTCTTAATTTTTATCTTGAATTACTAAAAACAGTCAAGGAACATATTTGACCTGTATATATGTGAATTTTCATGACTTATCACTATTATTTAAACTAATTGGAATGGGGAAAATGCAGTTTCTAAGACACATTCTGTTCGGATGTTTCTGAGTCATAACAAAAATAAATTCTACAGAAAATCCCTGCACCATGCACTCAAGCTGAGAAGCATAACATATCATATCATATTTTCTCCCTCATACATGCATGCTGCTAAAACCGACTTTTGAGAGAGCAGGCTTTGTGAAATGTCTGAGGCTAACCACCTCTTTTAATGCTGGGATCACCACGCTTTAAACAAACTGAAAAAATTTGTCCAGTGCAGGCGCATGGTTTGAGACCTGTTGAGTAATTTACGTTTTTTTTCCCTCATTTTCTCTGCTTAAGAGACAAAAATGAAGTGACCAACTCATGAGATCTGGCACCACAGACACAGAAAATGGCCGGGGCAATTAGCTCTTTCTTTCCCTCTTCCATCATTTTCCCCTCCATCTGGATTCCAAGGTTCTCAGAAGCATTGCCTGCTTGCACTGCCTGTCATTATATTAAATAATCCATCTGCCACTTTTAAACTTTATAGTTAAAAACACTCAAACTCATATCTTTGAGACATCATTTAGTGTCTGTGTGAGACTGAAATATGCTCCATGTTCTCAAAAATGATAATGTCTTTTAAAAATGATAATGTCTATCCCATGGAGCTGTGGTAAAAATTGATTTAGGTAATACATGTAAAAATGGTGGAGTAATCAAGACCAGAAAAATACTTGGAATGGTATTCTAAATTCAAAGATGAATGTCTTCTACTATCTCACTATACTATTCAACATAATAAATAAAAACAAAACAACAAGAAAAACAAACAAATGGAAATGAGTGCTCTGGCTGGTAACTGAACTTCTATAATGCTTTATCCAGAAAACCAGGAGTTTCTTCTCTCAAGATGGCAACTCCCATTCCAACTAAAGAGCTGCATAAAGCCTGATCCGATTCAGTTCAAACCCTAATATCAGACTGGCTACTGCCTCTCCCTCTCTCAATTAACCTTGATTTATTTTTTGCTCAGTGTTGTGATAAAAGCCATAGGCATTAAGTCCAGTTCATGTTAGAATTTTCTATCACCCTCAAAAGAAGAAGAACACAGTGAAAGCTGAACTTATTTTGTTCATAAGAATAAAATGCTAAAATAACTAATTTAGCCCTTCATGGGGAAAGTCCTAAGACTTTAGTCAACTGTCAATTCAATATAGTCTTCCTCTGGGAAACATCTGCAAATGGTACTAATAACAGCAGCATCAATGATAATACAACCATATCTATAGATGCCTAAGTTATCTTGAGTGAGCAAGCATTTTCATATAGAAGCACCAGTGGTCACTCTTGTGACCCATTATCTTTCAATAATGGCAGTTAAATTTTACAAGATCAGTTAATTATAAGAGAGGTCTTCAATATCTGGGAGAAAGTAGATGACTAGGGTGCAGCTTGTACAAGCTGGGGGCTTGCGAGCTAGATCAACTTCCTCGTCGATTATTTAAGTACAGAAGTTTTCAAATTTTAAACACAATACAAACCATCAACCATAATGTAAACCATCACTGGGCTATTTTAAATAAAGAAGAAAGTGGTAAATGATACAAAGCATCATGTGGTGGAAAAAAATTCCAGAACTAAGTAAAAGTCAGTCAAGGGGATTGACTTCATAGACAGACAAACTGCCTTCAGAGGAAGTTTGGGACATACTAAGTTTGAAGACCTGGTAGAACAGGCGGAGAAAACAGGCAGTAGCTGTTATTTGACCTGGGATTGTTGCAGCTTAGATTCTTAGGAGCTTAGCATTTTAAAAGCTCTTCAAGACAGTAGAGAATTACACACAATGCAATAGGACAGATTCAGACATAAGCGACCTCTAAATGGGTCACAATGTTGGATAAATGCACTTAGGCTTGGGAGAGAAAATAAAAAGAGTATAGAAAGTCATAAAATAAAGTTAATGTTTTTTTTTAAAAAAATGGGTAAAGTCTTTAAAGAGACAGAATAAAGTAATAGAATAAAAAAAGCCACATAAAAATGAAAAATTCACAGAGAGTCTGGATTCTGTGTATTATTATGTTTTCTTTGAATTTTTTGACTGTGAAGGAACTAAGTACAGACAGATATTTCACTAGGTGGGCTGCTAAGCCAAAGCAGCATGTATATTATAAAGGTAT
>JAQHUG010000145.1:3976469-3990198 GCA_028555095.1 Dicrostonyx torquatus | reverse complement strand
CAACAGAGACAGTGTGCTTGATCTATTGGGAGCTCATCGAATCCAACTGGACCAGGACTGAATGAGCATATGACCTAACCGGACTCCCTGAATGTGACTGCCAATGGGGACTGACTGAGAAGCCAATGATAATGGCACAGGGACCTATCTCTTCTGCATGTATTGACTTTTTTCGGAACTTAGTCTATATGGATGCACATCTTCTTAGACCAAAATGGATAGGGGAGGGCCTTGGGCTTCCCATAGGGCAGGGTATCCTGCCCTATCTTAAGGAAGCAGGGGGAGGGCGGTGGGGTAGTGGGGGAAAGGGAGGGCCGGGAACAAGGGGAGTAAATGTAAATTTTTCTTTTAACAATAAAAAAATAAATAAATAAGTTTATAATGACAAAATGGTCACTGGTTACATACATCATATTCCCAGCAAATCTGGGTCATCTTTATAAGTGATCATTTTGTGAAGTGAACACTATTATATAAAATTTAGATAGACAGAATAAATTCTAAAGGTTTCATTTTATAAACCTCTATAATATCTTCACTCTAGATTAGGAGAGATCTAATAGGTGATCAGACTAGTAAGGCCCTTACCTGCATTTTAACTCTTTCTAAATCCTATTTCATTTTACCTGAACTTCATTAGTTTTCCATTTTATTCTTTAGGCTAAAACACTTTTCCCATTGAGATTGTTACGGCTGCCTTCCTATTAAGTACTCTGAGTGCCGGTGAGGTATACAGAGTCCATTCCTATATGGAACACTTAATTCAAAGTGTGTGAGTCCCAAGGCACCAGAACAAAGAGCAAAAGACTTCTCACTCACAGTGACCCCAAAGTCTCACTTCCTGAAATGTAACTAAGATCTAAACAGTCACCCTCAGGAGAATCATAATCATGTTTGTTCTCGGAGATTTTTATTTTAGGATCTGGACACATTTCAATTACCAGATAGAGAACAAAAAAAAACTTTATAAAAATAAATAAAAGCTGCAATCCTTAAGAACTCTCAGCATAAAGGGCCCTTTTTATTCTCTAAACCTATCGCTTTTGGACATGATTTAATAATGCACTGCCCCTTTGCAAAAGCATAATTGATCCTATATAGGACACAAATCTTGTTCTGGGAAAAGAATGTATTTACTGTTGAAGTTTGTCCATAAATAGAAAAAAAGCAGCTGATGGGCAAGGAAATGCAGATTACTGGGTCATCAAATAAATAAATACACAAGAAAATATAACTTACCCAGAATTCCCTTTAAAATGACCATTAGAACTTTCTTTTAAGATACACCATTTACAATAACTTCTCAAATTGCCCTGTTTTTATTACTGCATATATTCTTAATAAAATCTGATTTAAGAGCTATGTGTGGGATTCACATACACATCAATAGGACAAGCTTAACTCCATTATGTACAGTTTTGTTCTTTTTTTTTTAACTTGAAGAAACTGCAGAGAGAACAACTTGGATGTTTAGGGTTGCACTGACTGCACAGCTTTGTGTCCAGTTAGGCAGGATGGTAACACCTAGAATTCACTACTTACAAATTGAAGGGAGGTTCAGGAGTTCAAGGCTACCTTCCTCTAGATATATAGTGAGCTTTAGACCAGTCTGAATTGCATGGAACCCTGTCTAAATAAAACAAATGGTGGGGCATGTATCACATTTTTTTAGCATCTTTGCTCCAGATTCATTGTTTGTTTGGGTCAATAATCTCATAATTACAAACAATGGAAATAGACTCCATTTACTCCAGCAAAAAGATACTGCATTGAGATGATGCTGAGATAACTCACAGGTTTTCAGGAAGATCTCAGTAAAAACCGCTGGTCCTGTAATAGGTAAAAGGTAGAAATAAGCTACGGAATACCAGCAGCAGGTTATGCCAATACCACTGCGCACTGAAAACCAACAACTCAGTTTTGTGTTTCCACATTCAAAATCTAAAATTATAGGGTGTATTGACCTCTTCCGGCATGTTTGCATTAAAAATAAAGATTTCTGTTTCACAGAAACATTACATCTAAAATGAACAGAGATAAGGGTAAGATGTTTGCAATATACAAAACCAGCATGATATTTATAGCTAACATCTGATGGGAATTTTAAAAAAACTAACTAGGAAAACAGAAATCCCACTAGAAAACAGTATACGAAATCAACAGTTCTAAAAGAGAGAACTCCATAGTGGTGAAGCTTATGAAGAAAGTCTATGGCCTTCCAGTCATCAAAGAAATGTAAATTAGGTACAAGAGCAACTGCATGCCTCACATGTCACTGAAAAGCTGAATGACTGATGGGTGTGAGACACAGGCTCAGAACTAAGCAAGATTTCAGAGGTCACTTTCCAGAATCATGGATTCTGAGGGCTGCTTAGGAATCTGTAACAGAAGCTAAGAGGGTAGTAAGCAGCTACATGAACCCAGAGAACCTTGCATCTTTGCCTGATTCCAAAGATGCTGTACTGGGAGAAGCCTCCAGACCCTCAGTGCCAAAATTTTGCTTACAGTGCTGGTTTCAGGGTGGTATACAGAGGCAACCTCGCCTATTCGAGACCCCTAGGTTCAGGGCAGAACTAGGCCTAAAAGCTGCAGTGTAGATTACATCTCCTGTTTTTGTAGACTAGTTCCCACTGCCCGACTCTTCTACACCAATTCCTCCACAGTGCACAATAACCTTCACAGCCGAAGAGTCAATTCACTGTGTCTCAGGGTATCTGGTTGGAATCACAGTTTCTATTTTTGCCAGGTTTGGAATGGATTGACTCTCAGTTATTAGCCCAATCTGGTGGGCTTAGCAGGTTAGAACCATTCCTGTCTGGGTTCATCTTGATATCATTGTAGGAGCATCTACTTCAGGACGCAGAGGCCACCTCTAACTCGGTGGTTAACAGAAGTGGTGTCTGTTTCTGTTGGGTTCTTATTGGGAACAGAGACCTTATTCAGAAAACACTGCCATGGACTGCAGACTCCGGGGGTCTTTGCTGTGAGTATCTTGCTGGACCAGTAAAGAGGGGAGAGATCAGACCCTCCCGATAGCCTTCCTTGGTGCTAGAAGCAGGAAGGTGAGACAGAAGAGTCTCCGCAGCCCATAGAGCCTCACATGCAGGAAGCAAGCAGAACACCACACTTCAAAGCTGACTTCCACAGCCCAGGCTGGGAAGGTGTCCTGAGAACGATGTTCTAAGAGAATTGGTGGTATCTGGACATAAACAAACTAAACTGAACTGAACTAAATTAAACCAAGAACACATCTTAGCAGCCAGAGAATGAGGAGATAGTATCGTGCAGGGCAAAATTAGAAAGCACATGACCTGGAGAAGAGCTACACACTAAATAACAGCACCGGAGTCCCAACATTCTTGCCTCTGTGAAACCTGTTCTTACTGGTCCAGCATTTCAGCAGTAGGTCTGACCCTGCCCACTTCTCAGTTCTCAGACAATCTCTATTGAGCACTCAGGAAGCCAGATCAGAAGGAGTGAGACTCTGAGGACATCCTGGACATGGTAGTAAGACCTGTCTAGAAAGACCACTAACAGAACTGCAGATGGAGCTCCTCCGGGAATGTACTTCTTTAGTATGCGTAAATAATTGAGGGTTTTATTTTCTTTTGTTTTGTTTTCAATTTAAAAGCAGAGGGTTTTTTGAGAGTGTAACTACAGTATTTCTCCCTTCCCTTTCCTCCCTCCAAACCCTCCCACATATGCCTCCCCAATCTCCTGCAAATGCATGGCCTCGTTTTTCACTAATTGTTATTTATGCACATGTATATATGTATATGCATATATGTTCCAAACCATCACCTGTTCAGTCTGTATACTATTCCTTGTACATGTGTTGTCAAGGCTGGCTGACTGCCACTCAAGTATCAATTGATGAGCTGAGTTTGATCCACTGCCCTGTGTTAATGGATGCGGTGGCAAATGCCTACAGTCCTATCACTCAGGATTGGAGTCAGGAGGGTCAGAAGTTCAGTGATATCCTTGGTTACACTGGGAATTGAAAGCCAGTGTGGGTATCAAACCCAAACAAATAGAAACAAAATTTCAGGGGACTGCATCTGAGATTTCAATATTTCTAAAGCTACGTTCAATCTCTTTTGTGCATCCAGAGATGTAAATCTGTGATGCATTTGAATATTATGATCTCATCTAAAAATAAAATAAATATGAATAAATAGAAACAACATGAATGAAGTCACAATAAGAAGTTGCTTTAAATCTTGTTATTCAGACCCAGACTAGAAAGGCAGAGAATGCTAAGTGCTGGCAGTGGCATGAGCTATAAGAACCAGACCCACTGTAGTTGGAAATAAGAACAAGGTAAGATTTTATCAGAAATAATCTGACTCTACCCAGTTAATATAACATGTATATAAATCTTACATTAAATATACATCCCAAAGATGTTGAACAAAAACACTAAAGATTAAGCATGTATGTTACCTCCAGTGTTACTATGGAGGAAATCTCATATGTCCATCATTGATAGAGAAATAAAAGTTGAACAATTGAATGCTTACCACACAATAGATTGTACTCTGCAAGCAACAGATTAGATATTCCCATAGTACTCTGGGAAACAAAGGCATTGATGAGACTCTATCGACCTCTTGACATTAAGACAAGGCAATGTCATCTACAAAGTTTAAATTGAAAAACCACACAACCCAGTTCCAAGCAACTACAAAAGGAAACAAAAACTCATAATGTTACAATGTTTTATGTATTTTATGACTTTATGTAGGCCATATCCATAGCTATCATAGTGGCCTTTGAGTCAGAGTTGAACATGCTAGCTCAAAGCGAAAAATAAAGGCAGCATAAAATACATTACTCAGTGTCATTCATATTTACCAAAATTGCACACATTCATAAAAATAATATACATTTTATATAAGTAAAAACACAAATAGGCATGTTTTGTATATTAGAAAGCATGCATATGATGTGAATTAAATGTGGAATCAAATGGACTGCTAAGTAGCTTAAATAAAGCAGCAGTCTTGAATGGAATAGAATTGATAATAATTATGACATAAGAGACATTCATGCAGTCTTCTAATGCATATACCCATATATTCTAATCCCTTTTAATTTCTGAGAAATGTTGCCCTTACATGTTTTTTATTGTTTTCTACTTGCTTAATTGTTTCTCTTTCTTTAGGTATATGTACATCTTCTCCCAGGTTGAAAATGACTTTTGCACTGAAATCATCCATCCCACAACTTCCTCTCCCAGGCCTTTTTAGGATACCCCACATATGCCTTAAATGATGTACTTTGGTCCAGGGCATCTTGCACTAGAATTTATTTATTTATTTTGCTTAAGTCAATCTCCTAACCTTACCTATTACAACACCACTCTCTCACACATGAGAATATATATAATTGATTCTTCAGACAGAAGGAAATTTATTTCTCACAATGTTAAAAAATATTTGTGTTCACTTTGGATATACTTTTCCTGAGGGCAAAGGCTCAGAAATATAATTATTTATAAAATTTGCTCAAGTAATTTTCACATCTTCATAGATGGATTTCAAATTTCCACTTCTCTTTATATCAACCTTTAATTCTTCAGAAATAATAGAAAGATTATTTATCCACTGACTAGAATTTAAAGTGTCTCTCTTCAGCATGAAGAATAGTGCTTCAGCATAGCATATAAATTGTTTTAGAAATATGCCCCCCAACTCTTCTTTCAATTTTGTCTCCTGCCAGAATTCTTCTTCCCCAACTCATGCTTATTTTGATGCTGCTGTGACCAATGACCTAGTAGATGCAATTTAGAGCTGAAACTATTTTAACTCACAGTGTCGAGGTATCAGGCCATCACAGCACAGAAAGGAGGTGGATATCAGTCCATCATAGCACCGAAAGGTGTGGCAGCAGAGCTAACTCAAGCCATGGGATGAGAGTTTGCAGCTAGTCACATAGCCACAGCAGACCATCAGCAGCGACCCCCAATGGAGCTGGCCCACCAGTCATATCTTGCATCTCAGAAGTTCAAAAGCATCCCACATCAGTGGCATCAGTGGGGGACCAAAGGTTTCAAACACATGAGTCTATTATGTCATTTCAGATTCAAATAATAACACATGTGTTTTATGTCATGATAATAGGAAACTCTTTGTCTCCCAAGAATAACTCCCTGAACTCTTGCGGTACTATACCATCTACATTGCTCACTGCTTGTAATCCCCATATAGCCTCTATCAGATAAATTTATGCTCAGTCTGAAATGCCTGGTCAGGTATGATCTTCCACACAGGCATTGATACAAACTCACTTTCTTTTGTGTTCTTATAACCTGCCACTAGAATTCTATATTTCTATTAAATAACATCAATCATCCTTTATAATCAGAACCTAAGGAATATTTCTTTTTCTTTCTGCAATTCAGATAGGGACAATTACCTTGTTCAGCAGCATCTAAGCCACTTCTTGTAATAAAAACAACTTTTTCACATGTAAAAATGGATTAATTGGATTGGCTTACAACCCCTGTTGCCTCATCCAACAGCAGCTGCCTGTGTACTGGAAAAGCAGGGAAACACATAGCTGTTCAGTCCAAGAAGCTGAAAATTGAAGTTCCCTGTTGAAGAGCTGAAAGCTCTCAGAAGTATTGCTGGTGTTGGTTTCATGATAAAAGGCAGAACCAGCTGAAATTGGTGGGTGATGAAGGCAGCAATGGATGCACTCACTCGGGAAGAAAGGAGCTTGTCCATGGACATTATCCAGCTTCCTCTTCCAACTTCTTCCATCTGTGCTTTCAGCCAATGAAGGGCACTACCCACTCTCAGCGCCTGTCTCACTCACTGTTCCTCTTCCATACACAAGTCCTTATTGAAACTACTATGACAGACACACTCAGAGTTGCTGTCCACGACCTTCAGACAACTCTCAATCTGGTTAAATCGATGCCTGCCTCCAACCACCTCTCTTGTTGCATGCTACACAGTAGAAGTAGGATTTTTAACATAGGCAATCTGGCTTTAGAATAGTATCATAACTATTATGCTATACTGTAAATGGAGACTTCTGTCCTTCCTGACCCTGTAGCAATTCAGTTCCAAAAACTCACACAGAAACTCCATTAGTTACAATACTATTTGGTCAATGACTCAGGCATATTCCTATCAAGCTCTTGCCTCTTAAATTAACTCATTTCTATTATTTTATATGTCACCATGATGTTCATGGTTTTCCAGTAAGGTCTGGCGTCTTTCTTCTTTGGCAGCTACATGGTGGCATGGAGCTCCCTGGCACTGCTTTCTTTCTCCCTTTGTTCAGGTTTCCCACCTACCTATATTCTCTTCTGCCATAGGCCAAAGCAGATTCTTTATTGACCAATGTTAATAAAAATATATTCACAGCACACAGAAGGGAATCCCGCATCACTATACTGTCCCTTGATATCATTATATGGCAAACTTTTTCTGTCTAAGAAAATTCTTGGCAATAGATTAAAAAAGAAAGTCTTAAAGATGTATGAATAAATAGAAAAATATGTGGGTGAATTAGTTGTATTCATTTTTCAGTATCTTCCACTTCGTCCAGCCACCAAATTATCCCACAGCAATATGTAATGCTCAATAAAATTATCCCACAGCAATATGTAATGGTATATAAATAGTCAATAAAATCTTCCACATTTCATACTCTAAGTTTTATAAAAGCCACTCTTTGTCTATTCCAATTTGTTATTAGCAATTATAATTAAAAACAGATTGACTAGACATCTATTAATTTTATGGGTCTCCTTAATGTTCAAATATTTGTCAATCACTGTTTAAATATATTTACAAATATGTTCTGTGATGGATTTTTTATTATTAAGTATTCATTTTTAAAGTTTTTAGGTATTATTATGAAAGTCAGAGAGACTTCAAACTCTGATCTCTCAGCCTCAGCCTCCCAAGTGCTAGTAGAATCTCTTTTGCTTTGTTTTGCTTTCTTAATCTTGTATTTTACTTTATTTTTTACATTTTCCCTTTTATTGAAAAATAGATTATTTTCTCATACAATATATCCTGATTACAATGTCCCCTCCCTCTTCTCCTCCCAGTTGCTCTCCACCTCCCCTCCCATCTGGATCCACTCCCTTTCTGTCTCTCATTTGAAAAGCACAGATTTTTAAGAGAGAACAACAAACCATGACAAAATAAAATACAATGAGATGAAACAAAAAAAATTCACACTGAAGTTGAACAACGCAAAAATAGAAGGAAAGGAGCTGCAAGAGAAAGCACAAGAATCAAACACCCACTCATTCCATTCCCACACTCAAGAGTTCCATAAAAATATTAAATTTGGAACTATATTATTTTCAAAGAGGACTGGTGCTGAGCCATTCAGGTCCTCTGCCTGTTGCTTCAATCTTTGTGAGTTCATATGAGCTGATTTAGACGGTCTTATCCCAGTCTTATCCTCCTTCCTCTCTGACTCTTACACTCTTTCTGCCTCTTCTTTGGAGTTCCCTGAGCTCAGGGAGGAGGGATTTGATGGAGATATTTCATTTAGAGCTCTGTGTTCCAATGTCTTTCTATTTGTAATGTCTGACTGGATCTCTGTATTTGTTCCTATCTACTATAGAAAGAAACTTTCTGGTGGTGGCTGAACAGGCACTGATTTAAGGGTATAGTGGAATATGATTAGTAATCCTTTCACTGATACTTTTTAACAACTGAGCACAGTGGGAAATATTTAATTGCAATGGTTAGTTTATAAACACTGGATTTAAAGGGGAGAAAAAGGGGATAAGGGGAGGAAGAAGGAGGACTAGAGGGAACCCATGGTCAAGATGGGGAAGGACAGAGATGGAGAACAAGGAAAGAGATATCTTGATTGAAGGAGCCATTATGGGGCTAGCAAGAAACCTGGCACTAGAGCAATTCCCAGGAACCCACAAGGATGATCCCAACTAAGACCCTAAGTAACAGTGGAGAGTGTGCCTGACCTGGCCTTGTCCTGTAGTCAGATTGATGGCTATAGAACTTACATCCAGCAACTGATGGAAGCAGATGCTAAGAACCACAGAGGAGCACTGTCCAAAGTCTAGTCCAAGAGAAGGAGAAGTGAGAATTCGAGCAAAGAGGTAAAGATCATGATGGGGATAGCCAAAATAGCTTACTTGAGTCAATGGATGCCTTCCAACTCCAGCCTGACAGCAAGGGAACCAGCACAGGACCAAACTCGGTCCTTGGAATTTTGGTGACAGTTGTATGACTGGAGCAGACTGTAGGGTCACTGGCAGTGAGACCAGGATTTATCCCTACTGCTTGTTCTGGCTTTTATTTTTTTTGGAACCCATTCTCTCTGAAGGGATACCTTGCTCCCCCTAGATATATAGGGTCTTGGCCTTGCCTCAAAGCAATGTGCTAGTCTTCATTGACTCCCCAGGGGAAGCCTTACCCTCTCTGAGGAGTGGATGGGGGGTAGAGGGGAGATTGTAGGAGGAGAAGGAGAGGGAGTGGGAAATGGATTTGGCATGTAAAATGAGAAAAAGTTTTTTAAAAAAGTAAATTTTAAAAATGCAAAAATATCGGATTTATTGGTCATTAATAAGCTTTATTTTGCATCTTTACCTCTCTGTTCATTTACTAAACTGATTTCTGTGAACTCACCAAACCACCAATGAACAAAAAATTAGCAATGACGTATGCGTTTCTTGTTCTACGCCTCCTGTTGAAAAGTGACTGCTATGCCAAATTTATTTGGCATGCTTTGTTAGTTTCTTTTCATTTTATGTCAAAATAGAGATGCTTCTGAACTGTAGAAAACATGATATACTGTGCATTATTCTACTGAGAACACCTTGTCCTCTGAGCATTATATAAAAAAAAAAAATCAGTCAATGTCTGTTTTGGGTTTGGTTTAGAGTTTTTTATTTGTTTGTTTTGTCTTTTTTTTTCAGGAACGATAATTCTTCTAGAATGGTTAATTTGTGTTGTTAATTATTGTGTTGGGTGATATCATTTCAAGAGACAGTCGCCTCCTCTCTGAGTAGTCTCAGTCTTTTCAGATTTCCATCCACTCATACAACAAAAAAAAATTAGTATATGTTTAGATTTAAACATTTTTAAATGGATATAGCTAAACTCTAAGCGCATTATCTATTGATTTATTTTTAATAAGGCATAAAATTTCATGCATGTGCGTCTTCAGCTAACTACTCAAATGCATTAGAAATTACTCTATGGCTCACTTATAGCCTTCCAGTTTCTTCTTGGCTAGACTGCTTCTTTAATAAGCACTATTTTAATATATCTACTATGTACATGGCAACAATTAAAATACTAGATATCCCCTTTGTTTGATCATTTTCAAGAACTTTTAGTAACCAATTACAGAGGGAATGAACTCTTATCCTGACCCCAAAACGTTGGATAACATCTAATTCATCAACAAACACTAGAACATGACTTTAGCAAATGACACAGCAGAGGTAAAATTGCAGTGAAGTGGAGCGAGGCCAAAAGGGGATAACAGAGTACCAATGAACAACACCAGCTTTCCTTATTGGCTTGGTCCTTGGTCTGAGTGTTCTCAAAGCAAATTAGTTAAGATCGCTGAACCTGCTTATTCATCTGTTTACTTGGACTAACAATTCCACCTAGTTCACAGCGTTGCTATGAAGACTAAATGTTTTTATATTTATAAAGTTATTAGAAAATGTCTGTCACATAGTACAAGAAAATATAAGTATTTGTAGGTAAGTGATTTTGCTAATATTTTATGCCATATTTACTTTTAACTTGAGTTTCATTTTGATTTATTATGAAAATGATAATAATCTGTTGACATTGGTTTTGTGAGAACATATTCTGTGGGAAACTATGAAATATGACAATTATAACAGAAGACTTCTCTTAAAAATTATAGTCAGTAATTTTATTCTGCATAGGTCTTAGCTACTTTTCTGCTGCTGTGATAAGACATCATAATGAAGTAAACTTTTAAAAGGAACCATTTAATTTGAAGCTCACAGTGTCAGAGCATAATAGAGGACATGCTCATTATGGCAGAATTCCAGCAGACATGGCACTGGGACAACAGCAGAAAGGTTACATGTGGAGATAACAGTCATGAGGTTGGAAAAAAAAAAAAAACACTTGGAATGGCCTACAGCTCTGAAACCTCAAAGCCCACCCCCAAGCTACATTATTTCCCAAACAGTTCCACCAACTGGAGAAGAAACTTTCAAACACATAAGCCCACGGCTGCCATTTTCATTCAAACCACCACTGCATACATGCAAATTTCAAGTGAGGCTATGGCTCTGACCTACTTCATTCTGCAGTGCATATTAGCTGATATTTTACTTTGGGCAAAGAACTACATAAGAGCTTTAGAGAATTTAAAAATAAATCAGACATGAAACGATTTTGAGCCGCTTACAGAGAAGACAAAATAAATTGTCGCAGGTGGGGCCAATGAAATGTGAAGCAGTTACTATTGTGGTGGACCGTGATGGAAAGGGAGAGCATGCAGAAGAAAATTGCTCCGCATGAGGGAAACATAGGATTATGAAGATGGGAAGGAAGCTAGTGAAGTCTGACGTTAGGAAAACCAAGGTCCTATAATAATGGCCAATCATAATTGATCATGTGTTATGTTTTAAGTACCATACTAATTTGTATAAAAACAGTAGCATATTATTCTTCATGACAGCTCCAGGAAGATATTGATGTCATCCCATTTTACAGATGAACTTACTGGAGATCAAAAAAGTTAAGCATGATCTCTACATTCCCACACTAGCTGCTGAGAGTCTAAAATCTCAGTTGAAACCTATACTGATTCTACGTGAAACTGACTTAGAATTATGAATAATTTAAGATATCCCATTTTAGTTCTTTTTCTTTGGTTTCAAAAGGGAATCATAAGTAAAGATTTGAGTCTTAAATAAATGTTGAAATTCATGTTGCATAGAAAGATGCTGTCTGAAGAAGGCCCTGACCCATGTAAAAAGTAACTGCTTTAACTCTTTGAAGACTGAGAGCAATTTCATAAAAGACATCCCCATAGAGGTTGTTTGTTTGTATCAGTGCTCATAGAAAGAAATAAGGTTAAGAAGGATCGGTCAAAAAAAACTTTCCTAAAGTGACAGCAAAGCCCTCAGTCTACCTCATTGGGAACCATGCCACTGTAATTGCTCCTTAGAGACCTCCCAGCAAAGGTGAGGGCTCCAACCTTGATGGTAGCAACAGCATGTTCATAAATCACTAGGAAAAAGACAAGACTGGATGGTGACGACCTTAGACAAATGCAGACTGTTCAGTCTAGCCATCCCCAAGGGCAATTGAAAACCAGCAGGTTCTCTGCTGACTGCTCTCCTAAAAATCAGTTCTTCACTTTAATGAATGACCTTCATAGGTAAGACTTACCGCACTCTCTGCACCAATAATGCACTAAGACTAAGTCTTCAGACTTACTCTAAGTTTATTTATCCCAGATATAAATTGGTGCTGGCCATCCATGGCTGCTTTACCTTCTGGTTCCTTCAAAAAAAAATGTCCTTGTCTCTGTGGCTTTCTTTGTCTTTGAGGCGCTAATATCCTTTTCATTAATGCACGGAAGGGGAAAGAAATGGTAAAGAATCACACAAGGACTTCATAAGCAAAGACTCAGCTGGGAGATATTACTCTTTTCCCTGTTTCTCGGGGAAGACTTTAGTTATGTGACAACAGTAACTAGAAGGACAAAGGGGAAAATAGTGAGCCTTGAAATTTAGAAAGACAGACAAGCACAGTTAGGGCTTTCTCTATATGCTAGTTCTTTAGCAAGGAAATGTGTCAACTCCATTTGCATGAGTGACGTCTCCAAGATGAGGCAGACACAATAGCTGATGTAGACAAATGTACAAAATTTCTAGATACAGGAAAATCGGGTCAAAATGATTGACAAAATCCTCATTTTTGCTTTTTTTTTTAACTTGTCACTCTCTTTTTTTTTCAAAGTTATACTTTAAGCCGTTTTATCTTCTTACATTAATATTCTTTTGCAAAAGATGGTCCTATTTTTTCTTGTTATTTCATCTAGATTCTTTAGCCTTTGAGGCCAAGCAGCTAGAGGAAGACTTGGGTGATCTTGCTTTTGAAAACACTGCCTTTTCTGTTCCAGAGAGTTTTTCAGAATCAAAAGAATAGTGATGGATTTTATGCCACAAACACCATAATTTTATGTTCACAAATTTCAAGATTTAAACATTTACTCTAAACCTAACATTTGTAAAAGGAATACAACTTCATTTTTGGCTTGAGTCTAGATCAGATGGGGTTGCATATAATAACATACCATGCTGGCATGCTGATTTTCTCATCCTCTATCTCTAAACATCACTTTGCCTACATAGATGTCTATGCCCTATAAAATAGAAGTAAGCCGTTTTACTTCTTCATCCTTTATTTTTATCAGGGTGAGAAGACTCATTACCAGGAGGAACTGGGGATTATTAGTCATTGGCACATATGTGGCTGGTGCTTGCTTTAGGGATTTGTCCATCTAATTCCTATATATTAAACCTTCATAGTATGCTAAAGTTGCCCTGCCTCCCATTTTATAGATAAAAAAAGGGATTTATAAAAATGTTAAATACATCAAAAATCATAATGATAGCATTATGACAAAAGGTAGAATCTTTTTTTGGCTAGTTTCATGTCAACTTGACACAAGCTAGAGTTATCTGAAAGGAGGAAACATCAATTAAGAAAATGCCTTCGTAAGA
>JAQHUG010000145.1:3915907-3976149 GCA_028555095.1 Dicrostonyx torquatus | reverse complement strand
GAAAGAAAGAAAGAAAGAAAGAAAGAAAGAAAGAAAGAAAGAAAGAAAGAAAGAAAGAGGGCTGAGTAAGTCATGAGAAACAAACTAGTAAGTACTATTCCTCCACGGCTTCTGCAACAGTTTCTGCCTCCAAGTTCCTGTCGTATTTGAGTTCCTTCCCTATTTGAGTTCCTTTCCTGACTTCTCTCAGTGACAGACTGTTACCTAAAACTGTAAGCAAAATAAACCCTGTCCTCCCCAAATCTATAGAATGAGATAGCCCTGTGGCTGATAAGAGATTTCCATTTCTTCTCCCTTGGCTAGAAGCAAGGTTTAAAGAATGACCCAATGCACCCATCGGCCATGGCCCACACATGACCTGGCACACAGAGTGAACTGGAAGCATGTTTCCATCAAGTTGTACTTCCTTTAAGCTAATTAAAGGTTTGACAGTAAGGAAGGGATCAGGAACTAAAAGAGTCCTTTTGGAGTCAGTGTGCTGTGCACAGTAGTCTTCTACTCCCGCATTAGCCCACAGTGCTGTGCATGGCAATCCCCCACTCTAAAACATCTGTTCAGTGAGCTACTCATAACAAAAGCATCTTGATAACTCAATATGCAGAGGAGAGAGTAAAGAGTCAGGGAAAGAGTTATAGGCTCTGGTTCCATTTGGCTCAGAACTTGTCACGTGGTGAGAGTTTAGGAAACATTTGCTTTTGTTGATATGTTTAATTATTTTCAACAACAGCCCATCAAAATTAACACTTTTTCAGTAAGAGAAACATTTGATCATTTTCATTCAAGTAGACATATTTGCAGTGGCTTAATTAATTAGAGAAAATGGGCAATTTTCCCTAGGCCATTCACTATTTAGCAGATAACAGTTGTCCAAATTGCCTGCATTCTCAAAGGTGGACAATAGGTCCTGTCTTAACAACACAAAATGCAGATGAATCCGGATGATGATTTTACAGTCTTCATTCACTTGGAACAGGTGTTGGCAAATTTAAATAGATGTAACCAATTGGGGTTTCTCAGGACATGTCGTCACTAACCAATGTGTAGTGTTTATTACTAAACAATTTTTCCTTCTTTCTCTACCCTCCTCTTATTCCATGTCCTTATGCAAATGGAATATGTTTCTTTCCATTCCTGTGCCAGATATGTCCAGATGTTATCAGTTCCATAGAAGAAGGAGCCTAGGCAGAGGCTAATACTACCTCCCCCAGAATGTAAATGGACAGTAAGAAATCAGATAGATAGTATCAGTTAGTACATGTCCAATAACGAACAGGTTCATTCACTTCCAAATAGTCAAACATCACCTAAGGAAGCCATGACTCATATCTAAATCTCATCACTAATTTACTGCTAATGATAGATACTGCATTTTTTTCTTGCCACAACTGTGAATTTTTAATCTAATAAACATTTATTAGGATTGTATTTAGTGAAAATGAACACAGTTCTTACGAAGCAGACAGTGGTGAGGAGGATACAGATGCACTTGCCACGTGGAATGAAAAGAAAGGCATGTGTACAAACACATCATAAAAACTGTTATAAAGGAGACAGAAACATGAGAACATTTCTCATTAAGAACTGATATGAGAAAACACAGTCAGAAACTAGTATTGCTTCAGAAATGAGATCAGAAATGGCTCCAAGTAGCTTTTTGGCTGCTTCTTAAAAGACGGATAGGATTTCAACAGGATGAAATGTCCACTCCATGATGAAATTAAATAATAAGTAGAATGGCTTGTTAGGAAATAGCCAGAGGTATAGCTGACTGAAGTCCAGGATTGTGACTAAGAGCTGTGAGTGCTGAAGCTAGAATTAGGACCTGAGAATCTATCAAGGTTCACCCACTTCCACTTCCTGCATCACACATGTGGAAACTGAAGCACATAGATTAAGTACCCATCGCATTCCACACAGCTAATGCCCTGGGCTCCCCAACTTTCCAGGATGAATCATTTTACATTACCTAACATTTGAACATAGATAATGGATGAAATTGGATACTGTATAAGATTCTTGGTTCTTCTCTCTAAGAAGTGATTTGACACTGAAAACTTTGAACCCGGAGGATGATGGTGAGGGATATAGACATCTGATTCTCAAAGCACTGTGGAAGGGAGCTGAGGAAGGAAAGCACTCATGAGGGACAACTGGAGCTGTGACAACCCTGCCTAAAAGCAGGAGAGGGTTTGATGCCTGGATAGATCACCATAATAAGAACTAGAGACAAGAGCTAAAGGACAAAATGTAAAAGAGGAGCCAAGAGGGTTCTGTATATGTCTATTGAGAGCCTCTTCTACACATAATACTGAAGAGAGATAGTATTAATCCCTCCACTCCATCATACTATGCCCATTCAAACTGATGGCATCACCATTTTCCTTGAAGGAGAAAAAAGAAACAGAATATAAGCAAAAGAGCACTACTTGGTCCAGATCTCCATCAGACTAGTTCATAGCATTTACTGAGCCATATCGCCAATTTCTCTTTGTTCCATAATATAACTAACTGAGGAGCATTGCCTGGATAATGTCTAAGGCCCTTCCTAGCTCTTTTAACAGTGGTTGTAAATTAGAGGTGTAAGAGGGAGCACAGAGCCAAAGACTGATACAGAAGCCTCGACCTGATACAGGATTCATGTTCACAGCTTCAGAACTCATTTGTTCTCCCATCTGAGCTCCAAGAGAATCCTGCTTGACTGTTCTTCCCTGAACACTGAAGATAAGCACATGGCCTTTGAAGGTACTAGGAAAGGCTCCACAGAGATGTGACTTAGCACTATATTCCATGTAGCAAGGTCCAGAAATAGCATAGCCCAGGCAGGAGGCTGCTGTGATGCATGTCCATCTTGACAGTGTGCTCAGCAAGTCACTGAGGAGTCAGCTGCTATAGGGTGCATGGCAGGAAGTCAATCAGGGCATTGCCTCCAGGCCATAAGTACCTCATTGACTTGATGCTCTCTGAGAAGGCCTTTTCTTTTTTATCCCGTTATCAGAGCTTCATGGCAGAAGTCTATGGTTAATCAAGGCTGCACAACAGCCCTCACATACCACTTTCCTCAGTGGGATGAGTAACCAGCCAGAGTTCCAAATAGAAAATCTTCTAAGTATTTTTTTGTTTGTTTGTTTCTTTGTTTCATTTCTGAGCCAATGCAATGCAGCATGGAACAATATGATGACTTTCAGTATCAAATAATCAATTATGCAGAATGCTTCATTAACAATAACTACTGGAGTCATTGGCCAGGGTCATCACAATGCAGCTCATCTGAGCTTGGATGCACTGACCCCACCCACTCTCCCTGTCAAGCGATATCAAGGAACAGATTCATCAGTAGTAATGGCCAGATGTTTGCTTGTTAACAGTCCTTCCAGAATCACAAATGTGATGATCACGGGGCATTTAATCTTGTCAAATTTTGTGACAGAAAACATGCTTAATTTATCATAAGCTTTGCATAAATCAGAGCTCTTGTTTCAACAAATCAAGCCAAAAAATAGAACAATAACTTTAAATGTGGTCTATTTGCACAGTGAGTCAAATATGATCTTTGAAGAGCTGGGTGAATGGTTTCTGTTTTTCACATCCCTATAATGCAGTATTGAGGACTTGAGCATCTCCCAGACTACACTCAAGTTCTAAGATGAACTAAAAAATAAAGACAAGTGACCCGTAATAGGATATGTCTTCAGCTTTTCAGTCTGGCCTTGTGGTCCTCCACTCAATGTCTGTCTTACCCACTTGTCAACTGGTTTGACCACTTTGCATTTAGTCATGTTCCTTGGCACCCTAAATGCCCTAGACCATGGGACATTAAAGTGATAAGGGGTAAGTGTAAAAGGCTGCATTGCTGTTGTATCTGTGTGTCTCTATGCATCTCTTTACAGGGTATTCCGAGACAACACTAGCATATCCTATTCTTCTCTATGATGTGCCTTGTGTCTACATCATCCACAACTGTGATACATAGAGCTTGTCTTCTGATTGCTTCTGGTTCCTATCTCCCTAGCCTAGTCAGCCGGATAAATGTGTCAGCTGTATAGCACTGTTCCCACTTGATCACAGTGAAAATATGAGAAATCCTCAGAGGGGTGACAGCAAATTTAGAAAGGAAACTAGAATCTGAAACTTCTATCCAAGCTTAGGATTATAATTCAGTCTTCCACATACTATGTGACTAAAGCAAAGTATTTAACCTCTTTGGGACTCAGGTTCTTCTCATATTAAATTAAGTACTTATAATGAGCAAGAAAATAGTCTGTAAAGAAAGGGTTCTATACATTATCTGGCATGTAGTAATGACTCAATAAATATTTTTGACCTGTTTAGCAAAAACAGGAAATCATAGAATCTCTTCCACATATCCTCCCTTGTTTCTCTTTCTGTGTCTGTTTCTGTCTTTGGTTTTCTGCTATCTGACTTTCATATGCACACACACATGCATATAATGCCAAGAAGCTGAAATATAAAACTGAAATAAAGTACTGAATCCATGAAACAATATAAGAAGCCTATGTCTGACCAGAGGGAAGTTCTTGCTTTAACATTATCAGAATTGCATTGATCTAGGAAACATGTGGACATGAAAGTGTTATTATTCCTAACTATATATCTCACTCATTATGCTCCACAGATCTGAAAATATTGTATATTTATTTTAAACAGTAAAATATTCAGTCTTATTTAATTAATATTACTAACTGTATTTTGTTGGCATAATTGTATCAAGACATGTCTATAAATGGTGGGGGACAATTCTGTATTCTGTCGATCATGTTTTAAATTAAGTGCTTATTGGCCAGGCAGGAAGTATAGGTGGGAAAACTAGACAGGAAGTAGAGGTGAGAACAGGAGAATTCTGGGAAGCAGGAAGCTCCCTTGGCACTCCTGCACAGACCACTGAAGAGGCAGCATGTGATCTGCCAGCTGAGAAAAGGTACTGGACCATATGACTAACTTAGATAAGAACAATGGGTTAATATAAGTTACAAGAGCTAGTAAGAAGCCTGAGCTAATGGGCCAATCAGTTTATAACCTAATGAAGACCTCTGTGTGATTTTTCTTTGGGGCTTGCCAGCTGTGGAGTACCAGGCAGGACAGAAACCCCAACAAGCAGGCCCTCATGTTACATATAAACCTTAATTTGTGCTAAAACTCAGAAAGTCAAAGTTTTATTTATGGAGTCAAATTAGGAGACTGTTTTCATTGTATTTTAAAATAAATTTTATTTCAAAAACTTTAATAGTTGCATCATGGAGAAGAGGAGACACTAAAATTAACTGCAAAGGTATAAAGTTCCATAATTCCCCTGTTTAAAGTTAAAAATACCCAAGAATGTTCATCACCAAGAACATTGAACTGAAGCAAGAGAGCAACTCATAGTCTGTCTGCACATTTGCCTCTGAGTATGAGATTAGAGCTGAGTGCAGAGTCCCAGAACTTCTCACCTTCTGCAGAAATAATCATTCTCCACCTGTCCTAGCCTGACAAAGTCGATCTGTGGGCACTTCTTATCCTGCTAACTTTATGTGTCAGGATCCACTGCTGTTGACAGCCTAGTGCTTCAGGATCCTCCAAGTCACTGACTGGCCTTGCTAATGGCTGTTATTGTTGTATAAGGGGTGGAGAGGTGCGGGTTGTGTTCCCGGCACCCGGCTCCCAACCCCCAGCTGCTGGCCTGCTCAGCCGCTGGTTGCTTGTACCCGAAATAACCACATGAGAACTGTATTCATTTAAATTCTGCCTGGCCCATTATCACTAGTCTTTTCTTGGCTAGCTCTCACATCATAAACTAACCCATTCCTAATAATCTGTGTGTCACCACGAGGTGGTAACTTACCGGAAAAGTCTAACCTGCATCCATCTGCGGCGGGAGCATCATGGCGTCTCTCCCACTTCCTTTCTCTCTCACCACCTTCCGTTCTGTCTACTCCACCCACCTAAGGGCTGTGTCCTATCTTACAGGCCAGGCATCCTTTATATTTAACCATTCAAAGCACAGAAATACAGAAGAACCCTCCTACTCCATGTTATTATGAAAAAATAGTTCTAATATGTTGTAAGAGGTGGGGGAGAGAAGATAAAGACAGGAAAGAGGAAGAGAGAAAAATCCTTAAGTGAAAAAAATATTCATATGCATAAAATCATCAAAAACGCAGAAACTGCAGCAAGGATGCATAACAATAAAGAGCTGTTGTACTTCAGATCTTTTTCTTTGGCAAGTTGCGTCAAAATGTCATTATGGAAGTTTTGACTGTGCATTCTTAAATTTAAACTTATAATGCTGACACTAAATAACATTATCCTATTTATATAATCAAACAGCAATCCCTAATGGAGTTCTACAAATCTCATCTAACACAGTGCTATTAACTGGAATGGATCATCAGAAGTTGGCACCTGTGTCTACACAAGGGCTCAAGCCAAGCTATTGGTGAGTCAGCTTCTTGAGTGCTGTCCTATCCTTCCTTAGCTTCAGCCACTGTGGTTCCTCAATAGCTTCTCCAAACAGAATTGGAATTCATTCAGCCTTCCCAGAACTCTGCAACCCACTTTTACTCAGCTCTGGTATTTTCGCTTTCTACCCCTTCTGTCCCAGCCCATGTGCCTAGCTGACTATTTTGGATCCTTCCAGTTCTGGCTTTTGTGTGTCCTTCTCAGGGCAAACATCCTGACCTGTGTCTGGTTTCAAGTCGCAGGTATATTCCTTCATGACATCATTATATTGACGTTGGGGTACTTGTAAACTTCTATCCTGTAGCTCTTTGTGTAATTATTAACCTGTGCTTTCTTCACCACCCAACACTAAGTAACATGAAGGCAGTAAATACTCTGTTTCTTTGCCACTATATCCACAAGACCACTTTAATACAAGCACAAATATCAATGCTTTGTAGAAATAATTCATTGGCAAATTCTATTAGTTCTCCTTATCCATGCAGAAATATTTCCACATAACTGTGCCTCTTTGCTAATCAATGACTTTTTAAATCATTTATTGTATTCTAGGCTTTGTGACAAACATTTCACATACCTGACCTTTACAGCAACATTACAATGTTTTAGAGTCATAATCACTGCCCCATTTTACAAATAAAGGCACTAAGCATCTGGTGATGCAGTTTGGTTGACAGAGTACTTGCCAAGCATACATAAAGTCCTGGATTCATTTCCCAGTGCCACAAAAACATGACATGGCAGATCGTACCTGTAACCCCAGCACTGAGGAAGGAAAGGTAGAAAAATCAGTTCAAAGTCATCATCAACTGCATGGGGAGTTTGAGGCTATTCTAGGCTACATGAGACACTGTGTAAACAAGCGACAGACAAAGGACATTGAGCCACTAATGATGATATTTAGTGAAACTGAAATCCAAGGTAAGTACTCCACGAGTCTTGAAAAGCTCCCTGTGCTGCCCACTTAAGAGATGGATGGAACTGCATAGGTTTGGACAGGAGAGAATGATGCATACGTGTTCTGCTAACGCCATCATAAGCTGTCCATGCCTTCTGGTTTAGCCCAGTGAAGGAGGTTCTCTCTGATTTGTCCTTTCCAAGGACTATGTGTCTTTCCATGCCATGCAGAAAAGGAGGACAGAGCCAGTGTGTGTAGGATGAGCCACAGGCAAGGAAGAATTTCAGTCTAGAGCTGTTTGAGTTTGTTTACTAGTTTGTTTGTTTGCCTTTAATGGGAACACAGAAGATTTCTCTTTCTCTGTCTTTAAGACTAGATTCCTTTCTTGGCAGCCTTGCATAGTAGCTGCTTTGGATGACAGAAACAGCTCTGTGTGTGTGTGTGTGTGTGTGTGTGTGTGTGTGTGTGTGCCAGGATTCACACCAGAGAATAGGAAACAGTGAAGTTTCCAAGGGAAATTAAATACACTCTACTTTGGCTTGAATTCAAATAGTGAATGATGTTTAATTACATTTTTAAAGGGCAACCAACTCTCCAGCCATCGAATTGGCTCAATCTGGAACCTCACCTATTCAGAATCCGCCACAGCCAACCTCTCTGTCTTATAAACACACCTGCAGGCCTTTGCTCCTCCAAAACTGTTCCCTTGGTGACAAGTCTGTTCCCTCGGAGACAACTGCATTTTTTCCTTATGGCATTCATGTCACTGACTTTAATCAGAAGCAAAGCTTCCACTCCTCCTGTGGTACAAAAAACAGGACACAATCATAGCTTTCTTTGGGATGAAAAACAGGTCTGTTTTGAAAGTGAAGCAAAGCCCTGGTTGATACTAAAATGATGAAAAATGTAAGCAGGTTGCTGTGGAAGCATGTCTCCATGTCTCCATGTGCTTGTCCATTTGGGCTGTTTCTACCTTATATCTAGACTCCAATCACGGAATAGCGAAATGAATACAGAACACAGAAATGTCACTAATGTCTACAGTGTATGTAGACACACCTCTTTCCTGAGGGAACAGTATTTCACAGTCGTAGGGAAATCCTTAGCATTTTGTTTTCTGTTTAATCAGTTTATGGAATCAAGACTTCTTTTTTTATATTAATCTACTTACGTAGGATGGTTGAATTGCAATCTGTATTTGGTATTTATTGTTTATTTATTTTAAATAATCTCTGGTTCTGGGTTTTTATGCTTATTAAGTAACAATTCAATTTTGTTACTCAGGCAATTCAAGAGGCAAAAGTAGCGATTAGAAATTTTAAAGTTACCAAAATTATTTTTATAATACAATTATTCTTTCTTAGCTTTCCTACAGATGATAAAAATAATCTGGTCCACAGAATCTGGGAGCCAAAATTGATTTCTATATAGAACTATATAACTTTTTAACTGGAATTATTAGAAAGGAAAGAAACATTTTAGCCCACTTTAGCCATATTCTGAGAACTGTGCATTACTTTACAGATCATTTTAGGTAGGCACCTGGGACATATGTCAGCTTTCTAAATTAATCATGCCTTCCCAACATCACAGATGATGATCCATTTTAATTTTAACAGTCCATGTTGATGCCTTGATATAGCTCGTTTCAATCACTGAAGCCACTAAAAGACAGAATTTTTCAAACTCGATGTAAACCATACAAGAACAACTCATTTGAGTTCCTGAAAACCTTATAATCTTAAGGGGTGTTATCTGGGAGAATCTCCAGTGTTCCATTCCCATTTGAAGGTCAAACGTGCATAGTCATCAGCTCTTCTCCAAACTCCTGTCATGGGTAGTCACCTGTGAGATTTTTCTTCATGCCTTCTACACAAATATTACAGGGGGGGATGAAGAGTAAGATGTTGCAACATAATGGGACTTGGGAACCCAAGAGGAAAACCAAGCATAGAAGCCTTCATCCAGACTCTAATTCTTATTTTGAGGTACTAGGCACTGAATCCAGGTTCTCCAGCATGAAAGACAAGTACACCACTGGCCTCTTTATCTGGTTCTACTGAGCCCTTGGAACCTATTTTTCGCAAACTATGTCCTATCATCTACGGCAGCATCCCTTCCTGATCTTCTGGAGTAGTAAACTTAATGCAGCACTTGACTCTCCCATGGTGAAGTCAGCGACTTAGATACCATGCCATGATCATTTTATCTTGTTCTAAAAAAAAATGTGTCATCAGGATTTTCATTCTATAGCTATCTCCCAAAGTCACAACAGTTGTTAATATTCAAGAGTAATGTGATAAAAAACAATTCATGGACAGAAATATTTCAACCATTTTTGTCTATAAGTATCATCCTCATTTGTTGACCATCTCAATGGATGTGAAACAGATAAGTAAATGTGAAAATAAAATTAACTCCAGTATCTTCAGTCTCAGGACAGAACAGCTTAAATTCTCTCTAGAATTTATCAAACATGTTGTAAGTCATTTAGTCATAAGAACATAAAACACACACACACACACATGCACTCACAAAGTTAAATAAAAAATATAAAATTCTCTTCATAGTTAATTGCAGAATTGTGTTTTTTTGAGAGGATTGACAAGTTGGTGGGTTTCCAGAGGGAGAGAAAGAGACATGCTCAGCAAAGCATGAAGAAAGCTACCCTCCAGGGTCAGCTTCTGACAACAACCAAGAAACTAAGAATGAAGTAAAATTCAACCTTAATATGTTTGCCTCTGGGTTACACTGTAAGCCAATGTAAATGATGATCATCGAGTGTGAATCTCAGACCATGGAACACACGGGACTCGGAATGTTGTCTGGTTGTAGGAAGTCACTGCAAAACACATTTATGGTGATAAGAGAATTCATAACTGGATAAATTCAACAAAAACAGAAAGCCAATTAAAAGAAATGGGGACCATTTGAGTCACCCTCTAGAAACAAGATGGACTGTTAAAAGGCAAGGGTACTCAGATGTAATTTATACTACCAACCATGCAGGCAATATGAACTCCTTTTGATTTCAGTATGTTTCTTCTGAATAAGAGGGCATTGCACATATCTTTCTTCTGAGAAAAACTATGAGCCTAAGTGGGCAGATGAAGGAGAGAATTCTTGGGCTCTCCTTTAACACCTGGAGTCACTGAACAACCTAGGGCAGCCCTAATCTCTACAGGACAGGAAGGGTACAGCAACCCAGTAGAGACCACGTTGAAGGTCACTGATTCAAACTGCTGACCTAGCTTCAGATCACACAGCAGCAAACATTTCTCTGTGTTTCCATCTCTTCATCTTGTGAGAATTTAACAGGCATTACAGTCAAGTTTCCTGCTATCTACATATAAACTAAAGTTAGTCATGAAGAGAATGGTGGAACCAATCACTCCTCTAGTTGAAATGAACAAAAATGCCTTTGAGTCCCTTCTGGGAAGTTATAGTACTGCAGATCATGGTAACTACCCCAAAGCATGACTTTTGTAAGTATGGGTTTGTTCTAATTAAAACCCCTCCTGCTACTACAGATTAAAGGGAGTAGGAAACACACAGTTTTCCAGTATGATTTTTTTTGGCTATGTTATTGCTGTGGCAAAATGCCCAAATAAATCCAGGGAGAGAAGATTTTGCCTCATAGTTCCATTCTGGCTGGGCAGGCATGACAGTAGAATATGATTCTTCTCATCATCTGCTAATATGGAATCCTCACTCAAGAAGCAGAGAAAAATAAATGCTAGTGCTCAGTTCATTTTCTCTTTCATCATCTATCCAAGACTCCAGTCTACAAAGTATGGAAGTTAAGGGTGGGTCTTCCCACCTCAACCAAAAGACTCTAGATGATTCCTCATAGGCATGCCCAGAACCTTGTGTCTGAAGTGATTCTACATCTTATCAAGTAGTCAGTGTTATCCAATCACAGAAAGAGAATTTCACAACATCAATATCCTCTTGCATTATGTATGTGATGACCAAAAAAAGGGGGGGGGAGCAGGTGATTCAAATCACAATTACTTGATAAAGAGAGTAATGGAAGCATCCTAAGAACCAGATACCTATGAAGAAACATTTTCTAAGCAACAAATATTGCTTTTGAGAGTTCTTTGTAATGCTCAGGAAATCACAGCAAATTCCACACTAATTAATAAAGTAAATTAATTAATGTTGCCATGTAGGTCATGGAAAGGATTTTATTCTCTATCCAACTGATGAAGGCACTTAACAGAAAAAAACAAAAGTAACAAGAACACTGCTGGCTTCTAGGTGTGTTTAGCTAATTGGAACAACACTGAATATTGAATAGACATCTCTGTCTGCCAAGGGCCATATTTTGACACCTAGCAATATAGCTGCTAATGTGAATTCAGGCAGGGAGCTCAGATTTACTTCAGTACCTTGAAAAAAATACACAGAGTGTGGGGAAGGTCCAGTCTATCTTTTTGACAGACAGATTTTGATAGAATCATACAAAGAGTTAAGCAACAGGGACAAGTTGAAGGGAATAAAAAAACAACCAGGAAATAATTAATTTTCACTGCTGTATGGTACTTCCAAAAGGTGGCTGCTGTAATAGAATTAGGATGTCACTTTATTATTGCAGGGGAAGTAATTTTATTTACTTTTTCAGTTAACACATGCACACAGGGTGGTGAGAGCAATCAGCCGCTGCACTTGTTAGCTCACTGATTAAATGTGTTGTCACCTAACTCTGAACTAATTAAAGGGAATTGAAGTTGTTTGTGCATTAGCCAGCATGGTATTAACTCTGTTAACTGAGGTTTGGGGCTCGCTTACTTTTTTCTCTGCTGCATATTTTTTAAATTACTTTCCTTTTCCTTCACAAGTTCACCCAGTGTTACAACATCCTGTAGGAACCATCTTTGAATCTTTGGGGTGTGTTATTTGTATTGGAAGCAATTTGCATTTCTTGCCATTTGACTGTGGAATAAAACCATTGAAGGAGGCACTAGGAATCGGTAGAAGCCAGAAATGTAAAATTAAATCATATCAATTTTAATTAATTTTCCCTATAAGTTGCTCCTATCTGTGAGTGTGCTGCTCGGTGTAGTAAACTATAAATGGAATAATCCAGAAAGTACTGTCAACACCTCCTGTTAGGAATTATCTTGGCTGATGCATTGCCACTGCCTATATGCCTAAATCTTCACCTCATAACCTCTGGGTATTACAAACTGAGTAAGCAGAATTGTTTGTCTCCACAAACAATAGGGAGGGAAGGACCAAAAAATGGAGGGAAAGAGGGAAGAAGGGAGGGAGGAAGTCCCAGAACAAAGGTTGAACAGCCTTTCTGTTCAAGTTTATTTCATCAAAGTAATATTTTCCCAAATGGTACAATTATTTCCTTAAAATAAAACAATGACAAAAATCAATCCTTTGTATTTTGCGGTATTCTTGATGCTTTCAATATTTCTTGACATCCATGAGCTGGTTTTTACAAAAAGAAGGTCATAAGGAATTCTCACATGCTTCTAGAACCTCCAAGTGAAAACGGCTTTGCTGTGGTATATTTGTTCACTGTGTGAAGGTATACTGCTGTGATTGGTATAATAAAAAGCTGAATGGCCAATAAGTAGGAAGGAGATGCAGGTGGGATTCTGTGAAGAGAAAGGAAGAAGAGGAGAAATCTATGTGTAGTAAATTATAAATGATATAATCCAGAAAGCATTACCACAGAGAAAACAGGTCATACAAGATGAAAGAGACGCAATGCAGGAACACAGATTAATATAAATGGGTTAATTTAAGTTATAAGAACTAGTTAGGAACAAGCCTAAGCTATAAGGTGAGATTTTATAGTTAATAAGAAGTCTTCATGTCATTATTTGTGAGCTCGCATTCCCCCAAAAAAATTTCTACTAAAACAACTTTTAGTTGAGAAAAAGGATAAATGCATAAATACCACAGATAGACCCAGGCAGGTTATCGGATGGGGGTGAGGAAACTGAATGGTTGGAAATTCAGGCATTTAAAAGGACTGGATGTACAAGGAAGGACTAGATGCAACTACTTCTAATCAAGACATATTTAGTTTTTCACAGCACCAACCAGCCAAATAAATTTTTGCAACTCCACTGTCCATATTGACTTTAACTCATCTGAGGTTTAAAAATTACAGACTCTTCAAACAAACAAGCTTAACTAAAAAATGGGCTTAATATTGGTAGATTGTAAAACACACACACACACAAACACAACCACTAAAAACTTGCACCGTGGCAAACAGACTTATGGCACTGGCACTGGTTTTTTGGGGTTTTAGCTTTTTCTACTGGAACATAATATTTGTACATTTTTACTGAGTAATTCTATAATTTGATTGATGTGCAAATGCAATGTGTGATAATCGCATCAGAGTAACAAGCATAGCTACCCAATCAAGAAGTAATTATTTTGTACTGAAAATCTTGTATGCTTCATTTCTGATTCTTTTGAAATACTGACTCTTTTTAATTATCTACCACGATTTTAAAAAGAAGCATAATTATGCATGCTCTGTATTTTTTGTTGTCATTGTTATTAAACTGTTGTTGTTATAGGGCTGGTCTTCTTGCTGAAGCTAAGCAAATGCTCTACCACTGAGCTGCATTGCAGCCTCTCCTCTTTTCATCACCTTCACCTTGCTCTTCCCAGTCTGTAGTCAGTCACCACTATTACATCTTGTTCACCTATGAGACTTAGTCAATGAGTTTGAGGACAGCCAGAGCCATATAGTGAGATCCTGACTGAAAATTTAGAGTATTTGAAAATTTAGTATATCACTCAATGTTACATAGTCAGAAAGGGCCAGGGGTAATATTCAAAGGTACATCTTGCTATAAAGCTCATTCTGCAAAAGCATATGATCATTCAACATCCTGTATTATACATTACATAGCACATTGCAACTCTTTATTACACACACGCACAAATAAAAAGGCATGAGGAAAAATGCAGCGGATTGAAGACAAGAATTGTTTACCATAAGAGACATAAAGAATTCAATAAAATACATCAACTACAATGTAGCCTTAAGACTATTACTAAAACTTTTTCATAAACATTACTATCACGCATCTTCCATTTTGTTGTATCTCTTGGAAAAATGCAAAAGATCCTTGAAAATTGCATAGTTGTTTTAAGAGAAAGAAAGTAAAGGGGATAGCCAGAGGGAGGAAAAAGGAAGGACAAGAGAGTGGAGGCGAAATGGGTGGAGGAAACAACATTCACAGTAAGTGAGCAAGATGGAATCAGAAGACATTCAGCTGCTTGCTACTGTCCAAACACAAGGGCAGAAGAATAGAATCGGAAAAAAAAAAACTCTTTCTTAAAAGCCTTGGGGGTCTTTTTTTCAACTTCTGCTAACTAATAATGTAACGTTGAACAAAACTTTTCTTTAAGATACCTCTCAGCATGAGTAGATTCTTACTTCTGGGAAGAACATCTTGAAAACTTAGTTTACTGGCATCTCCAACTCCAGGAACATGTCCTTGTTTTCACTTCTATTGCTACTCCTCAACAGAAAACAAGATGATACGCTATACTTTCAAAAAGGAAACAGACGCTTCTCCAAGGTCATCAAAGCCAGTTTCATGCTTTGATAAAGTATAAGATGTCTTGAAATTTTCCATAAGTTTCCAGACCCAATCCCAATACATGCTGGTGATTGGCCCTTGTTATCTGCCAACTTAATCCATCAAGATCTGAAACTGAAAGCCCTAGAGAGCTGAGGCAGCCAAAAGTATTGGACTCTCCGAACAACCGCACAACAGAGGAGACATCCCCTCAATAGCGGTGGAGACATGGCCCGGATTGCTTTTTCGCTAAAAGGATGTAATTGCTAATGTAGTTATTGACTTGATGTATCTGTCCCAGCTTCGCTTATTTCATTACAGCTGTGCCCTCAGCCATTTTAGGATAAAATTTCCTAGGTATCTAACTGCAAAGAAAATTCTGTCTTTTCCTTTTCTCCCTTTCCTCCCACGTCATTATAATTGATTTATGTTTTTCAAAGGTTCACAGTGTCCCAAGTACTCTAGAGCACGTAGCTGCAATTTCTCAGCAGTTTCTATTCTAAATATGCTCTACTGGTGGATACAAAACAGCCTCCATCTCTGAGATCCCTAAGATCCCTTTGCTGCCTTCATGAGTCAGTTATTTTCAGCCACTTATGGTTCATTGATCCTCTTAAACAGTTGCTTCATCATTTCCTTGTTCATCAAAATACGGACAAGGTTGCCAAAGAGGCGGTTCTAGCCAGAAGTCTTGGGTTTCCCTGCTGTAGCAGATGAAGCTCTCAGTCATTTCTCAGTTTCAAATGAGGAGCACCCCTCTCCAACTTTAATCTATCAGCCAAACACAAATTCCCACAAAATCCGTTCTTAGATGCATCTTGCACACTCAGGTCTGAAGAATTTGTCACAGGGGCCTGGGAAAACAGGGTTGTTCACAGTTGGCGGATCTCAATCTGAGGAATGAAAGTATTTGCTGTAAGACTAAAGAGACTATTTTTTGGAAGGGGACGAGAAATTTAAGTACAACAAAACCGTGTGCAGATTCGATGACTTTGAGGTAAAGATTGTCAGAATTGAGCTACCATATCAGCAACCAAAGCTAGACATGAATGAGACGTTAACCCATGCCCATGGCCGCAGCCCTCACCGCACTGTAATTATAGTGGTGACAGCCTTCCTTTGGAAACCACTGGTGTGAGTTTTTAGAGGTTTATGACTCAACCATAAAATAGAATCACTCGAGGCTGAAAACTGGCACAAGGCAATGAAACTTGAGACCACACTTTTTATAGAACAAAATCATTTCAGCTTTTTTAAGATTATAGAAAGTTTTTTTCTTTTTCATGCTCACAATGAAAATAAATCTGCTTTATATATACAAATTTTCTATGAGTGTATTGAATTTCAATAATCTGTGATGGTTGAAGATCTGAAGTTTTATTTTTGTATTCTTCAATGCTTTTGAATAAATACCTTTGATCCTACAGGCATTGAGACGCTGATAAATTTGGACTACAATAAACCACAAGAGAAACTCTTTCCTTTAATTTCTTTATCCTTCTCTCTCTCTCTCTTTCTCTCTCTCTCTCTCTCTCTCTCTCTCTCTCTCTCTCTCTCTCTCTCTTTTCAATTGCGGACTTAATGCACGGCCTCCTACATGTTAGGCAAGTGCTCTACCACTATTTATATCCCCAGCGCATGCTGGGTTGTTGTATTTATTTATTTATTTATTTATTCTGTGTCAAGGCCTCACTAAGTTGTTCATGCTGGTCTTCAACGCACTAGATAGACAAGGCCAGCTCTCTTCCTGCCTCAGCATCCTGAGTAGCTGGCACTACAGATGGGCTTGCACCACCACACTAGGCCTGAGGCTTCTTTTTTTCCAATCTTGTTCTGTACATTCCTGATACACTAAAGCTGGTTTATTCCTTAACTTTCTCAAGGATTCTTTCTAAAATCTGCAACATTTTTAGAGGAAATATGACATCTATACTAGCTAAAAATAAGAGAATTGGTCTCTTCCTTTAAAACATCTATGAAAGAATTTATGGAAAGGAGGACCAAATAGTTGGTGCCTAAAGTCACTGATCCAAAGAATTTGTTCAGCCATCCTGAAGAGTTGGGAGGTGCAGTCCTGAGGCAATGGAATCAGGGAAATGGGTAGATTTCCAGCAAATACAAACCATGTCTTTATTTATTTAAAACCTCATTTAAACCATACTTCACTAAATGACATTTGCTTTATATGATCTGTCACTTCAAGAAAACCATAAAATTGGGGCTGGAGAGATGACTCACAGGGTAAGGACATTTGCTGCACAAGCCTGACCATCTAGGTTCTATCCCAGGAACCCATCCATGTTAGAAGAAGAGAACCAACTCCAAAAGTTGTCCTCTGACCTCTACACAGGTGCCTTAGTTCACACAAGCCTGAACACACACACACACTATCATCATCATCATCATCATCATCATCATCATCATCATCACCATCATCACAATATATTTTTAAAAGACTTTAAAATATATCGGAATAACATACACAGACTCATAATTCCACCCCATAAAACAAACAAGTATCAGGGCTGGAGAGATGGCTCAGGGGTTAAGAGCAGTGACTGCTCTTCCAGAGGTCCTGAGTTCAATTCCCAGCAATGACATGGTGGCTCACAACCATCTGTATTGAGATCTGGCGCCCCCTTCTGGCTTGCGGACATACATGAAGGCAGAATGTTGCATACATAATAAATAAATAAATAAATAAATCTCTAAAAACAAGCAAACAAATATCATTCCTTTTTACCTTAATTATATTGTTTTTAATGTTTTAATATTTGTGTCTGGTTGGGGGAGGGTATGTGCACCTAACTACCTGCTGAGTCCAGACATGTGAGATTTCCCCTGGCACTAGAGTTTCATGCATTCATTACCTGCCTGACTTAATACTGAGAATCAAACTCAGGTCCTCTGGAAGAGCAGTGATCTTTATACTCTGAGCCATCTCTCCAGCCTCCATTACATTTCTTAAAAACAAAGAATGGGGCGGTGGTGGCACATGCCTTTAATCCCAGCACTTGGAAGGCAGAGGCAGGTTGATCTGTGTGAGTTCGAGGCCAGCCTGGTCTACAAGAGCTAGTTCCAGGACAGGCTCCAAAGTCACAGAGAAACCCTCTCGAAAAACCAAAACAAAAAACAAAAAACAAAAAAAAACCACGATATTTGTTTGCCGGGCGGTGGTGGCCCATGCCTTTGATCCCAGCACTCGGGAGGCAGAGGCGGATGTTTGTGAATTCCAGGCCAGCCTGGTCTACAAGAGCTAGTTCCAGGACAGGCTCCAAAGTCACAGAGAAACCCTCTCGAAAAACCAAAAAAAAAAAGAAAAAAGAAAAAAGAAAGAATGACCCTCCCTTTCTACTAGTCTCTTTCAGGTAAAAACATGGTGCAAGGGAATCTCCCAGGAATCTACAAGGAGGATCCCAGCTAAGACTCTTAGCAGTAGTAGAAGGTGTCTGAACTGGCCATCTCCTGTGATTCGAGCCGAACTCAGTTGTCATCAGAGGGGTTTCATCCAGCAACTGATAAAAACAGATGCAGACCCACAGCCAAACATTAGGCAGAGTTTGGGGAATCCTGCAAAATAGGGCAGAAAGAATTATAAGGGTCAGAGGGGTCAAGGACAGCACAAGAAAATTCACAAAAATCAACTAACCTGGATTCATAGGGGCTCAGAGAGACTGAACAGACAGTAAAGGACTCTGCATGGGATTGACCTAGGTATTCTGCATATGTGGTACAGTTGTGTAGCCTGGTCCTCTGTGGGCTCCTAAAAGTGGGGACAAGGGGCTGTCTGCAAATATTTTACTGGCCTTTGGGACCATAATCTTCACAATGCCATAGTGCGTTGCCTTGCCCAACCTTAGTAGATGAGGAGATGCTTAGTCTTACTGCAACTTGATATCCCATGTTCTGTTGATCTTCATGGAGTGGGAACACAGGGGGATGGGGGAGGGACTAGGAGGATAGGAGGGAGGGGAAACTGAGATCAGGACATAAAATAAGTAAATAAATAAAATATTAATGAAGCAATTTTGATAAAGAGTTATTTTCCTATCTATGCTGGCTAGATTTATGCCATCCTTATAGAAATTAGAGTCATTTAGAAGATATCAAGTGAGAAAACTCCCCTACCAGACCGGCCTGTAGACAAGTCCATGGTGCCGTTTCCTTGACTGATGATTGATGTGAGAGAGCCTATTCCACTGTGGGTGGTGTCATCCCAGAACTGCTGGTCCTAGGTGCCATAACACAACAGGCTGAGCAGGCAAGCCATGAGGAGTAAGACAGTAAGCAGTGCTACTCCATGGCCTCTGCTTCAGTGCCTTGCCTTTGTAATGGACTGTGGTTGGCACATGGAAACTGAAATTAACCCATTCCTCTCTGAGTTGCTTTCGTTCGTGGTGTTTTATCACAGCAATAGAAACTCTTACTAGAACACTATCCTTGCAAAAACTGTACCAAAAATCCAAACCAAATTTTCTCTCTGATAAATTTTAGATCTTTCCTTAACAAGAAATCTACATAGTATTTGACTTCTATTAGAGAGACTGAACTTGGAGCTGTATACAAGCAAGTGACTAAGGATACTACTTTAACTCACTAATTTAAAATAAGGAGAAAAGTAAAAGCCAGAATATGGGGGTCATTAAGAGAAAAAGATCTTATTATTTTAAAAGACAAATGAATCAGAAAATGTAAAGTCAACACATAATCAACATCTTTACAAGCCAAAATGCTTTATAAGCTATTTATGTTCATGTCCTGCACTTAAGGGAATTTTTCCAGTCAAATCTGAAGTCCCAAGAAGTTGTATTATGGTAAGAGAAAAGTAAAAGGGAAAAATTCCTATATTAAAGTTCATTAATGTCTATGAAAAACATGCCTATTTTATGAGTTCACAGATGTGTGCACCATGTCCACAGGCAGAGGGCCTCAAACAGCCTCCTAGGAAAGTGCATGGGGAAGATGAGCCATTTGCTGAGTCCAGCAAGCCATAACGTTGCCATGATTTAAAGCCCCGGAGGAGTGTTGCCTCAGTGACGGAAAGTGCTCTCACAGCTGGCTCCCTGTTGAAGTCCAGAATCTTCAGATGGCACAGCTCCATCTGGTTGCCCATTTAAAAGAAGAATGGAATATTCCAGGTGATGAGAAGCAAAGCTAGAAGACACTGAAGGAGATTTGGCTTGTGTTACAGCAGGCAAGAAAAATGTTTCCAATGACCCAGTTTAAAAGACCATAACCTTGCAGGGCACAGCAGCCTGTAGGACAGGAGGAGTTCTGTGATCAGAGGTGAAGCAATTCAGTGTGACATGGCTCTGACTTTGAGGCCAGGACCACCTACAGAGCCTGCCTGGCAGCCTGCACTTAGAATCCTTGCTCAAAGGACACTGCATTGGAAATGAGAGGACAGAAACTGCTGATTGGCCACTGGGACTTGCAGCCTCATCTGCACACACAGGAAGGAACACTGTCAACCCATCCAACTCTAAATGCAATGGGCAGGGACAAAAAGTGAATGTTCTTAGTAAAAAAAAAAAAACCTTCCCTCTTAAATATAAAAATATATTTCTTAAGATTAGACTTTAGCCTCTTTTTGGTATTTTTTAATGCATTCACATGGATTATCAGTGAATGGACAGACTTTGTGACTTCCTTTTAATATTATTTTGCTAAGACTCTGTTCTGAGAACTTTCTGGATTAATTTCAATCTAAGCATTTGCAGCAATAATAAAAATCAGAATGAGAGCATGCATCTGGCCTCCATGCATGATAGATATACCTACATTTTTGTGTGTATTGAAGAAATAAGTAAAGCATCATCATTTTAGGTTTTTTACTCAAAAAAAATGCAGATTGGAGTTCACAATTTATAGTTTGATGTTTTTAACATAATTAAGAAAGCTGTAGATAGATCCTGAAGAGATATTGAGCAACATATGAGTCACAGCACAGGAAAACAACCTTATCTAATTATTTAAATCTGGAGCTGCTCAGTCCTTTCTTCCTAAAAGATAAGCTTAGATTCATTAGCCATTTACTAACTAAACTTCCTGCCTAACCCTTCTCCATCTTTGGATTCAACATCAAAGAAGCTGGGGGATGTGTGTGCAGTTAATGTAATACTTCCCTCTAGCTTCTTAATGTGTATTGTTCATTGTCTGGACCGAGCTTTGAACCAGCAAACCTCTTTCCCATCAAAAATAACAGACCCCACACTTTACTCTGACTCACAGGAAAGCACTCCTCAGCTCCAACAAGATCCTGAGGTTATTTTTACCTTAAATTTATTTATCTTATTTTATAGATATGAGCGTTTTGCCTGCAAGTACGTAAGAGTAGCACATATATGCCTCATGCCCCTGCTGGCAAGAAGGGGATCAAATCTTCTGAAACTGGAATTATGAATGGTTGTGAGACACCATATGCGTGCTGGGAATTGAACCTGTATCCTCTGCAGGAGCAACACATTCTCTAAAGCGCTGAACTATCTCTCCAGCCCCTCCAACTTGGTTCTTTACCTTGGTTTCCTTTGACAGCATTCCTCATGCTGTCACCTTAGAAAAGGCTGATCATGTAAACAACAGTGTAGTTTAAGTTTGCCCTTTGTGTCTCTAATTAAATGACATCCCAAATGAGCATGGTTTGAATCTTCAGATTGAATGGTATCTTGATTTGAAAAACTTTTTCCTTAGCAGGACTTAGGATTAAAGATGCTATACAACTGTGTAAATGTGATTAAAATTAATTGTGCCTGATATGTATCTTTCAGTAGTCTAAGCAAGAGGACTTGATGTAATATCTTTCTGTGGCACAGTGCAGGACCGGTGGTAATATTCATCACTGGTGATAAATGACAACTGAAAGTAGCACTACTCACATGAAATATCTGTGAATTAAAAAGCAACCAGACAATCATGTCTGGTAGCACAATTCTAATTGGTCTTAATAAATAAAAGCCAGAGTCAGCTACTAGAGGGTGAAAGTTGAAGGATCAGAGAAGCAGTGAGGCCAGCCACTAGAGAGAACTTTCACCTCTACCAATGCTCAGACCAAAGGGACAACCTTGTCCTCAGACTGCATCCTCGAACCTCAGGAGCAGTCCTCAGAGTGCACTGAGCTCTTGTCTCCTCCCACCTTATGTTCCTCTCTCCACCCAGCTATATCACCCCTGTCTTGCTGGAATTAAATGTGTGGGATCCCAAGTCCTGGGATCACCTTTGTGTGAGCTCTGCTTATCTTATAGACAGGTTCAATCTTACTTAGCCCAGGGTGGCCTTGAACTAACAGATATCCCTCTGCTTTTGTCTTTATTTGTTAAACCACAAACAAAACATCACCACAATGTTTATTGACCCTTCTCATCTACAAATATCAATAACCCTGGGAGGTAGATTATCAGCCTTATAAATACTTTTTCTTCTCACTAGGCTGGGTTTAAATGAAAGTTTGTCTTATTCCTCTTTCCAGTGCACCTTATTCCTTATTCCCATAGAAGACAATTCCTGCAATAGAATGCACAAATTCCTTTCAGATCTGTCATTTGAGTTGTTTCTATCATTAATTACTATGTTAATTTATGGTCTCTTGACTTTTCTTCTCTCCTGCTAAAACATCTTCTTTATGTAAGCGCCAGAGAAACTTTAAAGGATAAAGACGCTATGTCATGCCTTTTTACTGACATAACTCTCTCACGTTTTTCAAATACACTTAGAATAAAGCCCCCATTCCTTGCAATGGCTAGCAAGACCTTCTTTGCTGGCTGACAAGTCAGATCATCTTTTACCTAACTCAAGTTCCTGTGCTGGAAACTTATCCATTTAATATATATGTTAATGGGAAACTGAGGATGGGCCCCAGGATTAGATAGTGTCATATGACTTTATTAGGAAGTCCAGAGCTAGCAAACCTTTTATCATCTCACAGTTTGATAATCTGCACATTATGATGTAGCTTAGACACAAGCACCTTGCTAGGCACAAGCACCACCCTTGTAGACTGTCTACCACCACAACTATGAAATTAGCTCCTATTCTTTATAAATGGCCCAGTCTTTAGTAGTTAGTTATAGGACAGGAATTGGACTAAGACATAAGGTACTGCCTATGACTTCTGTAGGAAAGCCATGCCTAAAATTTTAGAAATGAGAGATCATCTTTTGATTGTAAAGGTAAAAATTAATCGTGTTTTTATGAAGTATATGAAATTAAATATCCATGTAAGTAAATAATGTTATTTTGTTTTCTTATGTGATTTTCATAAACAATATAGATTTAAGCACTGAAAAATATGGGTGTTAAGGATGTGCTTTATTTCATATAAATTTTGCCCATAGATCAGCCATTCCTTTTCACATTATTTATAGTATAGGAAAGGTTTTAAGTAATGAAGGTTACTAAAGAACAGTGAGGCTGCTGTGTGCAGAATACACAGGCATCTAATCCGGATAGAGAAAAGCAGTCAGGAGAAATCTCCCAAGCAAGAGCTGATTAAGCCATGATCCAAAATATAAGTAGAAATAAAATCAAGCAAGAGCTGGAACATGAGGTCACATAGCAGGTGCGGGATACACTCTCTAGCCCATTATCTGCTTGTCCTCATAGAATTTACCACCATTCCCAAATACTGCATTCTTTTGTTTGTTTATAATCTTTCTCCAAACAATTAAAATAAAAGTTCCCTCAGGGCAATGATGTCATTGGTCTTGCAGACCACTCTATCCAAGCTTTTGGAATAACGGTTATTATTTAAGAAGTGATTCATAATTAACCCTAAAACAAATCTGGGAGCGTCTTTAAGCAGTAACCATTTTAGCATTTATAAAGGCTACCAAACCTATGGGTTTTGTTAAACTGTGAATAGATCATTCAAAGCCAACCACACTCACAGGTCAGACTACAGCCATCCGCATCTAAATCCAGATTGCACATGATCTCTATTTTTAAGCTACTGCCTTTCATTGCTATAGCAAATACTGACACCATTTTTTACATATCAACTCCATATTTTTTCTGTTATCAGTATTATACTTCAGTCATCTTAGACAAGCAGTTAGCTGAATACAATGTACCCAAATTAGTGATAGGAACTGTCATGATTGCTTTTCTAACTAACCAATGAAAAGGCACTCAAAGCATGCGGCTGTATGTTGGAATCAACTATCAAATCATGCTACCTTTGTACTGATAACACATACTACATACATGTATACAAACATAAGCAACTTTAGCAGCTGTGATGGTTAATCTCAATCTTGGTGAGTTCTGGAATCACTCAAGTGATTGGCCTCTGGGTGTTCCTGCAAGGAATCATTTTGATTTGATTAATTGCAGTAGGCAGCCCCAGTCACTGTGGGTACCATCATTTCCTGGGATGGAATCTAGGAGTGTCTTCAAATGAGAAAGTGAGCTGAGCAAAAATATTCATTACAGGCTGCTTCTTCACTGTGGATACAATATAGGCCACAGGATCAAGTTCCTGCTGCTGTGACATGTAGCTAGAATTTTCTTTGGGCTGATGACCAGCTCCCAAATAAAGACACGGAGATTTATTATTAATTATGAATGCTTGGCCTCAGTTTAGGCTTGTCACAGTAGGTCTTTTAACTTAATTTACTTTGTTTATATTCATCTACCTTTTGCCTAAGGGATGTTTACCTTTCTTTCATTTCACATGTCCTACTTTCCTGTTTCCACCATTTCTGGTTGGCTGAGGTCTCCCTGTCACCGCCTTTTCTTTCTGCCCTGACCTAAATTCCTCCTCCTACTTACTATCCCTGCCCAAAAGTTCTGCCTATATCGGCTCTTCATCTTTTTATTAGACCAACCAGGTACCTTAGGCAGGCAAAGTAAAAAAAAATACATTTTTAAATTTGTAAACAAATGCAACACATCTTTACATAGTTAAACAAATGCAACATACCTTTGCATAGTTAGACAAATATTTCACAGCAGAGACCATGATGGACTAGAACCTTAAATGATATCTGAAGTAAGCCCTTTCTCCCTGAAGTTGCTTTTGTTGGTGTGTTTTACTACAGTGATTATAAAATAACTGAGACAATAAGACACTATGTGAAGGACGCTAAACCTTAAGGAGAGATAGAAATAGAGTCCAGTATGTTTACAATACACACATGCGTACATAAGAATGAAGTCAAATGAAATCTAGCACACAGACCAGTGCTTCCTAAACCTCATTCAGAGCATCTGCGCCCCAAAGTGGTGTTCTGCACTTCCTAAGCTGGAACGGCAGCACCTGACTGTCTCAGATTCACTTTTGCAGTTTACTGTAAACCATTGCTGGTGCGATCTTGAATGTATTCGTGCTCTGTAGCCTTCCACAATCTCCACTGCTGCGGTTAACAGATGCAAACCTTCCCAAAATTATCTATATTGTCTTTATTTACCCATATAATAATGGTGCTAAATATAAAGAACCCAGGATAGACAATTAATGGATTGGTACTGCAAGTCAATGTCTATACAAAATTTGAAAATAAGGCTGACATCTGTTACAGAGAAGGATTAATTAGGTATTACTTTAAATGATGATTCCTGGCTCCATTTCCCATGAGAACAGTTGGTAAATGTGATGTTCTAATTAGAGATTTGACTCAAAATATCATTTTATTCTAATCAGGAAGCCTATTAAGATTTTTATTAATACTATCAGTTTTACTAACTATGTACATCACACATGTCATACGACAAACTGAAGCACTATTCCTCTGGTGAGAAGAATATCTTAATAGGGACATCAAGTTTACAATGGAGGCTATTATTTAGGGTGCAATTTCTGCATTCTAATTTCCTCAGCTCCCATCATATGTGTATTGGTAGTAACTTGTCTCATTGCTGCAGCAAAACACCTGGGAAAAGCAACATAAGGAAGGTAGGGTTGGTTTTGACCTACAGTCCCTCATGGTGGGGAAGGGAATGTGGCAGGAGCAAGAGGCAGCTGGTCACATTGCTTCCACAGTCAGGTATGAGAAAACAGGGAAGGCTGCAGCTCAGCGCCTTCCCTCCCCCTGATCCTGTCCTTGGCACACACATGGAAAAGAGCTTCCCACATATATGATGGGTCTTGTAGCCTCAGTTAATTTAATCTAAAAAAAAAAATCCCCACAGAACCGTCCAGAGGTTTGTTTCCATGGTGATTCTGAATCCCATTAACTTGACAACCAAGATCAACCATCAAAAGCAGCTTCCTTCATGATGTGCTCTGAATGATATTATATTAAAAATCTCATCCCCAAAATTCTATGAGTAACAGCAAAAGCAGGGACCCACCGCGAGGATGGCAGTCACGTTTTAAATCACAGTGCTGTGTTCTGTACAAATGGCCAGGTCTTCCAAAGCTGTTTCCGAAACACCTACCAGTATCCCCAGTTTTTAACTTCTATTTCCCCATTTCCTCTTCAAGCCACTATTTGAACTTCCAGCTATGCTTTGCTATACTTGGAAAGGAAGAACAAAAAGCAAATTTGAATGGGGCCCTGGGATAACAGCCTGCTGTTCTGACTTACTTCTGTCTCAGTAGTGAGCTAGCAGGTTTGCAGGAAGGCCAATCTGGGAAGAAATTTTTAAAAGATGTTTACTGGGACCGTGAGATGGCTCAGTAGTTTTTAGGTCAGTGACCTGAGTTTGATCTCTAGAACATACTGGTTAGAAGGAGAGAACCTGCTCCCACGAGTTGTCCTCAGACCTCCACAGAAACACGTGTCATAGTGCATATGCATGCCAGAGACAGATGACACACACCCAACACAATAAAGAATGGAAAAAAAAATGTATCAGGCAGAGTTTAGAAGTCAAACTGAAATTAAACGTTATATAGACTTAAGTATATTTATTCTTACAACCTATATTTGTTAACTGAATGAAGACCAATGAGAAAAGGTGGCTGTACATTTTTATTATTAATTTATTTTTAAAAATACAATCTTTTCTCATTTTACATACCAATTCCAATTCCCACTCCCTCCCCTCCTCCTGCTCCCTCTCCTTCTCCCCTCCACACTGCCCTCATCCACTCCTCAAAGAGGATAAGGCTTCCAAAGTCTAGCACATCCCTTTGTGAGAAGACCAAGGCCCTTCCCACTATATCTAGGCTGAGCAAGGTATCACTTCAAAGAGAATGGACTCCAAAAAGCCAGTTCAAGCAGTAGAGATAAATCCTGAACCTGCTGCCAGTGGCCCACAGAATGCTCCAGCCATAGAACTGTCACAATATCTTATCTTATTAATTCTTTAAGATTTTTGTACAGTGTTAATCTTGATGTAGTCACCCTCCACTCCTCCCCCAAACTCCTCCCAGATCCAACCCCACGTCCTTAACCCCCAGCACTTTATGTCCTATTTTTCTTGGTGCCACTATCTCACAACAGATGTTCCAGATCTTAGAATTTTTCTGCCACATTTTCTGTGGTGTTCCCTGAGTGTAGGGGTTGTATTTCATATTTATTAGCTGATGGTGGGAATCTTAAGGTTAATTGATCTCTGTATTTTGACCAGTTATGGTTTCTGTAATGATCTCTGTCTGTTCTACATCTATCAAAATGTTCACTCCCATGCTGGGCAGTGGTGGTGCACGCCTTTAATCCCAGCACTCGGAAGGCAGAGGCAGGCAGATCTCTGTGAGTTCGAGGCCAGCCTGGTCTACAAGAGCGAGTTCAAGGACAGACTCCAAAGCTACAAAGAAATTCTGTCTCAAAAGCACACACAAAAATCATGTTTACTCCCAAACACGCTTCAGATACAGCAAGAAAATAACAGATAATGGACTCTTACAGGTATAGTGTGCTGTATTTCACAATTATATGTAGTTCTTTTTGTTTTCTTACAGGATAGCTCACCATTAGTAATCTATTGAGCCAAGAAGATACACTTACAGCTCTGTCTTAAATTGGATTACCATTGTTGTGATGAAATACCATGGTCAAAAGCAGATTGGTGGGGAAAAGTTTCATTTGGCTTATATATTCCCAAGTTACACTCCACTGAGGGAAACAAGTGCAGGAACTGAAACCATGCAGGCATCTGGAGTCCAGAACTGATGCAGATGCCATGGAGGAGTGCTGCTTACTGGCTTGCTCATCATGGCTTCTTCAATCTGCTTTTCTTATAGGTCAGGACCACAAACCCAGGGCTGCTTGCCCCATCAATCACCAATTAAGAAAATTCCCTAAAAGCATGCCTGCAGCCAGACCTTTTGGAAGCATTTTCTCAGATGAAGTTCCCTCCTTTCAGATGACTCTAGTTTGTGTCAAGTTGACACAGAACTATCCAGCACAAGCACCTAGCAACAATAGAGACTGATGAGATCCTGATGAGGAACTCCATCACGTTCCTGAGTGACTGCCATCAGGCTCACTAAATACCTGTCAGCTACCCAGAATCACCAGTCTCTAGTCCTAGTTCTCAGACCGTGTGATAGCATGCTGGCCAATGTATGAAGGGAAGAATGACACGACACCTTGAACTTTGGATTCACTCTACTTCAAATTGGTCTCAACGAAAGAAAGTCTGCCTAAACAGTCTATATACTAGTCTGTCTTGAAGGTTTGAAAGATGAAGTTATGCTATCATTTGAATCTTTATATATCATGAGAGGAAGGAAAATCAAATGATCTGGGAGCTATTTAATCCTTTGCTCAAATACTTTGCCTTTGAAAGCAACGATTAAACTATGAAGGTAAGGCCACTTGCTGCTAACATTTAATCCTTAGAGGCTATGAATGTCTGTGCTACCTTGGGCTTAGCCACTGTGGAGAAAAGAAGAGACACCTTAAGCTACCATTCAAAGAATAAACCAATCTGAACAAATGTACCTAATTTGCTTATGTGATTGTTTTTAACTCATACCATTTTAACTTGTATCTTTATAAAATTAGGCTGTAGCTTTTAATTTGCTTATGCAGAAAATCCAGTTTCCAGTATTAAGTTTATGGGCAGAGGAAGGGAAATTTGCAAAATATACAGAAATCACAGCAAAATTCAAAATGAGCATTTCTGTACCCAAGTAGAACACATTTTCAAGTTCTTGATATGCTTGGCCTCTATCCCATAACGCTAATTACTTCTCAGCTCAAATGGGCAAAATCATTAGCGATTTACTTTGAATAGGCAAACAGATATGTCTCTTTCTTTCTTTTCCCTGTAGAACACAGTCTGCACCATACTGCAATGCTGAGAAAGTTTATTCTTGGCAGCACGTCTCCCTAGACGGCTTACAGCAGCATGGGGAATATTAAACATATGATTAATAAATAATCACAACTCTGTGTCCAATCTCCAAGTCACATTCAAAAGAAGTTGTGATTATATAAGACATTTCAGAGAAATTCTGAGAAGAATGCATTTATACATTTTAATTTAGATTTATTCCAGAGTTAATGTACAAATATTTACATATTCCATGCATAATTACATATGGAATTATTTTAGCCATTATCAATATATAACTACCTCCAGGGAGTAATGCAATAAAGAACTAAGCAGCCAGAAAACACAGTGAACAACAATTTAGAACAGAAGGCAGAGGAGATCATAAACAAAGAGAATCTGAAATTAGAGAAGGAATTTTTAATTAGGCAGAATTTGATCACTCAGCTGGAATTTGTGTTACTGAAACTAGACCATTTTGTTGTGGTGGAAACTGCTTTCAGACATTTCATTAACAAACCAAGTAGAAAATTCCAGCTTTTCTCTCTCTGCCTAAAGAGTGTAATGCAATGAGAACTAGCTTATTCATCATTGTACAAAGAGAGTGGCACGGTCGCTTGCTTAAGTGGAGTATGGTCATGCTGAACCTAGGCTCTGAATTTTCTGAGGAAGCCCAAAATTCCTGCTTAATCAATGTGATGTTAAGTTGCAAAGTTACAATTGCAGTGACTGCGAACAGCAACAACAAAAAAAAAAAACCAAAAACAAACAAACAAAAAAAAAACGCTGTGCGTGGGTAAGAGAGCATGATGTGCCAATCTGAGTATGCCAAGAGATGTCTGAGAAGCCTGTGGTGGCAGTCCCTAGCCCTCTTTATGCAAATCATGAGCTAAAATGCCAGACAGCCCTCTCATTCCCTGCCTTAACTAGGATTAAGCAGAATGGCATAGCAATTAAAAACACGGGCTGGTATCAGTGCGCTTGGATTTGATTCCAGCTCTGCTAATCCCAGCTTTGTGCGACCCTGGGCAAGCAATTTAACTACTCTGTGCCCCACTTCTATAAAATAAGCTTGATAAGAATGGTAATTTTTCACACATTTGTTACTTGAGTGTGTGTGTGTGTATATGGTGTATTTATGAGTGTGTGTGAGTGTGTGCAAAATCAACTAAAATAACACAGAACAGAAAATGTGATCCATATATTTTTTAAATAAATGTATATTAGAGAGGGCAGTTCATGAGCTATAATGTGGTAAGAATTTGGTTTCTCTGCTCTCCTTATTCGTTCTTTTTCACTTTACCTTATAATAATAATTATGGACATGACTATGGAAAAAAATTCTCATCAAGTAACTCCCACTATTTATTTGATTTTTCTTCTACGTCTGTTTTCAGATCTGTGATTTATGGACACCAATTCTCTGAAGTCAAGGATCATCTTTCAGCTTTGTTATTACCTGCTCTCAAACCTCTAAGTCATTATTACATATTTGTTAAAATACGTAATAATCCCAATTTTTTTAATCAAAAACAATTGGAAATTGATCCTATGGTTTTTATTATTATTATTATCAACTGACAAAGAGCATCAGTGAAAGAATCAGACTATCTGTGGTCTTAGCATCAGCAATACCACCATCTGGCTGACCAGGGCTCAATAATTTCATGCCTCAGTTTTATCTTCCACAAATAAGCATAATAACATCTAACTCACATGATTATATAAGTGTTAAATCAATTGATAAAAATTCAGCATTGCATATTTCATATTGCATAGATATATTCCTGTATATTATCATTGCTGCTGCTGTTGATGATGGTGATGATGATGGTACCTAGGAGGTTTGAAGAAAGCTTAAAAGAGAAATATGTAATGGTTCTACATTGATATAATCATGGTCCTACAATATTGGTAAATGTATTGGTAGTTTTCTTTCAACTGTTGTCACTCTTCTTAACTCTAGGAAGTCAATATTCTTCCACAGAAATTATCACTTTAGTGTAGAGAATTCTGGACATTGATCTCACAAGAAGAAATTTCTCAGGTTGGAGATGTAGACAAATGTAGATTAAACATATATAACTAACAATAAGTAATGGAAGCCATATCTTGAATAGAAATCAGTCATTAAAATGCCAGGGCCTGGGCTGGCAAGGCAGTTCAGATATAAGAATGTTTGCTGCTTTTTTTTCAGAGTTCCTAGTAGCTACACGAAAAGGCTCCCAACTCCCTGTAACTCTAGCTCTAGAGGATTCAAAACCATGTCCTGGTCCCCTGCATATACATAGCATACACTCACACAGATGCACGTACATACATAACAGTCATTCCTAATAATTAGTATTTGAGTAAGTACATCAAAAGAATGAAAGTGAATGAAGTAGTCCTGGGCAACATGGATGTATGAGATCAGTGTTACAAGCAGCAATTCACTGGAACACAAGCATACCCTTGAGTGGTCCTGGTCAAAGCCTTCAAAAAGCAATGACTGAAGAGGGAAAAAAATAATTCCCAAACCTATATAGCCTTCAAAGTTTCCAGTATGTTTGTAAACCATAAAGAACTCACAGTATAGAATGCAGTGTTGTTTGATTTTTGTATTCATAAATAGAATCCTAAATGAAAGCATCCCTTTAGGTATTGTAGAGGAGAATTATTGATTGAACTGACTAGACCCCATTCAGCCATTGGATTTCAGATTCTGGTACTGAAGTCCTTAAAGCATCCCTTCTTTCAAAGGCTTATTTGGGAGGGAGGTGCTGGGGAGTCTCTCCTTGAGTTTTTCTTGGTAGAGTTTTTGCTGGCCATTCTCTTTCTCTTTGTTTTCAGCAGTGGGAAGAACTTGAACAGATTTGTTGAGAAACTGAGCGGCTGGGTCACTAAGAGGATTGTAGATTTTAATAGACTCCTTTCTGTCCAGCCCACACAGCTAGCTATTTTCTAAAACCCTAAGAATGAAGGGTTTGAAGCTGAACTTTAAATATTATAGAGCTGAATCATCAAAGGCTTTTAAGCCTTCCACTGGGTTAATGAAGGACAAAAAGAAAGGACCATCTGATCTGGTATCATGAATACTTAGCTGTTACGATGGTTCCCCTGGAGCAGAACAGAGGGAAACAGTAAAGGAAACACTTAATTGAACCAAAATAGGTTGCTATGACATACACGAAAATCAAAGCTTTCAAACGGCAAATTAAAACCAAGAATAAAGGAAGTGAAGGTGATTTTTTTCCAACTTTCTTTCCTGGAGGCTTCTACCTTATCTAGGGCAATCACAACTGATGCTGGGAAAAACATTGGTCGAGTCACATTTAATAGTCCCCTGCATAGTGAGGACAAAGTGATGACTTTTTACATTAAGCTTAATTTATTCAATTTCAAGAAATATTCTTTATTCTTGTAGTGTAACGTGTCTGCATATTTTATTTAAAAGATCCTCTCTTCATAAGAAATGGTGATAATATATGATCCTTCTTTATTGCTTTTTTATTTGTGGTTCCTTACTTTTACTGATCGCATTAAAAGCCAGCAATTCCACACTGTCCCCAACACAGAAAAGAAAAATGTTCTGTCCCCTTAAAAACAAAAGTCTGAGATTCAGCAATTTGTCAGTTCTCTTCCAGGGGGTTGAAGCAGTTGCAAGATAAATGCTGCCCCTACTCTTCATTGTGAGCTCTCAAGAAGAAATACAGAGAGAAAGAAAGGAGAAGTATATGTTAAAACAAGACTCTCCTGTGGGTCTTAATTGGCAGCTGCTGTTCTGCACAGGGAACAGTCAACCATCATCTTTACAAGACCCAAATCTTTTTTTCCTTTATATTTTTCTAGAATTTATGGACAGGAGAGAAGTAGTTTTAATGGATTTTACAAAATAAGAGGAATAATATTTCAGGAGACAAGTTTCGATCTTCCACATAAAAAGATCTTTGAAGGAGAAACTTCAAGCAAATGACAGTTCTTTTCATGAAGAAATCATAATATTCAGTCTCTAGGGATATAACAAATATATTCTTGACTACAATGCAAAGCTAAATAAAATCCTTTAGCTAATTTTAATAGAAAAGTTTCTATACACAAACCAAGAAAGTAGGCATAATCTATAAATATGTATTCCTTGAGCTCTCAAAAGCTATGTGGAGAAATGCAAAAACCAATACTCAAACTATATGAAATGGATGAAAATATAAAAGCAAATCCAGTCCTCTTTAAACTGTTTAAGACACTGGTGTAAGGAAGGAGGTGGTCAAATTGGTAAAGTGCATGTGGCTCAGTCATGAGAATTTGTGCTTAAAATCCTCAGCACCACATAATAAAACAGATATTATCACACTTGTCTGTAAAACTGGCACAGGGGAGCATATGCAGGTAGGTCCTAAGCAGTCACCAGGAGGCAGTCAAGCAGATCAACTGACATCAGGTTCAAACTGAGAGACGTTGTCCCAAAAGATTAGGAGCAATCCAGGAAGACAGTAAACATAAATCCCTGACGTTTTGCAAACTCATGTGCACACTTGTATTGGACATACACATGTACCCCCCCACACACACATAACCTACTTAAAATAAAGGAGTTTCTTTCTACTTTTGTAGAGATTAAAATCACTTTTTCTCCAACTAAGGTGATTTCCTAACTATGTATAGGTGTGTGTATATGTGTATGTTACTTAGCAACAGTCTTCCATGAAAAGCTTTGTTTCCTTATAATAACGTCATTTTGACTAATAGTTCATCCACCCCCTTTGCTCCCCATGTCTCTTCACCCACACGTGAGAACAATCTTCCTATATAAATCCTACTCATTCTTCACTGCCTAATGAGTTTTCACAAACACTGAACACGAAGCATGTGCCAGGCACTTGGTTGGCCCAAAATGCCTCAGAAAGCAATCATGGGTTTTAAGTAGATTTGTGCTTTAGAATTGAGACAATAGCATGAAATATGGCTTGGAAGAAATCCCAAACTGAATCAGGCAGACCCATTAGATGGCTCTTGGAATAAGCTTGGAGAATGATCATCGAAGTGTGGTCCTCAAATCAACAAAATCCAACTCATTTGAACACTTGTCTGAAATTCAAAATTTCAGGTACCTTTTCAGTCCTAGTATCACAAACTGTAGGCTCTATCAAAGTAGCGTGCATTTTAGCAGTCTTTCTACATGATAGCTACGGCATATGATTGTCTACAACACACTGACTTAGAAGACCACTGGTGTGTGACAGGGACAGCAGCTGTGGATCTCCAGAGCAGGAAGCAGTCCAGGTGTTCTGGAAGTGGGAGAGACGGCAATGGCTCCCATGACAAAGGAAAAGTAAAACATGGTTTGAAGTTTATGATTGTGAGAATCACGCCTAGTATAGTATTTCAGAGATATAAGATACAAACTACATCAGGTGAGGGTAACTAGAGAAAATACGTGCTAATTTTATATAGAAATGTGTTCAATGTGCAATTAGTGGTATCCATAATAATAGTTGAATAAAGGCATCACAACACAAGAAAAAGATTAAAGTATGCTATAATAAAACTGATGGACTATGTACATGAAGAGAGGATTGAAGATTTATTAGCAGAATCAGTTCACATGGTTCTAGCCGCTGGAAAGTCTGATACTGTGTCACTCTCAGGCTAGTAATACTGACTCTGAGATACCGGTACCACAGCTGAGTTTCAGTATGAACACCTCAGAGGCCCTGGAAGCCAAAAGGGCAAAGTCCAGTTCAAGGATGAAACCCAGAGAACAAGTCACTGCTCCATGTCCTGGAATCTAAAGACCAGAAGGCCTGGATTTCTAATGTTCATGGTAGATCACGGTAGACTCTAGCTTGCAGAGTGGTAGAAACTGACCAGTATTTATTGACTCAGGAACCCAGCCACTGGGATGATGTAAGCATCCACAGAAAGCCGGCCTTCCCCAACCTGTGTACTCAGATGCGTCGACTGCATCTGGAAGTAACCTCACAGACACATCCACAATAGAGTTTTCACAGATTTTACAGTTCTGTGCATTTTGTGCATTCCTAATCCAACCAAGTTAATGCTTAAAATCAATCAACAACAAGGTAAAGGGGGTTTTGTAAATTGTCAAAGTTTTCGGGTTTTTTCCCTTTTTTCTTTTTGTTTGGGTGGTTTTTGTTTTTTATTTTTCTAGGCAGGGTTTCTCTGTAGTTTTGGAGCCTGTCCTGGAACCAGTTCTTGTAGAACAGGCTGGCCTCGAACTCACAGAGATCCTCCTGCCTCTGCCTCCCAAATGCTGGGATTAAAAGAATGTGCTACCACTGTCTGGCCCATGTTTCTTTTTATGTAGACAGGGTATCCTGCAGCCCCACTGACCTCAAACTCACTACACAGTCAAAGTTGGATTTGAAAGTCCTGGGCCTCCTGCTGACACTTCCCAAGTGCTAGGATAACAGAACCCTCCATGCCCAGATGAAACGATTGAAGTGTAATTAAATGAAGTCAATCAAAGAAAGTTAACCAAGAAGGAGAGGAGAGAGTAAAAAAAATCACTGAAGGTAGAATCTAGGAAACATTGGCACATTAAAATAGAGGTGGAATAAAACAGCCACTGAGCCAGACCATACAGAGGTCATCCCCACATGACTACAGTCTAAACAGAACAATCTGAGCAGTATTCACAAGGGCTAAAATAAGAAGGTGACAAATCATAGTACCTGAACTTCACATAATAGTAAAAAAAGATGCACTGAAGAAGGAAGGAATAGGCTGCCTGTATTACCTGTCCCGAGGTGGGACATAGTACTGGACAGAGCCTCTTGACACCTTTCCCACAGCCAGTACCAGTTGACCCATCTCTGTAACTGCTTTAGCTAGGTAGTCAAAGAACAACCTCCACAACACAGTCTTTGACCTCATGCAAAAGGGTTTAGAAGACTTTATTCCCTGGAAACTAAGATGCATGTGTATGCTCATGCACGCGTGTGCGTGCACACACAAACACATAGCACAGGGCTCTATCTTGAAGAGCAGTGCAAGACATGTGCTTTGGTGAAATCCAGTAGTTAACATGATGGTATCTAGGAAAATGCTGTGCTCTGGTGGGACAGATGACTGTATCAACCCAGTCATAGGGGAGTCCTTAGGCATAAGACATTAACCTCTCTCCCAATGCTAGGAAATGCAGGTGCAACTCAGTTTAACATCAACCTTTGTGACAAAGGGACTGTCCCTTCATCCCTCCCCCATCCTCAGGTATCACAACTATTGCAAGGACAATATTCACAGACAAACTTTATACCTCCACAGCATCAAACAAATACCTATGTTTCTGTGGGATAAACTCGGGTTTCACCACACATTACCATCAGCCTGAATTCTCTCTTGACGCATTTTAAGGACATCTAGCTATGAAACTGAGGTGTGGCCAATCCCAGCATCAAACTTGGTTACCAAGCGTCTTCACCAACATTTGCCCCATTGATAGGCATCAGAGCATGGAGTAAGATTCTATTGACTTGAGATAGGATGGGATAGTAACATAAAACTTTGCTCTAGAATCAAGCAGATGGTTGGTTAAATTTAGCACTGGATGGATCTTACTGGTTTATACTCCAAGACAATTATCTGTGAATGAATCCTCTGAAACATGTTTAATGCCAATCAGACATATTCAAACAAGGCTATCAGTCTGATTCTGGCCAACATCTTATGAAATAGTTCTGGTTGTCTTGGGCCATAGATCAAACTCAGATTAAAAATCCCATATACTTATATTTTTGGTTGTGAGCCTAGCCTTTAACAGTTGAGCCATCTCTCCAGCCCAATTTACACAATGGAGTACTACACAGCAGAAAAACAATAACAACATCTTGAATTTTGCAAGAAAATGGATGGAGATAAAAAACATTATTTTGAGTGAGGTAACCCAGACACAGAAAGACAATTGTCACATGTACTTACTCATAGGTTGTTTTTAAACATAAAGCAAAGAAAACCAGCCTACAAACCCCAATCCCAGAGAACTTAGACAACAATGAGATACTTACACAGATCTAATATACATGGGAAGTTGTAAAAAATAAGATCTCCTGAGTAAACTGGGAGCATGGGGACCTCTGGGGAAGGTTGAAGAAGGAAGGGGAGAGGCAGGGAGGGGAGCAGAGAAAAATGTAGAGCTCAATAAAAATCAATAAAAAAGAAATCCCATATACAAATGGGAAGTATAAACCTTAGTACTACTCAGTATTATATGCTCTGTCTCATCAGGTCATGGGATTACATATTGCAATATTGGTGCCCAGAAATAGAGCCTAGGAATTTGTCCCCCAGCACCTGAACACAGACCATGGACGGCAAAGTGTCTGAGTTTACCCCAGCAAATGAGAAATAGCTATATTCTCTTGATATTCTCCAAGTTTGTGCTAAAAAAGTCAGAAAAACATTAAACCTAAACCTGGATCATGCTCTATTGATGAAGCAGTAAAATCAACTCAACGGTAGAGTAAGACAAAAGCTAGCTAGACATGGAAGCTCATGTTTGCTTTCTGACAGAATTTGGAATAACTGTCTTGAAAAACAAATGTCTTAGAGACACTTATTCTAAATTCAGAAACACAAAAATCTTTAGAAAAAACACAGAAAAGTAACCCAAAACTCTATCAATGAAAGTTGACAAAATAAAATTGACAAAGCAGTTCTTAAAAACTCATGTATAAATCCTTGATCTAAAAGTACACTAATGAGAATTAAAAGCATGACATTGGCATAATAAATAACTATACTGTTATATAAATATAACCAAATGTTTCAAAATAGACAGTTGAAAATGAAAAAGCAAAAGAAATAATTTCCAATATACTAATCTATGTCTTTTTGCTGGAGAATTGAGATAATCAGTACTCAGTGTTATTATTAAAACATGTTTGGTAATTATTGCATTTCATTAATTTTGTAGTGTTTTGTTTTAACTTTCTGTCAATTGTCTTGGTATTGTTTATTTATTTCCTGTAAAATTCTCATTTCTTTTTTGATTTTAAAAGATGGCTTTGCTGGGTATAATAGCATGATTGACAGATGTGATCTTTCAGAAATTGGAATACATTTTACCAAGCCCATCAAGTTCTAAGAGTTTCTGTTAAATAATCAGATGTTATTATTGTAAGCCTACCTTTATAAGTGACTTGACCCTTTTCTTTTGCAGTTTTTGACTTTTCTTTATGCTTTTAATGTTTTAACTATAATACATCATAGATAGTTTCATTTTGGGGTCTAGAGTTCTGAGGGCATCTTGTATCTAGATTGACACCTATTTTTCTAGGTGTGGACATTTTTCTTCTGCAATTGTCCTGAAAATACACTCTGCCTTGCTTATATTACTCTTTTTGTTGTATGCCCTAGTCTGACGGTTAGTTCTTTTTGTCTTCACCCAAAGCTTCTCCCTATTTTATTCATGGACTATTACAAGTTTATAATTGATTTTTCCTGAGTGATATAGTCCTTCCACTTTGGTTTTCAGCCCTAATTCCCTGTTTTCCATGTAGCTTATTTATTGGTGAAGCTTTTCACTCAGGTTTTATTTGCCAAATAGACATTTCATTTCCAGAATCAAATTTAAGCTTGGCTTTTCTCAGTAACTTTCTTTTCTGAATTCTATTTTTATATCTTGCATTGACTTCATTATTTAACTGATCTCTTTGTTTTTATTTTTTGTTTTTTAGTTGAACATATATAGACTCATTATTTTGAATTGCTTATCTGTAAGTTCACCCATGTCATTTCTGTCCGATGTCATTTTTATGGAATTCCTGATTATTGGAGGAGACACGTTCAGTTTCTCATGTTATTTCCCTTTTTGTACTAGAACTTACATATATTCAGGTAGTTTATTAATATTTTCCTTTCTACACTTTTATATGTTTTAATCAAGTCCCCATATTTTTCTTTCAATGATGCATTGAAATGTTCAATAGCAAGTAATAGAAGGGTTGAGCTACTGTTTCCCTCTGTGGGCCAAAGACTCTACCTCAAGTCTTTTTCTAGGGATAGGTATTATTGTCTTTTGTCAGCTTGTCATTTCTGCCTGGGTCTTCAGCTTTCACTGTGAACTGTGGGACACATGCCTGAGGGCCTTACCCAGAGTCATATCTGGTCTCCGACCTGGATCCACAAACTTCTGCAGAATCTACTGCAAGAAATACCCATCCAAATCCCTGCATGAGTGGGAGAGAGGTTCATGAAATTCCATACCTAACAGAGGAATTACTGGTAGTTGATGGATTCTTGTGGAAAATCAGTTCTTTTTCTAGGATTCAGACTCTCTGAGACAATCCATGTTATACCTATGTGCATATATGTAGCACTAAGTAATACAATATTTCATGGAAAAGAGAGCATGAGTGTGGAAGGAAAATGTGATGGGAGAAATAAGAGAGAACTTGCAAAGAAGAGAATTGAACAAAGTAAAAATAAAAATAAAAAAATACATTGAAGTATTTTTAAGCCACAATATAATAACCCTGGTTTAATCATGGAAGCATGAATCAAGTATTTGTGATGGAGAGGCATTTTACACTATATCTGTCTGTGTATGTATGTATGTATGTATATATATATATATATATATATATGATGTCAAAAACATGGAAAGTCTAAGAAACTATGAAAACCAGGAGGTGTCTAAAGAGGCAAGACAATCCATTGTCCTGGAGATCTTAGTTCAAAAGAAGGATAAGAAAAAGAATCTGAATAAAATACTGAGTTTTAGGTAATTAATGTGTTTGGAGGCCAGCTGCATCCTGGGTGTGTGGAAGGAGGACCTTGAAGAACAAGTATATGATGGAGAAATGGGAGGAAAGGAGAAAGAAGCACAGTGGTCCATGCATTGTGGAGAGAAGCAGAACTGCAGGAGTGAGGATCAGGCTGATATAAATGACCTATGCTGCCACTGGGAGTGTACTGATCTAAGTGGCCTGTGCTGCCACCCGAGGTCGTGGTGACATCCTGGGCCCTTCACATTACAATCCACTTGTTCTTCAATCCACTGGCCAGAAAGTCATCAAAATCCACAGCTTCTGAAGGACAAAGACCATTTAACCAGCACAGTGGTTAATCTCAGCTGTCAGGTCAGTGAGATTTGGAATCACTTTGGTTTATCTGTGAGGGAATTTGTGCATTATGTTAAGCATGGTGGGAGAGTCAGGGAGTGTGGGTTGTAACTGAGTATCATCTCTATTTCCTGAAGTTTGTTAACTGCAGATGCAGTTAGACTGCCTTCCCTCAAAATGACTCCTTCCTTTCCTAAGTTTCTTTATTCTAAATACTTTACTCTATAAAAAGACAAGATCTCCTGAGAAAAATGTAGAGCTCAATAAATACAATAAAAAAATAACAAAATACTTTTCCCAACATTAAAGTAATTAATACATAAAAGTTGTACCAAGAAATATTTTCAAGGTCTGTGAATTGTTTTGGGATTTTGATGGGGACTGCATTGAACCTATAGATTGCTTTTGGTAGGATTGCCATTTTTACTATGTTGATCCTACCTATCTAAGAGCATGGGAGTTCTTTCCGTTTTCTAGTATCTTCTTCCATTTTTTCTTCAAAGTTCTTGTCAAATAGGTCTTTCACTTCTTTGGTTAATGTTACCCAAGATATTTTATGTCATTTGTGGCTAATGTGAAAGGTGATATTTCTCTGATTTCCCTCTCAGCTTCTTTATCATTTGTGTATAGGAGGGCTACTGATTTTTTTGAGTTGATCTTGTATCCTGCCACTTCAATGAAGTTATTTATCAGCTGTAGGAGTTCTCTGATAGAGGTTTTTGGGTCACTTATATATACTATCATATCATCTGCAAATAATGAAAGTTTGACTTCTTCCTTTCCAATTTTAATTCCCTTGATCAACTTTTGTTGTCTTATTGCTATTGCTAGAACTTCAAGCATTATATCAAAGAGATATGGAGAGAGTGGACAGCCTTGTCTCGTTCTTGATTTTAGTGGAATCGCTTTGAGTTTCTCTCCATTTAATTTGATGTTGGCTGTCAGCTTGTTGTATATTACCTTTAAAGGTGGATTGCAAGCTAAATGTGGAAGAGTTGCAGCTGCAGGCTAGAAGAGACCTTAAATGCTGTAAGCAGAACTTAATGGACCATTCTGTTGGAATCTTGAAAGACTGGATATTTAAAAGATAACTGAGGTAGTTCTGGAGCCTTTCTCTAAAGGTTCAGACAGTGGCAGAGGCAAGGCAATATTTTACAGAAACCCTGAGAAGCCACAATATAAAGCTGTGAAAATGAAGCCTAAGTGGCAGTGGGAGCACCAGGAACTTTAAGATGCCAGACCATGGGATACCCACTGAAAAACGCTACAGGAATAGAATGAAAATATGCATAAGAGAGGGTATATTGTTCCAGTAAACAAAACAGGGGAGATGAACTACTCAAACCTTCTAGAGCCAGATGATTTGACCAGGAACTCCAAATGCCAGACATAGAACTAAACAATTTGGTATGTGTCCTGATGGCTTTTAGTCTCACTTTAGCCCAGTAGTTCTCTCCTATGCCCTTATTTCTCTTTGAAAATGGAAATGGTTGCCATATGACATTGCATATTAGAACTGTGTCACTTTATTTTTATTTCATAGGAGATCAGAGTTAAAAGAAAACTTTGAGTCTCAGAAGAAACAGCCTTAGAACATTAAAACAATGTTGGAATTGTTTACTATGGAGACTTTTGAAGATGAGTTGAATTTATTTTCATTAAGAAACATAATGTTAAGGTTTAAAAATCATATGTGATTATCAAGTTGATGAGAAGTAGTGTGATGATTCAATTCCAGTTGTCAACTTGAAGGGATTTGGAATAACCATGGAAATGAGCCTCTGGGTTTATCTCTAAGTGAGTTTAGGTTTTACTGAGGTGGAAAGGTCTACCCTGCCTGTGGATGGTATCATTCTGTGGACAGATATCTTGGACTGAGTAAAAACAGAACATGAACTGAGTGCCAACATTGGCATCCTTTTGCTTCCTGATGGCGGATGCAGTATGACCAATAGCCTCCATCTCTGACTGTCATGACTTCACCCACAATGATGCGCTAAACTCTGGAACTGTGAACCAAAATAAACTCTTCTTTTTTTATGTTGCTTATATTACAGTAACATAGAATAGCCCCAGAGCAAGGCCTCAGGGATAATTTGCATACTTTATAACAAAAGTACAGTCTTCAGGTCCTCACTTCTCTCTTTCAGTCCACACTCAGAAATTTAGTCCTTAACAGCTTTATGTGTTCTACAGACCTCTTACCACACCTAATCTCTCTAGGACCCGTGAGTAATGCACTCTTTCTGTTTTACAAATTTTGGATTTTTTTCATCAATGAACTGACACAAGCTTTCCTTAAGTCAGGGCTTATTAACACCACTCCCAAAACAAACACAATACTAAACGCAATCTCAACAAGAAAGAGGAACATAAGATATTATGCTATCTTTATAATTTTTCTAAAAACCTAAAATTATTTTAAATTGTTTAAGAAACATACAAAAGTTGATGACAGTAGAGAGGAATTTGTCAGAGCAGGACCAAGGAAGGACACTTCACACTATAGACTCAGCTGTCAAAAGAGTCCGGTCATCATAAGGACTGATGTAAGGACCAAAGCAAACCTCAGTGTCTCTAAGATTTGTTTATGAGCAGGAGAGACAGAATATGTCCACAATATATCATCCCAAATAGATTTATAGTTGGCAGGAGCAAGAATAAATGCTCAAACCTAAGTCCCTAGTGACTTCATTCCTTAAGACTCAGCAAATGTCCCCAAAGTATGGGGATTCACATCTTGTGGCTGTCATTGCACCACAGTTGAAAAGCACTGTCCTCTGGGTTTATATATTCTGGGTGCACCCTGCTGAGCTGAGCACAAGCATTGCAGGAATCTATGTTCTCACAAATAAAAAGGCATAGCCTAGGTTATTCAAAACACATTCTTCAGTCTCAATATTCCCAGGACATTCTGCAGTTATTCATTCCAAGAACAACAAGGAAAAGAGGAAAGGCAGGTTTCCACAATGCCATCTGGGGGACTGTCCTGATACACAGGACTGTTCCACAACAAGTCATACAAGCTCAGGGGAGACATCAGCTTGAACTAGCCAGGGTTCTCAGAGGAACACAGAAAAGCCAACTGTCAGAGACTTCAAAGGGGATTTTGAGAAGAGATCTTAGGAGAGGTGAGGAGCACAGGAGGTAGCAGAAGACATGCAATAAAAAAAAAGCAGAAGTCAGGCTTCATTCGTGATTCAGTGGGAAAATCACATGCTGCAGAGTCATGTCAATTTAGGTTTGAATCCCCAGAATTCAAGCAAAGCCTTGCCCAGTAGCCCATTCCTGTAATCCCAGAACCCTTACTGTAAAATGAGCAGTGGAGACAGAGGAATCTTCAGCTTGCAGGCCAACAGCAGTGAGCAACAGAGACCCTGTCCAAAGGAAGATAGGAGGTGAGGACAAATATCCTTGGTCATCTTCTGACCACCACAGTCATGATGTGGCGTGCATGTGCCTGCAAATACACACATGAGAGAGAGAGAGAGAGAGAGAGAGAGAGAGAGAGAGAGAGAGAGAGAGAGAGAGAGATGCCTTTCCAGGTCTGGGTTATCTCACAAGAGAGGAGGGAGGGAGGGAGGAAGGGAGGGAGGAAGGGAGGGAAAGAAGGAGAAATTTTTCAGTTAAAAGAAAAAGATGAAAGTTGGGGCTAAAAGAGAATGAATAGAGCAAGAAGGATGAGAAGGAAAGGTAATGGAAAGCAGCAAAAACTGAGAAAATGTATGAAGTCTACATATGAAAACATCCTATGAAGCTAGTTACTCTTCATGCTAATCTAAAATATTGATAGATAAATAAATGGGTTCTCAAGCAGTTGGTGTGTAGCTGAGTAGCTGGGGCTGCTCCAGAACCAGGAATTGCCTATAGGTTGCTGACTAGAGTTGAGTGTAAAGAAGTACTGAGCCCCCAGTCAATTCCTATCTCAAAACTTCCAGTACACCCCAGTAAGGTGTGTGGTGTAATTCCTGAATCTCCTCCCAAAGGCTGTCTTGTGTCTGGACACCCTGTGGCCTTAACAGAGCTACTTCCATTCTTCCTGAGAGAAAATAGCTCCTGTGACCTGGAATTATCTAGGTGGGTGTTGTATCCACTTAGAACACGTCCAGACATCCGGTTTGGAAGGCACGGCCTGATCTAGCAGTATCTACAACCCAGAGATTTCTGATCTCCTGGTCTGAGGGGCACAGTTAAGGTGGACACAGCTGTCAGATGAACACCACCAGCACAAATCTGAGAACTCAAACAGAGCTTTGTGGATAGGAACAAGTCCTAAGATAAGAGTCTCACGCAGTGGTGGTGCACGCCTTTAATCCCAGCACTCAGGAGGCAGAGATCCCTGAGAGTTCAAGAACAGCCTGATCTACAGAGCAAGTTCCCGGACTAGCTCCAAAGCTACAGTGAAGCCCAGTCTCGAAAAACAGACAAAGAGTCCGCTGTGCCACAGGAAAGCAGAGCCTTTATGCAGAATTTTGATTCATAATAAAGTCTAGATAAGAGTGAGTTAAATCTCTAAACCTGTAATTCAAGTTTCCTTCCTTCCTTTATTCCTTCCTTCCTTCTTCCTTTGTTTCTTGTGTGTGTGTGTGTGTGTGTGTGTGTGTGTGTGTGTGAATGTCTCACTATACACTATCTTACAAGGTCTCTTTATTTTGTTTAGTACCAAACACTAACAAAGTAGTTGGTTTACCAAATAAACTTGTATTTGTTATTTACTGTTGAAAATTGCATTCTTTTTGAACGGTACTATGCAGGATTAATATTATTACTCTGTTGCAATCTTAGCTAGTCACCATGTGCCAAGATAGTTCTAAATAGATTTTATGTATGTATTCACTTTTCAGCTGAATCTTGACAATGTTATCATTTTACTGAGGCAAAACATGGAAAACTGATGAAAGCAATCAAGGAAATAAACAAATTTAGAGACATACCAAATTCAACAATGTATGACGAAACCCAGCGTGGTCAGGATGCTGTGTCTTATAACTTTCGTAATGGGTTAAAGGCTCTAAATGAAAGAAGTGGAGCACTTTATCAACCAGATCTAAGGATGAATTGTAGGAAAGAGTCCTCTGTGGTTTTGATAACTGAACATTGACATCATTCTCTCAAGCTCTACCACTTCTCTGGTCTGCATTGCCCACATTTAGGAATCACTACAACTCAACAGATCTACTATTGATCTTTTAACTTCCCCTATTTCTGACTGGAGCCAAGTTGGACATCCTTCATGGAGCTCATTTGGGGCATCATTAGGAACCAACCATTCCTGATTATCTGAAGAACAATCTTGAGTAACCTTGATGATTTTGCAATCATCTTATACTCTGTGAAATAGTTCTCTGTTTAAAGTAGATTGGGAGCAGGGTTTTGTTTTGTTTTGCTTGTTTTGATTTTTACTCCTGAACCCCGATGAGCTCATGTTTGTAGAAGCACATGTTAAGAAGACTATTGCACACATACACAAACAACATGTTCTAGAATTCTCACACAGAGATAGCATTAACAGCAAACATAACAGAATAGATTTATAAGAAGTTTAATCATACTATCTTATTAAAAGTAATAGTAAAGCACAGATACATGATACATAATACCTGTCTTTGCTTAGCTTAAGCTACTTCTCAAACATAATCACCAAGTTCTGATACTGTAATTCCAGTATCAAGAAAAGACAGCTCTGGGGGCTGGAGAGATGGCTCAGAGGTTAAGAGCACTGCCTGCTCTTCCAAAAGTCCTGAGTTCAATTCCCGGCAACCACATGGTGGCTCACAACCATCTGTAATGAGACCTGGTGCCCACCTCTGGCCTGCAGACAGACATGCAGGCAGAGTACTGAGAATACTGCATGCATAATAAATACAACTTAAAAAATTTAAAAGAAAGAAAGAAATGACAGCTGTGAACAACTGTGTTCTCTTCCTTCCTCCCTATGAACCAAGATGAGACAATTGTCTTTTCCATTGCTGTCCCTACTAGCCACAGGGAAGCAGTATGATATCTGTGCCTGTAGTATTCTATCACATGTTCACATGTTTCTGGTTGACAGAACTTGTTTGCTGCGAGAGTTGTAAATTCAAGGAAGTAAGGGGATTTTTTTTTAACTTTTAAGCACTAATAGACCAGAATATCACAGAAACAGATAGATCTTTTCTTCATATGCACCATGCTTCTTAGACTTGACTATATTATATAAAATAGATGCTTAAGAAGGTTTAACCAATATAGCTTTTGGTTGCTAATATATGAGAAATCCCATTGCCCATAACCTTACAATTTCCTCCATTTCTATAAATCTAATATGTTTAAGGTTATATGGTATTTTGTTTTAAAATTGTGTTTTTGATAGCCAGTTAAGATGAAATCATTTTCATTTGGGTTTTTTTTGTGTGTGTGTTTTAAACTTTGTCAAAGGGTTGTTTATGTCCTTTGAGTTTTTAATCTTTATAATAGTACTTTTTAAGACTTCTTTGTAAATATCAAATTCTAATTTCCTGCTGTATGCAATAAATTGATCTACAAGTCTACAACAGCTTATACTTTTACCTTCTTATTGTTGTGTATAGAAATCTCTTTAACATATCTTTTGATATTTGTATTTAATCAAATAATTTTATCATGTTAATTTATGTGATTTTGATCCTAATTTTATATTCTCCCTTTAAATACATTAAAAGAGATTTCCAACTTTAAAATTTCTAAAAGTCCTAAAATGTTATTTTGCATATTAGGTTTAGTAACTTTCCTGATATTAACTTTAGAGTAGGTAAAAGGTGAAAATCAACTCTTTGTACATTTAAGTGTATATAGTATTCACTATTTTTAAAAACGTATTTTATTTTATCTTATATGTATGGATATTTTTGCCTACCTACATGTAAGTAGACCATGTGCATTCAGGACTCACAGAGGCCAGGAGAGGGCACTGGATTCCATGAAATCAGAGTGATAGATGATAGTAAGCCAAGATGTGGGAACTGGGAACCAAACCCCAGTCCTCTGGAAGAGCAGCAAGTGCTCTTACCTGCTGAGCCATCTCTGCTGCCCTATAGCTTTTGCTATTACTTGTAATACTTTTTCATTTACTACAGTATATACTAATGCATATAAAATTTTAAAAATTTGTTCTTTAGCATAAATTATCAAGAGTATTTGGTTAACAAACTAAAGAGTACATTTATTGTATATACTGTTGGTTTAATTTTCTTTTATGTGGTTTATGTGATTATACATGTTTCTCTATGTATGTACATGTGTGTGCGGAGGATAGGGATTAATGTCAAGTGCTGCTGTGGAACCATGGTGTTAATGGTCTTGTACTCTGTAAAGATTTATCACTCGTACTGTTTTAATAAAATGCTGTTTACCAGTAGCCAGGCAGGAAGTATGGGCAGGACAACCAGAATAGGAGAATTTTGCAGATGTTACCTAGACACAGAGGACACAAGATGAGAATGCCTCAATGATAGAAGGTACCAAGTCACATGGCTAACACAGACAAGAATTATGGGCTAGTGAATAGTATAAGAACTATTAAGGAGCCTGAACTAATAGGCCAGCCAGTTTATAATTTTAAAAAAGGTAAGAAACAAATATATAGTCTATGCTTTATGAGTGAACATTGGGCATTGTGGTAGCTTGAATGTAATTGGCCCCCATAAGATCATAGAAATTCCCTATTAGGAGTTGTGGCCTTGTTGAAGAAGGTGTGAGGAAGAGACCTGGTTTATCATCCTCATCAGCTTAGACCATGAAACCCAATATGGACAAGTTCAACAGAGCTACCATATATGGGCTGCCCATACATGCTTCAGCAATGACAGGGCTAAAATTTGAAGGTGTAGCCTTGATGGATAAAGTATGTCACTGTAGAGATGGACTTTGATGCTTCTTTTGCTCAAGCTTCCCTCAGTATGACTTTTAGGCAATTTCCTGTTGTCTGCAGGACTCTCAGCTACTTCTCCCAGAACCATCACCATGTTCCCCACCATCATGATAATAACTGAACTTCTGAACTGTAAGCAAGCTACCCCAATAAAATGTTGTTCTTTATAAGAGTTGCTGAGGTCATGCTGTCTCTTCACAGAAATAGAAACCTTAAGATAAGCATCATCTTTAAAAGTGACCAACTACATTAAAAAAAAAACTAACTCTGTTATTTATCAAGTTACCAATTCTGATTCCATGATTTCTATTCTGTTTCCTTTACTTCCACACAAAGAATTCTCAGTAATATAGCATTATTATTTATATTTTGTCTCAAAATCTGTTGTGTCTGATGAGAACAAAGGCTGGCAATTATATATAGGAAGAAGAATCCTTCCTCTGTGGAGAATGGAATATATTCACTATGTAAAACCCAATGGAGATTTCTCAAAAAACCAAATATATAGCCTGCTATGGTGGTGCACATATAGTAGATAGATAGATAGATAGATAGATAGATAGATAGATAGATAGATAGATAGATAGAAAGATATATAGATAGAGAGATAGAGAGATATAGATATAGCTATATATAGTAAGGCTCTTTCTCAAAACAACAGCAAAAAACCCTGAAAATAGAGTGGTCATATGATCTAGCTATGATCTTAACCATATAACCCAAAGACTCTAATTCAACATATCACAGACATACTTGCACATGTTTATGGCTACACTATTTTCAATACTCAAGAAGTGCAACCAATCTTAACATATGGATAAAGAAAATGTAGTACATATACATGATGGAATTTTATTTAACTATAAAGAAAGATAAATTCAGGACATTTGCACAAAGAAAAAAAACAGATAAAACGTTGTATACTTATATTACATAAAATAAGCCAGATTAGAAAAAACAATACCACGTTTTCCTTCATTTATAAAAGCTATATTGAAAATGTGTGTGTGTGTGTGTGTGTTCATGAAACTAGACATGGATTATGAGAAAGAACTAACAGATCTCAAGCAGGGGAAGAGGATAATAGACTGCATGTTTCACTAAAGAAAGAGAGAGAATTATCTGGATGAAGAGAGAGTATAGAGGGCACAAGTGTTCACAGACAAGCACTAGAGAAACCAAGCCTGCTAACCATGCAGAATTTTCACCTCGATGAAGGAAATATATACCTGAAGCCTGGGTGTGGATGTTAAGTCACTTGTGCTATCTGTAGTGTCAGGCTTCACCCAAATCCTACAGAATGTTTATCTCCGATCCTCCGTAGACCTTCAATTTTAGCTTTGTTTCTCAGTCAACAGAACTTGTCCTGTCATATATACTTTATAGCCTGCTGACCTCTACTCTAGCTCAATCAGAGATCACAGGTGATCTTAGACCCTTAAGCTATAAAACCCATCTTTATGGTAAAGGTTACATGTACTTTGCAAAATAGTGGGGTTTTTTTTTTTTGGATTTTTTTCTTTTTGAGACGGGATTTCTCTGTAGTTATCGGTGCCTGTCCTGGAACTAGCTCTTGTAGACCAGGCTGGCCTCAAACTCACAGAGATTCACCTGCCTCTGCCTCCCGAGCGCTGGGATTAAAGGCGGGCGCCACCACCGCCCAGCTGCAAAATAGTTTTGATATAGTCACACCGTAAGCTTTGCTGCACACATGGATTAGCATAATTGTAATCAGCAAATTGTTTTCCAAGACTGTACTTGCTTCAATATGGCTAGAATAAACTGGCCCTTGCCAGAAGTTTGCACCAGTCTGGTAAGTTATGCTGAACCAAGTTTCCTTCTTCTCATGGTTCGTTTGTCTGCTGGCCAGAGTGCTTGTTGGAGACCACCACAGAAGAGAACCAGCCAGATGGTTGCTTTAGGGAGAATCAATATTTACTTGTCTAGTGTACCAAAGATACAACAAAGGAGAGGGAGGTGACTCAGAAGGTAAGGCAGTGTGATAGCCAAAAGCTTAAGTTTTAATCATTAAGTCTTAGAAAGCCATGAAACAAAGATGTCTGTGATCTGCAAGCCCCTTGCCCAAGAACTGATAGTTCCTGAAATGCTGAAGGCTATTATTTTTTAAAATTGTATTTATTTTTTAATATTTATTTATTTATATTTTATGTACATTGGTGTTTTGCAATGAGTATTGGATCCTAGGATTACAGACAGTTGTGAGCTGCCATGTGGGTGCTGGGAAATAAACTCAGGTCCTCTTGAAGAACAGTCAGTGCTCTTAACTGCTGAGCCCTCTCCAGCCTCCCTGAAGGCTATTATTTATGGGAGATAAAAACCCGTGTGTTCTCACTCCCCTAAACAAGTTTATTTAACCCAGCTGCACCAGATGTGCTTGATCACATGTGGGCAGGAGGTTCACAGACAGGAAATACGTCAGGATATACGCTTGCTCCTGATTGTACCTAATGGTGGGAAATACTTAAGTTGCTGGAACACTTGATTTGGGGTCATCTTCTGGAAACCCAGAGATGGACTGGCCAGAGCCCATCTACCTGGGCAGTATCTAAAGCTTGCTTCAAATTTGGCTTTAAACTGTGGTAGTGGGATTAACACAGGTTGCTGCCAGATGATGCAAGCCTGATAAATGGAGTTCAATCACCAGAACCCATGTGAAGGTAGAAGAAAAAAACAAACTCCACAAAGTTGTCCTCTGCCCTCCACACCTGGGCCATGGCATAGTACCTGAGCGTGCCTAGGTGCATAGACATGCGCACACACATACAAAGTGAGTATGTAAATATTTCCAAACTCAACATCTAATTAACAACTGGATTGTAAACACCTATTACTAAATGTAAAGGTAAAGGTAAAATGTATCACAAATAATAAAAACCCAGAGACTGATGTTGGTGTTCACCCTGAAGATGAGAAAAGCAAAGCAGTCAAGGCACTAGAGAGTCCTTACCTCTAAGAAAGCTTCAGACTGAAAAAAGGTGAGTTTTTATCTCGTCCTACTTTATCTTCCTCTCTAGTGCTGGGATTAAAGGCATGCTCCACCACTGCCCAACCTCTCTGGCTAACTAGTGTGGCTACTGGGATTAAAGGTGTGTGCAACCACTACCTGGCCTGTATGGCTGGCTAGTGTGGCTGCTTTACACTGTCCTTCAGGCACTTTTATTTATTAAAATACAAATGAAATATCACCACAGTAAAAAGTGAGATGTATCTTATATTCCGGAGCAGCACCTTATTCCTTGTGGCTTTTCTCTTTGTCCTATCAAGATTCAGAAGTTTAAATATCCACTGTTACACAGATAAAAATAATGAGGTTGCGTGCTTGCTCATCTACTCATCATAGCTCTGTCTACATGCGAGTGAGGGCCCGAAAGCATTGCCTCCCATTATCTGCCCAAGACCCTCCCAAGCTTCCTGCCTTGCATTCAGGCCGTACTTTGCCTTATTCTGCTCTTTGACTCCTTAATTCCAAAAGCTATCTTAGAAATTACCAAAACCATGTTTTTGTATTATTTTGCTTTTCATTGCTTCATTTGAGATAGTGTTTCATGTATTTCAGGCTGGCAAGCAAACCCACTGTGTAGCTGAAGTTGACCTTAAAACTTCTGATTCTGTGTTCTCTGTCCCTCAAGTCCTCAAATTACAGGCATGTGCTACTATGACAGTTTAGGTAGTGATAAAGAATGAAGACATTATGCTCACTAGACAATCACTCTGCCTATTGAGCTAAATCATCAGTACCGCAGTCCCTAGCCAATGTATCCAACTCTAATGAGGTTATTGTCAGGAACGATATTATAGGCAATGCTCTATAATGGGATATGTTGACATTTTAATTACTTGCATAATTGTGGATTACAAAATATTGAATACAGTAAATGATAAATTATTTGAATTAGCAATGGTTCTTCAGAGAAATTGAACCAACAAGATGGATGAAAGGAACTCTATGTGTGTATCTATTGGTTCATCTGATACCATGGATGCTTCTAAGACCCACCATGCTACATGCAAGCTGGAGAACAGGAAATCCAGTGGTATAAATCCCTATGTGTTCCAAAATCTGAGTACCAGGAAGGCCACTATAGCAAGTTAGAGAGTCCTGAATCAGGGAACCAACAGCTCCATGGTCCAATGATAGGAGAAAATGGATATCCAACCTTCAGAGGAAGAAATTTCACCCTTTCTCTGTCTTTTTGTTGCATTCCAGTCTTGGAAAAATTGGATAGTAACTGTACATGGTAGTGCATGCTAATCTTGTTACAGAACCTGATTATTCAAATGATAATCTTTTCCAGAGATATTCTTATGTACACACTCACCAGTGATCTAGATACTATTATTCTATGCAAATTTTAAATGTGAAAATAGCTACCATGATTCCAAAGGAGTTATGTTTCCTAAACTGTTAATGGTTTATATTTATATATAGAAAGAATATCGAAGGAGATATAAACTTTTACAAATTGAAGATGGATCCTGGTGTCTGAAATGAGTCAATACAGAGTCCTGGAGGACATGCATGGTCACCAGCCAGCTACCATCACTACCAAAGCTCTGTTTCCTCTTCTTATAGGTTCCTTCCCAATGTCTGAAGCTCAACTGACATTTGCTGAAGGCTAAAGCTTCCCCTAAGACTTGGCTCAATTTTAGTGTGAAATCAAGCTTTCCAAATCACATGTGAATCTAGGCTGGATTCCAGAATCAGACTCCCTATCTCTTCCCACCGCTCAAGAATCCTCCTCCCTTCTCCTGGCTCCTTAATGGGGAAACCCTTTGGCTTGACTTATCCCTTCTTGTCTGGTATACAAAAGCCAGGTGGCCCTCTTCCCAGACACAATTCATTTGCCAGTTCTCCCCAACATCATTTGAAAAGGACAAAAAAAAAGAGGCAATCCCTCTTCCTGTCACTGTAGAAATGTAAATATTTTGTTTTGTTCTGTTTAAGGTGATTTGAATCTCTAAATTTCTGCCAAAGTTTTATTGCCTCTGTAATTATTTAGGGTCAGTTACCTTAAGAGCAATCAATCCTCTGGTAAAGTACTACACAAAATGAGCTATCAGTTTACCAATTGCCTATGTTTACCTGAGATTTAAATGCAACAATGAAGTCTGGAAAGATCTCCAACTAAGAATTTATATGAGGAAAAAATATCAGCGCAATTTTGTTCTCCTCATACAAACCATAGCCAAGCAACAGTCATATTTTGTTTGTTCAAAGTAAACATTGTTTATATGTCCTTGCAAATTTAAAATTGAACAATTGCATCTCCTCTCCCCAACACTTATTTGTCTATATATCAATTCACACTTCTTCCTCCTTTTTCAGTCATTTAAAGCTAGTTGTCTTGGACTTATGGTAAACACTGACATATTAGTATATCTTTATTAAGATTTAGGTCAGGAGTAGCAGAGTTCTTTATGTGGTGATTCAGATACCCAGGTTACTCCATTGCGTAGTCATGTCAACTAGAACAGGAAGGTTCTGAAGCCACTATGATACAAAAAGCTATGTGAGGAAGCCTAGTGATGCTTAAAAAACTTCTTCAACCTGTAGTGGGCACATCTAGATTCTGTTATTAGAACTATAACATAGAAGGAAAGCTGGAGGGTGCAGAAAAACACATGGGTCTTTGATGAGTGCTATTCTACTCTATGCAAGCATCTACATGTTCATATTTTCTCTCCTCTGGGATTTTTCTGATGCTACAAATACATTTAGCATTAAAGAGCAAGTTTTGTCACTTTTTGGTTTTGTTTTTTGTTTCTTTCTGACATTGTGTGTGCTAGCTATTTTATGCCAGCTTGACACAGCTAGAGTTATCTGAAAAGACAGAGCCTCAGTTGAGAAAAAGCCTCCATAAAATCCAGCTGTAAGGCATTTTCTTAATTAGCAGTTGATGGGGAAGGGCCCAGGCTATGGTGGTTCCATCCCTGTACTAGTCGTCCTAGTTCTTTAAGAAATTAGGCTAAGCAAGCCATGATGAGTAAGCCAGTGAGCAGCATCCTTCCATGGCCTCTGCATCAGCTCCTGCCTACAGGTTCCTGTCCTGTTTGAATTCCTATCCTGACTTCCTTAAGTCAACAATGTAGAAGTGTAATACAAACAAACCCTTCCTCTCGAAAGCGCTATTTCTTCATGGTGTTTCATCCCAGCAATAGAAACTAGGCATGGCATAGCATTTCATAAAATCTAGGCTGGGTTCAAACTCGTTATTTAGCCAAGGATTGATTACCTTGAAGCTCTGATCTTCCTATCTCTACATCCCTCCTGAATCCTAAAATTACAAGCATGTGGGATAATGCTCAGATTCCATGAAGGCATTTTTAAAGCCTTACTGCAATATTAGCAATTCCTGCTCTAGGAGTATACTGTGTTTCCCAGAAACTAGGTAACACAATTTTTAGCAAATATTCACTCTTCAACAGTCTTGAAGTTAAGCTGAAGGCAGAGATATAACAGTCAGTGGAAGGCTAGCTTCCACTTTTTACCAAGGAAAATGGAAAGGAGATTTGGGACCAGTCCTAGGTGGATGTCTCTTAGTTTTTATAAAAACTTGTCACATAATTCTGTTCCCATGTAGGCACAAAAGCAAAGAAGACAAAGTTCTGATATGTTTGTTTGAAATGTAACAGTGTAAATCTACTGTATGTTGTTACTTGCAAATGTATATTTCTCATGTTTTAATAAACCACAAAAGAGCATCTATAGAATAATTCACTTGGAAAAAGTAAAAAAGAGTTATGATGCACTTTCAAAGAATGAATTCTCATCAGACAGCCTAGTGACCAATTTTAGCAAAAGTGAGCTAGCAACTGTCAAAGCAGCACAGGAAAATATGTGTTATTTATTAAAAATGTCTTTTTATCATTCACATTGCACAAAGATCCAACAATGAATGATAATAAGGCAGAATAACAAAATGATGCTAGCTGAGAATTGAGAGGTGCAAAGACAAAACCCAGCAACTGACTACAATGTGAGACCAAGATATTCTTTAGGCAGATGAGGTTAAATGACTTACAACAACAGATCATCATTCCTCAAGCTTGGGTCTACATCAAGAGTGAGCAAAGTGATGAAGAATATGATCAGCTAAGAGCCTCTTGGTGACAAATGCAGAAAAGTCATTCAGCCACAAAACACCAGGAATTACAGGAAGAAACAACTTGTGAAAAATAATTTAAAATATCATGGTTTCCAGCTAGTGAGTTCAGTTAAATGTTAAAAGTCTTGATGCTGCTCAAAATAACAGCATATCTAAACATACACAAAACACACACAGTAGTTCTTAATAAGGAGTTTTTTTGTTTGTTTATCAGCTCTAAGAAACAGTTGTCAATCTCTGGAGAATTTTTTTTGTAAAATATATGATTTCTTTTGGCATCTAGTAAGTCAAGGCTAGAAATGCTACTGGGCAACCTGCAATGCACAAGATATTGCCTTCCAATCATTTGTACAACAAAAAGTTTTCACCCCTGATCCAAACCATGATAGCAATTGGGAATTACTACTGCTGTGGCTTGAATGCAAAATCTGCCCTCAAGGACCCGAATGTGTTGCAGGAGCTTATCTCTAGCGTGAGTGGCAGTTGTGGAGGTTGGAGAGCTTTTAGGAGATCAAGTCTTGTTGGACGACAGGCTCTGCTGGAGGTGAGCCTTGAGGTTTTGTAGCCCAGCCCTTTTCTTAGCCTCTCAGCCTCCTGACTGTAAATCCAGAGTAACCAGCTGCCTTCTGCTCCCATCCTTGAGCCTTCCTCACCACCATGGACTGGACTCTTCCTAAAGAGTGATGGTCTTTAAGATCCCCTCTGTATGCTGTGAATACCATTGGTTAATAAATATCTATTTTAGGCCTGGTGGGGCAGAAGAGAGGTACGCGGGGAAAACTAAACTGTGAGCCACAATGCACCGCTCCTCCCTTAAACTGTTAATTGTCAGGTGATGTTCACAATGCCAGGAAGAGAAACCAGTAGAATGTTCTTGTATACTCTGTATGCTTTATCAAAAGCTAAAACATTTACTCAATATTGATTAAAACAAAGTATTGCATAATGACTGGCTTGAGCCTGGAACTCATCATTTGCCCATACTGTTTCACACCTGTGGTCATTAATATTCCTTTCAGACTCAAAAATTCTAGGAAAATAGGTGTGATCCAATACATTCAGCAAAAGTAGGTATTTGTTTTGTTTTGTTAACCAAGAGTAAGACAAATTCTATTTGATGAAAAATACCTATTTTTCCACACTTGAATAGATTTAAATTAAGAATTGGAGCTCTCATCAAACAATACTGGAAAGTGTGTTACATAGATAAGTGGTAGTTTCTACCATGTTATCTCCCTCTGCCAATGAATTTATGTGATGTGTCCACCATTACACCTTCTAAAAATTTCACTATTGTAAGATAAAACTGAATGTCTTGCTTTTCATTCCCACAGTAGAACCAACACCTGTAATGGGTCCTGGCTTCTGGTTGTAACTGGACTGACAGATCAGAACCTGGAGAAGACAGTTCCATATTATCTTAGACCATTCCGAAGGTGGTTCTGTGTATTTTCCTGCCCCCATCGACTAATTGCTAAGTAAACTCTCTCATTTACTCATACAGCAATAAAAAATACCAAAATACGTTTCCCAACACCCATTTTATAGCAGCTATACAAACCCTAACTGAGAATCACTTAGCAAGATGGTCTTTTGCTAATCTAATTATTGTTTAATCTACAATACTGATCCCTCACCCCAAAGAAGAAAAGAAAGTGAAAAAGAAGAAAAAAAGAACTATCTTATATTTTCCTCAAACAGAGACATCAAAATTCCAGGATATCTAATGTGGAAGGGATGCCATTTTATAAGTAACTTATGTTTTGATAAACCAAACAAATTTAAAAACCAGAACAATAGATGATAACAAAGCTCAGGATGCAGCCAGGGGACTGAGTGTTTATTAATAAATGTTGACTTAGTGTGAAGAACATTTTCAGAGATTTGACAGTTCTCTCTCGGGTTACTATCTTCAATTTCTGCTTGATTGCTTCTAATCTCTGGGTTCTGATGTGAATATTATGAATATCCAAAATCCCCTATCCAAATATCCAAAATATCCTTGTCTTCATGAAATACTTTCACATATTTGGTCAGGTGTATTGCCCAGAGTTACCTTTGGAGGCATTAGTGTATAATAAGAACTAAGTGTCTGTACTACTTAAAATTCTTTTCAAGTGCATTCTCTTATTCATATGTAACATGACATGGAGAAAATCTGTCAAAGAGCAAAGGAACTTTGGGCACCTAGAGGAAGGTACCACAGGTACATAGGACTGAAATTAGGAAAAGATTTATTTATTTGTTTGTTCATTTGTTTGCTTGCTTATGTATTTATTCATTTTTATTTTACATTCCAACCTCAGTTTCTACCCCCTTCTCTCCTCCCAGTCCATCTGCCCTTATTCCCCTTCTGTCTCCACCCACAATTCACTCCTCTTCAGTTTCAGTTCAGGAAAGGGTAGGGCTCCCACAGATATCAAAAAAACATGGCTTATAAGTTGCAGTAAGACTAAGCACCTTCCCATATATTAAGGCTGGGCGAGTTGACCCAGTATTGGGAATAGGATCCAAAACCCAGCAAAAGAGTCAAAGACAATCCCTGCTCCCACTGCTATGAGTCCTACAAGAAGGCCAAGCTGCACAACTGTTAACACATATGCAGAGTGATTTGAGACTCCCCTCTACATGCTGTGAATCCCACCGGTTAATAAAGAAACTGCCTTAGGTCTCGCAGGGCAGAAGAGAAGTAGGTGAGAAAACTAAACTGAATGCTGGGACAAAGAAGGCAGAGTCAGCAGACAATTGTCAGAAGACAATTGAGGATGGAACTTTACCCAGTAAGCCACAGCCACGTGGCAATACACAGATTAATAGAGATGGGTTAGTTTAGGATATGAGTTAGCCAGAAATACGCTTAAGCTATTGGCCAAACAGTATTGCAATTAATACAGTTTCTTTATGGTTATTTCGGGGCTGAGCAGCTGGGAACAAACAAGCAACCTCTCACAACAGCAGAATGCCTAGGTCCGTCTCATGCAGGTTTCCTGGTGGTCATTTCAGTTTCCGTGAGCCACTGTGAGCCCAGGTTAGGTGATTCTGTGGAATTTCTTGTGATGTCCTTTACCCCTATGGCTCCTACAGTCCTTTCTCTCCCTTTTCTGCAGGACACAGCTGGAGGAAAAAATAAGTCATAGTAATCGTGCTTAATGGTATTCTTCTGTACTCATAGATTGGTGCCTAACCCAATTGTCATCAGAGAGGCTACATCTAGAAACTGATGGAAACAGATGTAGACTCACAGCCAAACATTAGGAAGATTATCTTAAGATAAAATTGTAAGCATAAGGAAAAAAGAAAACTTTAAAAGTAGTCTGTTAAGCTATTTGCCGGCTAGCAAAGCCAATAGCGACAGCATCCTCCATTATTGGAAAATTAATGTGGTTTTTAATTCTAAAAAGACTACAATGTTTTGACTTAATTCCACAGCTTTCCTGGCCCCTTATAATTTAAATTGCCTTGAAGACAACGTGTGATGGAATTCTACTGAAGTTTAAGGAAAAATCTTTGATCTTCAGATTTAAAAATTTGTAGTAAATGGTAGAATGGCTCTTTAAAATCCTTTTAATTAGAGGAAATTTCAAGTATCTACAATAGCATTTATGTGGGATAAAGTCACATGTGGTCATTATTTAATTTCACAGGGCCTATTTTGCTTTGCCCTTTGACGACATTTGAATCTTAACAAATGTTTATCTGACTACATGAATATAACAGCAACTTCCTCATAAAGTCTGAACACAGGGTGGCTAACCCCAGGATGGCCTTCTTTGGTCTCTGAAGAATAAATTGGGGAAGATTAAGATATCCAACAGAGGTACTGAGCTGCGCATATCTCATTACTTTCTCTTCTCCAAACACCTCACCAAAACAATGACTAGTAGATTGTTTTTTGGCTTTCATTCCACAGTGATGAGGAGTTGGCAAGGAAAGACAGCAAATAGGCTTGAAAATTGGAAAGCCAGAAGAGACATAATTATATAACAGTCATAAATGGAACAGGCAGATCCACACAACAGTCATATTTGCAGCATTTGAGGACGGAAACTTGTTTGACTATATACCTCACAATCCTCCATCATTCCCATTTCGTGGCTGGGCATCCTTCTCTGTAGAATGTAACTAGCCCAAGATAAAGGCCATGAAGACAGAGTACGGCGAGATTTTGTTTGTGTTGTAACAAATAAAGCTGGCCTGAAGATCGCAGTGTGGAGCTAGTCACACGAGTTAGCCATAGAGGCCAGGCAGTGGTGACACACATCTTTAGACTCAGCACTTGGGAGACAGAGGCAGATGGATCTTTGTGAGTTCAAGGCCACCCTGGGCTACACAAGACTGAATAAGTCGAAAAGAGAAACAGAGTTCACACCTTTGAGTCCAGCACTTAGAATCACACACCTTTAATCCCAGTGCTAGGGAGGTAGAGACAGGAGTGATATGGCTGGGCAGAGAAAGGAATATATAAGGTAGGAAAAGACAGGCACTCAGGAAAGCATTCGGTCTGGGCATTCAGTCTGAGGATCACCCATTCGGTCTGAGGATTTGGTAGAGGCAAAAGGTCTCTCTAGTAACTGGCTTCGTTACTTCTCTGATCTTTCACATTTACCCCATAGACACCTCTGGGTTTGTATTATTAAAATCAATTAGAATTTGTGCTACAATAGAGTTTCCCTATTCCAATCACTGGCAAATTGTCTCACAGTGAAGCTCACAGAGGAATTCCCCTCAAGGTCCCTCTGCCCTCATCAGAGTTTCTTTCCCCAGTTTTGAATATGAGACAAGTGAGTAATCCCTGACATCTAAGGAAAATACCTAACATAAACTGAGGTAAAAAACATTAAACAAGGAGAGAAATCTGGTGGCCAAATGGAATGAATAGAACATTTAAAAATACATTTTTAAAGGTACGGTATTATAATGAAACCCTTTTATCTGTAGGGTATGCAAAAATTTAAAACATAATGAAGTAAAAGTATTATTTCCTTAGAAAGACAAAGAGATATATTTCATCTTTGAAAGAATTGAATTTTTTAGAAAGACAAAGAGATATATTTCATCTTTGAAAGAATTGAATTTTTT